>OZ024829.1:3392556-3742556 GCA_964016985.1 Anodontia alba
GTGAAATCGAGTTGAGCATTTCAGTTCTTGACTGATGATAAAGACGACATTGCAAGAGATAATGCTCCGTGTTTTCAACACTGCCGCATCTGCAGAGAGGTGAGTCAGTCAAGTTCTTGCTGAATATGTAATAATTAAGAGAGCTGCATTTAGTCCTCAGGCGTGTGTGTAGTATTTGGACGCGACGCTCTCCGACATAATAGAATTTCGGTATATAGGAGTTGGGTTGATTCAACTGATATTTAAAGGAAGTAATGGTTAAGGAGTTTCTCTGTGATTCTGGAAGAGTGTTCCACTCTCTGATAGTAGATGGCAAGAAAGAAGAGAAGTATTGACTAGTTCGTGCGTTTACTGTCCTAATATCATGTGAGTTTCTGAGATTATAGTTAGAAGCTTCAGTAACAGATGAAGGTATGAGAGAAGATAAGTAATTAGGAGTAAAGTTGTTTACCATTTTATAAAATAGTGTAAGTTTTTGTTTTTTTCTTCTGATGTCTAATGTGTCCCACCCTATTTCACTATACAAGTTCTCAATAGATACCAACTTTGTAGCACCTGTTGCTATTCTCGCTGCTTCTGTCTGGATCTTTTCGAGGCCATCCTTTTCATACTGCGTACAATTATCCCAAATTTCGTTTCCGTATTCTAAAATAGGTCTGATAAAAGAGGTATATATTATTTCTAATGACTTTCTATCTAATTGAAACTTAAGTTTTCGCATTATATTTATTCTGTTCCATGCTTTTTCCTTTATGTAGTTTATGTGAGCGTGCCAGGTTCCATCATTACTTAAATAAAGACCGAGGTGCTTGTGATTTTCAACTTCTTTTATTTGCTGATTTTGCATATAGAGAGGAGGATGTACTGGCTGTAGAGCTTTTCTACTTATAAGGAGAGATTCAGTTTTTGCTGGATTGAACTTAACAAGCCAGGTATTCGCCCACTGTGTAATTTTTTCAAGGTCAGAATTTAAGGTTTGAGCTGCAGTGTCAGGGTTTTCTACAATAAGGGATAGGCTAGTATCGTCAGCAAACAGTCTTATATTTGAGCCAATATCGGTAACAATGTCATTTATATATAACAAAAATAAGAGTGGGCCAAGTATAGATCCTTGTGGGACTCCTGCTTGAATATAATTCCAATCTGACTGTGTACCTGGAAGAATCACTCTTTGTCTTCTTTCAGAGAGATAGCTGCTAAACCAAGATAAAAGGTTACCAGATATTCCGGCTGCTTTCAATTTACAGAGAAGACCCTTGTGCCAGACACGGTCAAACGCCTTGCTGACGTCACAGAAAACAACGCGGACTTCTTTTCCGGAGTCTAAGGCTTGACAGAATGTATTGTAGAGAAAAGCTAGTTGATTAGTCGTGGAGTCACCTGGTATGAAGCCTGACTGAAGAGGAGAAAGAATGTTGTTTTCACGAAAGTGATTATAAAGATGTTTAAAAACTACACGTTCTGGAACTTTTTCTAAACAACTAAGAAGAGAAATAGGTCGATAGTTAGAAACTGAGGCTGCAATTCCACCTTTAGGAATAGGACAAACTAATGCGTCTTTCCATATGTTAGGAAAGATTCCGAGTTGTAATGATTGATTTAGAAGAGAACATATAGGGAATGACAGCTCATGAGCTAGTTCTCTGAGTGTACGATTGTTTATTTCGTCAGATCCAACAGCTTTGCCTAGTGGGAGAGTTTTTAAAACAGATTCTACTTCAACGGGTGTGATAATAAGATTTGAGAAAACAGAGTTGGCGTAACAGTTAATATTGGGCACATTTGCATGGCTATCGTCTAGCACGGTTTGGTCACGGAAAAAGTTGTTAAGGAGATTAGCTTTGTCCGTGTCGTCAGAATAAATGTGTCCATCTTTTTCTAATGTCGGAACAGAAGATTTTGATGTTGGTGATATGAACGTTTTCAGGGTGGACCACCAGTCTTTTGAGGATAAAGGTTTCGACTTGAGTTTACTAGACAGCTGATCTAAAAATTGCTGTTTTGATTGGCGGATAGATTCTATTACCTTATTTCTCTTTTTCTTGAAGTTATTCCAAAGCCTAGGGGTGTTGATTTGCTTAGCCTTTTGATAAGCCCGTTTACGTTTCCGGATAAGTTTGCGGATTGCAGTAGTTATCCATGGTGGATCTGAAGGTCTAATTCTTACGGTTTTATTTGGTATACATTCTGCCGTTAAAGCGTTCAAGTGATTAGTAATATTGCTGGCATGGATATTGACATCTGGATCAGAAAGCGAATCCCAGTCAGTATCAGCAACTTTGTTTCTTAACAAATCATAGTCTCCTCTGTCGAAACTCCATATGCGTCTAGTAAAAGATTTTCTCGATGCCTTGGTGTACTTAAAGACGCCATAAACCGGACAGTGATAACGGACATCTTGTTGAAGAAAGGGTTCTGCTACACCGCTATAAATTAGATTATTTTTGTCACTGGTAAGAATTATGTCAATAAGAGAAGAGGAGTTTTCTGTAAAATGAGTTGGGTCTGTAATAGTTTGGTGAAGAGAAAATTGTTCGCAGAGTTCAGATACTTTACGGGAGGTAGGGTGCCTGAGAATATCAAGGTTGAAGTCACCTGTGATAATAATGTTGTTAATTTGTGTATCAAGCGCAAGCGATATGGAATCTTCAATGTTAGAAAGATATGCAGCGTCGGAATTTGGCGGGCGATAAAAAAGACCAAATAAAACTCGCGTGTGGTTCAGTTGAATCTCAATCCATATGCATTCTAAGTTCCTTGGTTCCAAATCGTATCGCCGTTTGTAGAACAAAGAGTCCTTAACGTATATCATAACACCACCATGGCGATCCCCAGTCCTATCTTTGCGTTCGGGTGGTTTGAAGTCTGGAAACAGCAAATCTGTAGTCTGTATGTTTGGATGAAGCCATGTCTCAGAAAAGGCTAGGATGTCAAAATCCGATAGTTCGGTAGAAAGGATGTCCAGTTTATTTACAATGCTTTGAACATTATAATGTACAAAGGATAAGTGTTTAGAAAGAGTAAGTGTATTTAGGAAAGAGAAAGATTCACCTGATGAGCTATAAGAACTAGAGTGGGAGGAGGTGGAAACCTGTCCTGGGTTCGGATGCACATCTCCTGACAGGAGAAGAAGAATCCCTAACCAGGTTATAAAAATTGTCACAATGCCTGCTACTAAGCAGTCATGGATAAACTTGATGTTATGCATTATTTCAATCAAGTGAATAGCAACGACTGGCATTTTTCTAGTTACTATTATACCTTCACTATTACAGTACTGCTTGAATTGATTGGTTGACTTAATGTGCATATTAAGTGACAACGAAAAATGTGCGTTTAAACAGATGGGAAGAATAAAGATTAATTGGCAAAACAATGGAAATCTAAATCCAGGAGAGTACCTATACATCACATAGTCACTGTGGCTTTCCCTTTTCCTCATGAAACTTTCTCTAGGAGAAACAAAAACATCTCAGACGATGTGATGCGTACATACTCGCCCGTCTGATAAACGTACATTGGAAGCCCAGCAAAATCCGACGGTCCCATACCCCACGATCTGTCCCAAAACTCTGCTCCAAAAGAAAAAATGGCGTTTGCAAAACAATTTGCAACAAAGAAACACATAGTAGAGAAAAGGAGAAAATGATGAGTAAAATAAATTCAAAGTCATACAAATTCTGGAGGTTTTTAAAGCAATAAAATTACAACTATTAACTTTAAAATGTGATCTGTTGATTGCCTTCCGTCGAGCAAACAGCGTCAAAACAACGCCGTGTCAACATCAATGCGACGCCATCGCATCACAGAGACGCAGACACGCCCCTACTCAAACAATACTCGTCCGGAGGTGGCATGAAAGTAGAATGTGCTTTCAATTTTAAATGATAAACTGTCTGGTGATGAAACGATTTGCATGAAATTATCAATATAAACTGGATGCAGCGGCGATGGAGACATTTCATTTCACGGTGTAAGGGAGAAAACTCAAGTTTGACAAACCGGTAGTCACTGACAGGTAGAATACAAAGTATTGACGAAAGATGATACAATGGTTAAACATGAATAAGTCTAATGTGTTATGCCTTCTAGCGTATCGCTATAGAGTCAGTGAGCCGTTTCACAAGAAAAAAAAAATAACATTTTCATGTTTTTGTTCGGTCAAACATACTTTAGCAGACACAGTAGCACTTCTTGAATAGGTCTACTCATCTCCAACGACCTGGTAATGCTCCAGCGAGGCTGCGCAAGTGCGCAGACTCGCCCGAGTCTCCCTGATATGTACGCATTATGTGCCACTTTCTCATGTACTTGCTGATTACTAATAAATGTTTTACTTCTCAATCATAGTTAATAAATTTGTACCAGAAGTTCATAACAATTTTCATCTTAACGTACAATGATACATGTACATTTTAATATTTCCAGCTTTCGACATGTGATTTTCTATTTTAGTACATTCCGTAACAAAACACAGTGCGTGTGCACGTGCGTGTGTGCATGCGTGTGTGTGTCACTATGTAAAAATGTAGCTGGTTGTGAGTCAGAACTGTTAACATCTTGGCATCCGGCATTATTGACGAAGAGTTATTAGAGGAAAAAGGGTAAGTTAACATTCCTGTCATCAACTCCCGGTGTCATGATGTTAACTAATGGTTTCTGCAACACCCAGTGAAATTTATAGTATCATTATTTTATCATTCAAGCAGTTTAACGCTGAGCGCATGACTAACTATTGATCCGTAAACACGAGGTCAAAGCTTAACCGGGCCGTTTCATGAGACAATGGTACAGATATATAATATTCGTCATTAGCTGATACGCTTTCAAGGTGCAGTCAACCAGCAGGACCAAGTAGCCAGTCTTAAACCATGTCTAGTTCAATAATAGGTGTGTAGAACTCGCGAAACTCCAGAGAAGACTGCGCGAGTGCACAGTCGCATCAGGCTCTTCGCGGTTTAAAAATACTATTAGTACCATTAAATAACATGACCTTGTTCAAGTGATGCTAATATGCAACCAGGGAAAACGAACATTTGGGATCAGACACTGTTTGCCGTCTCTGTGCTTCCGAAACCAGCGTTACATCTACATGTTGTTAGCGCTTTTTCAAACTGTATTTGGTGAAATAAGAATATTGATGCATGTTATAGCAATCACACCATGTTAAATGTTCCAGCTAGTAAGGTAAGATGTCAGATACTACGGGCATTTTGGTTTAAGCTGACAAACCCAGCACATGTTGATTTTATACTTCTATACTTTATACAAAACTAGTCTAATTAGCCATGATCGTTGCATTTTTTGGTGTATTAATTCATTATGTAAACATAAAAGTACCACTAAATCTCTCTCTCTCTCTCTCTCTCTCTCTCTCTCTCTGTGTGGGGTGTGTGTGTGTGTGTGTGTGTGTGTGTGTGTGTGTGTGTTTTATCACTTGTGCCCAACAAACTCATTCTTATTAAACTCATAGGTAGTGGCTCTTAGCTCATCTGATACATGTACTAAGCGAAGGTTCTGACAGACAAACACACAATGGCAAATGCGACAAAAATAAGCCGCAGTGACTTCACAGAGACAATGTTCATAAATTTGAAGGCCTTAATGTGGTACCTAGTCATCAATGTTAACAGTTATAACAGTATATTAACCCTTAAAGCGACAAGAAAAACTGCATCTGAAAATGTCGTCTGCCTATATCGTCTGCTGAATTTTCTTGCAATTAATAATTTTGAATAAATACATAAAAGCAACAGATTTCTTTTTTCAGTGTTAAGGTCGAATTTTATTTCGCTGATAAACGCCACTCGCGAAAATAATATACGATCTTGCACTGTAAAAAACAATCAAACATCCTCCATATTTTACCTTTTCAAGTGCATTATCAAATCTTGCATATACAGATATATGGAATAGTTTTAATATTAGCGTACTTTCATTTCAGGCGGAATAAGAAGGATATTCTAGAAACGTTTATATTCAAGTTTTTTGTTTACACAACACAAGTGTTATGAGTATTTGTAAGATTAACCTCCACGAGGAAATTTTAATGAATATGGCACACTATCCTAAAATTATTCCAACCACGCTTCTGTATTTGGAGTTATGTGTTAGAAATAGGAAAGGATGGATGAGAAACAACTCGCAAACGAAATAATTTTCACTGGCAATCATGAAAGCACAAAACAGTGAAAATTTAACATAGAGGGGATAGCCACATATTATTATTATTATTTCTGCACGAAAACATATGTTGTGGCCTCGGCGCTTCTGATGAGTACCCACAACATATGTTTTCGTGCAGAAATAAGAAAAAATATCAGTACTTTTCGGATGAAAAGGCGCCTTCTCTGGAGCAATGTTATTTATTTTCAGGGACGAGACTCGGAAATAGAACCAATGGAGAGAGAAACAATCGGCAACATCTCCAGCTTCATCGCCGTGCCTGTTGCAGAATCTACTTCCAACTTGCCTCTGCACCAGACATCCCCTATCCAACAGTTTGTGTTGAGGTTTTACGGCCCAGTCAACCCAGTTGGGGTCATGTCGAGCGCGGTCAGTTTACCTAACCACACGTTTACTGGGCAGGCTTAGTCCTCTAAGCGGTTAACCAGTAATATGCACATTCTTTCGCCAGAAACTGACAACTGCCCTTCTTGAATCAGCGGAAGGGAGAGAATGACCGTAGAAAATATTTCATGATCAATCTCCACGAAAGAATGTTGCCGACCTCGGCGGGGGTTGAACCCGCGACCTCCTGGTCTCCAGTCGGACGGCGCATCCAACTGAGCCACCGAGGCCGACCCCTATCCAACAGATCGAGCTGAATGAAAGTACTGACATCGATGTAGACCAGTCTGTCGAGGACCTTGTAAGTCAATCAATCTCTTCGTCAACTGAAACACATACTAACCTTTTTTTTTTTTTTATGAAAGGTGACTTTTGCCCATCCTGTATCCCGTTGTCCGTCGTCCGCCCGTGCGTCAACATTTCCATCAAAACCTTTTTATTACTACTTGCTCAGCTTTGAAAAGGGAATAAATAGACTTCGATGTGAATACCAGAAATACATTCATCAAATGCTCTGAAATATTAGTAATTTCACGAGTGCGGGGCACGAGTGAAATTACGTTTTATTAGAAGAGATTAAATTATTTATGGTATTTAGTTTAAAAGTGATATTTTCTTTTTGCGTCTGCTCAGGTAACGATAAAGACTTCCGGTGTATTCCGAAACGTAATAAGAAAAATATCTATAACAATAAATAAAGATAAAACCATAAAGATAAAATACGATAACATGCATTTTTTTGGTACATGTAATTGTATGTTCATAATGATCCTATTATAGCCTTTACAATGCAACGGTGTTGTTTGTTTGTTTACTCAGTGTGCGATCTGGAGTTTATTCCTGGTACACAGTGTTTTCAGAAATGCAATTTATTTCAGGCATTGGAAACTTCAGCTTCAGCAGAGACAGCTAGACAGAACGAAACAATCGTGGTACAACCGGCCGTTGATACATCTTTCTTTGATATTGGGGACATTACATACGCCCGTCCTAGACAGCTTGCAGAAGAGTAAGTGTAACATATTTATATTTTATGTGTTTCAACGAATTACTGTGATTTTCCTGTGAATCCCATTAAAATTTATTTTATTTCACTAAAAACGGAATTTTCTTGAGTCTAAAATTTCGCAAAAGGCTCTGATATTATGTGAAGTGCTTAACGTTCCGCACTCGAACCGCTGACGTCACCTACTGCGCTAGCGTATATCTGCATGCGACGTCAGGCGGATTATCATCTACTTGGGCAATTTCTCAGTGTGCGTATTTTGTTTTGTGTCGATTTAAAATGTACTTGTCCTGATTGTCACTTATTGTGCAAACGTAGCTCTGCATGCGACGTCAGGCGGATTATCATCTACTTAGGCATTTTTAATGCGTATCCGATTTTATACAGATTTAAAATGTACTTGGTCTGATTGTCCAACATTATGCGCATGAACACACTGAACCAGATCAGATTTACGCGAAATGGCTAGAACAACAATAACAACAACAACAACAACAACAGCAAAAAAAAAAAAAAAAAAAAACTTTCACTTTTAACCTATTTATGTCGTGTGGACTCTTCTGTCTCTACATTTTGGACTGGTCGATAGCCATGTTATACGGAAATCTGGGTATTTAGTGTAAAATAATTGTAGATCCTGATCAGAAACGCAATTTGGGCCGAGTTGTCTTCTGAAATTGGGACGACTTGGGCCGAGTTGTCTTGGGCCGACCTCTTTATGGGCTGAGTTGTCCTGGGCCGACTTGTCTTTGGGCCGAGTTGTCCTGAACCCATATCATTTACAATATAATTGTCTGTTATATTCGTATATTCTACGAATACCTCAGACAACATGTTCCATCATAGTAGCAACAGAAACAGTTTATATATACTTTTCTGGAATGGAGAAAGTGAATAGCTACTGTAAAACGCACGAAGGATGTCAGACAGCAGGCAGCGGACAAACAGCTGTGCTAATCGCACCCTCCTTAATCCACCAAGGGTCTGGTTATATAATATACCACTGTAGACTGTCTCCATGGTACAAGGCACGGTCAGCACAACAGCGTTATCACCCACCATCCATTGACCAACATCCCAGTACCACTAACCTCAAGATAATAGAAATGAAATACGTTTTTTTTTTAATATGAAAGGTGATTAAGTAGCTATCTCAAGCACAAATACACACACCATACTTTTTGGAAGACATGAGCCTTCTCTGTGTCGTCGATAACATTTGCAAGGGTGCCATGGCGAATACGGGTGGACAAAGTAACATGTGGTGGAAACCAATGTCCAAACAGCATGTCCTGGAGTAAGGCAGTTAGATGGGCCCCAAGATGTAGTCAGGAAGAACAGAAAAGCGTGCAAAAGTGCGCATCCAGATTTGTAACATTGTCTTGTGGTCTGCTATAGTCAAAATGTCTGTCAACAAAGTTCGTCGCACCTATGGTGTCAGAGGTGACTTTGACAGTTCGGAGTGAACCAAAACTCGGAAAATAACTGGAGTCATTTAGGTTAGTTCAATAATTCTTGATACATATGCCATCATGTGCGGCATAAGTGTACGTGCAATTACTGAAGCTAAACGATCCGTTACCTTTTTGGAAAAGCTCATACTTGTCAGCAGACCAATGACGAACCGTTTGTCTGATTTCGTGTTTTAGGATGACCTAAACGGAAATTAACGGGGAAAATCGGATGGATTTTAGACTGCTCGTACCTTCGTGACGGATGTAAACATTGGAATCTGCAAGACAAGGCAAATTTTATCAGATTGGTGAAAGCATGAGCAGTCAACACCGAGTATGCCTTAAACTATTTTATCTAAACACGAAATGCCCTACGATAATGAAACTGTTATGGCGTTACCTCCCGAATATTTGAAAAAGTATACAAAAAAAAATCTCCGATAGGTCTATCCGCATGATAGTCGTGCGAATAATTTGCACCGTGCAAGCGGACATAATCCAAAATTTGACGTTTCCAGATTTTGGATGAGTCTGCTCTGGAAATGTTTTGTCACATATACATTTAGGCAATATCCTGATTCTTTCCCGTAAAACTTAAATGTACAGGAAAGTTTGACAACGAGAGTTCGAACTATTAAAATGGCGTATAACTATGTGATCATGATCACTCTTCTTCTTCTTCCGTTTAAGTGCTGGGCCCAATCTTGAGCATAGTCGCACATTGAATACTATGTACATCCATGAAGGAAGGCTCTATTTACAGGCTAAAAACAGGATAAAAACATCACGTCCGGGTTTAGAAGTTTGGAGGTCCAGCGCCGACGCAGCTCTTGAAGGCTTCGAGCGTTGGAGCGGTCACCATGGAAACAGGTAGTGCATTCCAGAGACGTATTGTAGAAGGGAAGAAGGAACTCTTGTAGGCAACGACGGAGCAGTAAGGAACCAGGAACCGACTTTCATGGCCTCTAGTAGATGTTCCTGTGTGGGTTAAGTATCTCTCAGCAGGGATGTCGATGAGGTTATTGACAATTCGGTACATCATGATGGTTTTGCTCTGCTCGCGGCGTGTCTTAAGGTCCTCCCAACCTAGATTCTGTAACATTGGTGTGACGCGGCTGGTTCGGCGATAGTCACCATGGCAGAATCTCACTGCTCGTCTCTGGACAGCTTCAACCTTGCTGATGCTTGTTTTGGTTGGCGGGTCCCAGACTGTTGCCGCATACTCGACTTGTGGTCGGACGAGGGACTTGTAACTTAATGCCTTGGTGTCTTTCGGACAGGCTGACAAATTCCTCTGTAGAAAGGAAATGGTCTGGTTGGCCCTCTTAGTCACCACATCCACATGGCTGTTCCAGGTCAGCTTACTGTCAGTGGTGACTCCAAGGTACTTGGCTTTGTTTGTTTCCTGAAGTACTTGGCCGTGGATTTTGTACGACGTCTGGACTATCTTCCGTTTGTTGGTTATCCTGATGTGTTCGCACTTGTCGGGGTTAAAAACCATTTGCCAGTCCCTCTCCCATTCCTGTAGTTGGTCTAGATCTTCTTGTAGTGACGCTGCATCTTCCTGGTTTGATATCACTCTATACAACAGGCAATCATCAGCAAAGAGCCGTACTGTAGAGGAAGCGCAGGATGGCAGGTCGTTGATATAGATCAGGAACAAGAGAGGACCGAGGACTGTACCCTGTGGAACACCAGAAGTAACAGAAGAAGATGTTGAAATTTTGCCGTCTAGAACTACTCGCTGGTACCGATCTGCTAGAAAGTTCTTGATCCATGTGAGTGTCTTGTTCCGGACTCCGTAGTGGTGAAGCTTGATTGCAAGGCGTTGATGAGCCACTTTATCAAATGCCTTGCTGAAATCAAGCAAGATGGCGTCGATCTGCTGCCTCTTATCCAATCCGCTCGCCAGATCATGGACCGTCGTTATTAACTGGGATTCACAAGATCGCCTTTTTCTGAAGCCGTGCTGTTGGTCACTAAGAATGTGATGTCTGTCAAAGTACTTCATAAGGTGACTGTGGATGATGTGCTCCATGGTCTTCGAACAGATTGAAGTCAAGGAAACTGGTCGGTAGTTGGCGGCCTTGCTCTTGTCTCCTTTCTTGAAAAGGGGAGTAACGAAGGCTCCTTTCCAGTCTGAGGGCACTTTGCCTTGATCATATGAGGCCTGGAAGGCCGCACTCAGGCGCTTGCATTTGTTATTTTGACATATATCATGTTTATCCGATGAGTACAATGAATAGATAGAAGAAAAGATATGATAGGAAACAAAATGAAGAACCTAATACTACCACATATATGTCGTGACGGAATAAACCGTATAAATGAAAATAACGATTATTAAATTTTAAGTAAAAATGTATATTAGGTTTATCCCGTTTATCAAATAAAAATGATTTCTCCTTATGTAAAGTAAGATTGCTACAATTTTCCCATATGTGATAGTCCTTATTCTTTCCTTTACTATACAAACTTTCCCGTATACAAACTTTCCCGAATAAATGCTCTTTATTATTTCTCAATAACTTTAATACCCCTAAATATACCAAGCCCCTTTTATTCCTGGCAATGTCCCCAAAGAAGACTTTAAGACACTCTGGGGCTACCTCCCCTGCAAAGCAACGGAATGAAAGAATGTTAGAATTTCTCCATATATATTAGTCCTGATTTTTTCCTGTATACAAACTTTCCCGTATACAAACTTTCCGTGTAAGCGATCTTTAATATTTCTCAATATCTTTAATACTCCTAAATATACCAAGCCCCTTTTATTCCTGGTAATGTCCCCAAAGACTCTTTAAGACACTGGGGGGCTACCTCCCCTGCAAGGCAACAGAATGAAAGAATGTTAGAATTTCTCCCTATATATTAGTCCTGATTCTTTCCCGTATACAAACTTTCCTGTATACAAACTTTCCCTTGTAAGTGATCTTTAATATTTCTCAATATCTTTAATACCCCTAAATATACCAAGCCCCTTTTATTCCTGGCAATGTCCCCAAAGAAGACTCTTTAAGACACTCAGGGGCTACCTCCCCTGCAAGGCAACGGAATGAAAGAATGTTAGAATTTCTCCATATATATTAGTCCTGATTCTTTCCCGTATACAAACTTTCCGTGTAAGCAATCTTTAATATTTCTCAATATCTTTAATACTCCTAAATATACCAAGCCCCTTTTACTCCTGGCAATGTCCCCAAAGAAGACCCTTTAAGACACTCGGGGGCTACCTCCCCTGCAAGGCAATGGAAAACATGTTAGAATTTCTGCATATATACTAGACCTGATTCTTTCCCGTATACAAACTTTCCCATATACAAACTTTTCCGTGTAAGCCATCTTTTATATTTCTCAATATCTTTAATACCCCTAAATATACCAAACCCCTTTTACTCCTTGCAATGTCCCCAAAGAACACCCTTTAAGACACTCGGGGGCTACCTCCCCTGCAAGGCAATGGAATGAAAGAATGTTAGAATTTCTCCTGATTCTTTCCGATATACAAACTTTCCTGTATACAAGCTTTCCCATATAAGCGATCTTTAATATTTCTCAATATCTTTAATACCCCTAAATATACCAAGCCCCTTTTACTCCTAAGACCCTTTAAGACACTCGGGGACCCTCCCCTGCAAGGCAATGGACAGAAAGAATGTTAGAATTTCTCCATATATATTAGTCCTGATTCTTTCCCGTATACAAACTTTCCCGTGTAAGTGATCTTTAATATTTCTCAATATCTTTAATACCCCTAAATATACCAAGCCCCTTTTAATCCTGGCAATGTCCCCAAAGAAGACCCTTTAAGACACTTGGGGGCTACCTCCCCTGCAAGGCAACTGAAAGAAAGAATGTTAGAATTTCTCCATATATTATAGTCCTGATTCTTTCCCGTATACAAATTTACCCGGAAAAGAATCCTTCATCCCAATTTTTAATTTTAAGCAAGCGTCTGAATGACTCTGATCAAAAATATAGTGCGGGCTATAATGATTTTCAATGAAGAAAAAAATATAGTTCCCGGACAGGAAACAATCAGGATATTGCCTACATTTATATATTTTCTATTTTTATCTATATTGTTGGGCATAGGTTTCTGCAGAGGTGTTCTCTTTCTTGGAAGCTGAATGGATTATCAGCATGGTCAGTTCTCTGAGATTCATGTGGTTACCCCTGTGAGTTCATCCTTGCCAGGACACCCGGAACAACCTCCAGAAATCACAGATAATAGCTGAACTACTTTGTTCCTGTCAAGAAAATAAATAAATAAATAAATAAACTTTCTTGTAAAGTGTAAATAGGGTGACGGAAAGACAGTCATTTTAACCTTGTTCAACGAGATCGATGAAAACTACACCAGAAGGAGGTGTGCCTTCATTGGCAGAAGATATATCAACCAGTAACCAGAAGGCTGTCTCCAGCTACCAGTCTGTGTGGTCTGTGTGGGGGTGGGGTTGTTGATACAGATTCACTTACTGAATGGCAAACAGTGCAGATCCAGATCAGTTGGCTTCTGAAGAAGCCAACTGATCTGGATCTACACTGTTTGCAAAGGCAGGGCATATCAGGGTTCAGCAGGACCAGGGTTAATCTGGGTAATATTCAGTACTCGATTCATTTAAAACTTTTTAAGTTTTATATATATACAAATAGGCCTAATGTGTGGCTACATATTCAGTGATAGCTTCCTTAAAAACTATTGAAAGTTTATTTCAGACTTCAGCTTCACATACTCTATGCCATGGTAGCAATTTAGCTGAGCTCAGGCAAGAGCTACAACTTCATTAGGTCAAAATTTGAAGATAACGACTTTAATACTTCATTAGGTCAAAATTTGTTGATAACGACTTTAATAACAGTAGAATTAAATTGGTTTCACCAAAATATGAGCTTGATCATGACCCCTTCTAGGGGTCATTTTTGGGGTCAGCCTCTAAACACAAGCTCTTGATAGAACTTTAACCTTTGTCATGGTGAATAAACTAAGATGCCATGCCCACTTCTAATTTCCAGCCAATCAGATTACTTGATCCTGGTTTTTGATAGAAATTCACATATTTCATGACAAACAATGCAGATCAAGATCAGTTGGCTTCTGAAAAAGCCAACTGATCTGGATCTACACTCTTTGCTAAGACAGGGCAAGTATTGTTCTGCATGAGAAGGGTTAACAACAGATCAATTTGATGTCACCTAAGCCTTCCCCACCCAGCCCTGATCCCATCTAACACTCCTACCCTGCCTTAATCCTCATTTATAACAGAGTTATGGGGTTAACTTTCCTGGAGCAAGCAAACGGGTAATGAAATTCCCTTTTGAGCTTGCCGGGACTGTGTCCCTAGAGAGCTCATGTTGTCACCCAGTGGTTGGAGTCGGCGTCTGTCTGTGTCGGCATCGTCGTCCTGGCATTAGCACAATGTTTAAGTTTTGAAAGGTGTGCATAGTTTCTTAATTACAGTCGACCCTCGTTATCTCAACCTCGCTTATCTCGAATCACCACTAGTCTTATATTGAAGTGAAATTCTGGTCCCTGTTTTAACATGGCAATCTAAGAACAGGTAACAAAATATTTTGGAAAAGAAGAGAAATTGCTCCTAAGGAGCAATTTCTCCTCTTTTCCACAATATTTTCAATATATCTCTAACTTCAGAGGTCAAATTACATATTCATTTGTAATTACATATTCATTTGTTAAATGTGGTTGTTTGATTTATTTTTTTCCTCACTTTTGCAACACTGATATGCCAAGGTACGGATATCTCGAAGTGTTTCAGAGAGTCCCTTGGAATTCGAGATAATAAGAGTCGACTGTATTTAAGGTACTGCTTTCATATTTGGTCTACATCTACCTTAGGGTCAGACTTTTCAATAGCATATAGCCATATACCCCATCTTTAAGTTGGACCCTTTATATAGGTCATGGTCAGTTCACACTTTGCCATTTACACCCCTGTTTAAGTTCTGCATTTAAGTTAAGAAAAGTGTATGTAACTGCTGGAGTATTCAAGATACCGCTTTAACATTTGGCCTAACCTGTCTTAGGGTAAGACCTTTCAATAGCTCATACCTCTTCCTCAGTTTGACCTTCTATTTAGGTCAAGGTTAGGTCATACTTTATCATTTAAACCTATTTTCAAGTTCTGCATTTAAGTTTTGAAAAGTGTACATAACTGCTGAAGCATTTTAGATACCCCGTTAATATTTGGCCCAGACCTACCTTAGCATAATACCTTTCAATAGCACACATCCCTACTTCAGTTTGACCTTCTGCTTAGGTCAAGATCAGGTCATACTTTGTCATAATGCCCCCAACTTGGAAGAAGTTGGAGGGGCATATTGCTTCCGTTTGTCATGCTTTTTGATGCATAGTATAATTTAAGACAGGTGCATGCTACTGTTTTGAAATTTCTTATATGGATTCCTCATGAAAAAAATAGCTGACATGTTTTTTTCTTGACAGGATTATGCCCCTTTCCTGAGTTATTGCCCTTTGAAAAAATATGGATGCAATCTTGTCAGCATAATATCTCAAAAACTATTGAAGCTAGAGCCTTGAAACTTGATGAATAGACTGGTAGTGATAAGTAGACAACCTGATTAACTTTTGAATAAATTTTGAAAAATACTTCATGAGTTATGGCCCTTTGTAATTTTGGGCATTTTTATCATGTCAGCAAAATATCTCAAAAACTGTTGGAGCTAGAGCTTTGAAACTTGGTGAATTGATTGGTAATGATGAGTTGATGACCTGGTTAACGTTTGAATAAATTCTGAAAAATATTTCAAGAGTAATGGCCCTTTGTAAATTTGGGCATTTTTCCCTTGCCTGCAAAATATCTAAAAAACTATTGAAGCTAGAGCCTTTAAACTTTATGAATAGATTGGAAGTGATGAGTAGATGACCTGATTAACTTTTTAATAAATTCTGAAAAACACTTCCTGAGTTGTGGCCCTTTGTAATTTTGGGCATTTTTACCTTGTCAGCAAAATATCTCAAAAACTGTCGGAGCTAGAGCTTTGAAACTCGGTGAATTGATTGTTAATGATGAGTTGATGACCTGGTTAACTTTTGAATAAATTCTGAAAAATATTTCAAGAGTAATGGCCCTTTGTAAATTTGGGCATTTTTCCCTTGTCAGCAAAATATCTCAAATACTGTTGGAGCTAGAGCCTCATAACTTGATAAATAGTTTCGTAGTGATGAGAAGGGAGTTGGAGGGGCCTATTGCTTCTGGGCATGAATAATGTCCCTTTGTAAATTTGGCCATTGTCAGCAAAATATCTCAAAAACTGTTGGAGCTAGAGCCTCATAACTTGATGAATAGATTGGTTATGATGAGAAGATGACCGGATTAACTTTTGAATAAATTCTGAAAAAAATATTTCAGGAGCTATGGCCCTTTGTAGATTGGACCATTTTTACCTTGTATTATCTTTAGAGGCAAGCATATGGTTGGGAGCATAGTGCTTTACAAACATAATTTCTAGTTTACAGCTCTGGTCTAAGTTTTGAAAAGTGTACATGACTGCAGAAGCATGTAAGATATAGCTTTCATATTTTGTCCACACCACATTTCCGGCAAGCTGTGTTGTCTTCTGACAACTCTTATTTGTACATACATTCACACAACAGTGAAAGGAGAATTAGCGTAACACTAAGCATGCTATGGGCAAATTCAGCTGATGAAAAAATTGATATTTTCTTATTTTCCCCAGAAAATAGGATTTGATATTCCACGGTGCAAATTGTCTCCCCAGGAGACAATTTTCATGAAATGTCATATCCTTTTTTCTGCCAGGTTGGAAAAAATAGGAAAAATATTTCAATATGTTGTCTGCTGAAAATATTACCCAGTGTGCTCAGCTTTAACTGAGTTATGATTTTCTTTTTTAGATCAGAAGAACGCTGCTAACATATCTTTACAAGTGCATATAATGCAGTGACTTCATGGCAAGCTCAAGCAAGAGTTCAGATTTAAAGCCTACAAGAAGTGACCGTCGTGTGGCACCATCACCAAGATCATTTGATGAGATTGTAGAGATCAGACCAGGTCGCACTATTAGGGTCAGGCATCTGAATCCAAAGCTTCGAGATGATAAATTTGCAAAAGAAATGGATGTTTATTTGCAAGCCAGACAAAATGGTCTGGTTGGTGGTGTTTTTATGCCACACAAGCCATCTCAGATGTACAAGAATTTAACAACTACGGGTGATGTTTCTAAGACCACTGTGTCCCTTAACTATAAACGGGAGGAAACAGAAGAAAGTAATAATAGTAGTGAGGAAGATAAGGAAAATAGTAGGTTGCAAAGTGAATCAAAAACTTCTACAGGCAATAGAAGCAATAAAAGCAGAAAGTCTGTGAAAAATTCCAAGCCTGTTGCCACTGATAAAAATATTGATGAAGCTGATAGGAAAGTAAATGCTCTTCTAAGTGAGGAAAATGAAAGCAAAGGATGGGTATCAAGAGCCCTATCAAGAAATGCAGATGAAATTTCTCCATCACGTGTGTCTGCTGCTAACTCTGAGGGAGTTCAGTCAGCTTCAGGTATCCATGTTTCCGTTCCTCGACCATCTTCAGAAGTAAACCCTATGAACTCTATTGGGGAATCAGAAGATAAAATAGAAAATTTGAATTTATCTGGTTACCATTCTCCTACATCTGAAGCAATCAAAAGTTCAAGATCACCCAGAAAAACCAAAGGTCATAGACCAGTCAGTGCAAAAAATATACGGGGTGCAAAATCTTTAGCTTCAAGTGAACTAGATGATACAGCTAATCTTTCAGACTTTGAATTTGCAATTTCATATAGAGAATCTTCATTCAAAGATGTGACATTGTTTTTTATTCATGGAGTTGGTGGTTCAGCAGACGTGTGGAATTCTCAGTTAGATTTCTTTGCCTCGCTAGGCTTGGAGGTCATAGCCCCTGACCTGTTGGGTCATGGGTTCAGCAGTTGCCCTGATAATGTTAAGGACTACCACTTCAATGAGATTCTTGCTGATGTGGAAGCTCTGTTTGACAAGTACTGCAAGAGGCAAAATATTATTATAGCCCACTCTTATGGGTAGGTCTTAACCCTTGTCCTGCTGAACCCGGATATACATTGCCTTTGCAAACAGTGTAGATCAAGATCAGTTGGCTTCGAAGAAGCCAACTGATCTGGATCCACACTGTTTGCCATTCAGTTTGTGAATTTATGTCAACAATCTGGATCAAGTAATCTGATTGGCTTAAAATTTGAAAAGGGTGTGACATCTTAATTTATTCAGCAGGACAAGGGTTAAGCAGAATTGATACTCTTTTAAGGGAGATAACTTTTTCAAACTTGTTTTGTCTCCATATTGAAAATGAGTAGGAGAAAATTCTATCCTTTTCAGTAGACCCTTTTCAGAAGTGGTTTGTTGTGCAGAAAATCAAACAGGAAATCACAAAAGGGAGGTCAGTTCTTCAAAATTGTTTTGCCTCAAGTCTACTCTAAAAGGAAAGAATTTTCTCCGCATAGGTGAAAATTCTTTCCTCTTAGATAAGACCCCTTTTCAAAAGTGGCTTGTTGTGCACGAAAGCAGAAGTCACAAAAGTTGTCTCCCTTTAAAAATGAATAACAATCTAGTGAGTCCAGTCGCCTTAGTTTTTTTTTTAGATTTAAAGTAAATAAATTATGACGGTTAAAAAGAAGTAAAATCTTTAGAATGGTGTTATATTAAAAAAAAGTAATACAGAACTTCACAGTTTTATGAATATTACAGGTCAGAGGCAAATTGTTTAAAAGTTAATTGGGCCAAAAAGAATATGGGATATGTTATTGTCAGAACGAGGTATTATGTTATGCCCTCCAAAATTATGAGTGTCCATCCATCCATTAGTCCCTCCTTTAGCGCTTCATGATTTCACATCGCTCCATAACTCTGATACGGTTTGAGATATTTTCACAAAACTTCACACCAAAGTAAAGCACCATTAGACGATGTGCAGAACTTATAAACTGTAATTCTGGTTTGCCTACTTTTGGAGTTATTACCCTTTGAACATTGAATATAGCCATTTCTACCATGTATGGGTGTCCGCTTGATAACTGTGATACTGTTCCTGATATTTTCATGAAACTTCACACAAAATAAGCACCATGAGACAACATGCAGAACACATGAACCGTAACTCTACTTTGCCTACTTTTGGAGTAATTGCCCTTTGAACATTAAACATAGCCATTTCCACCATGTACTCATGTCCGCTTTGTGTAGCTTGAAAACCTTTTTAGATATTTTCATGAAATCTCAAACAAATGTAAAGCACCATGAGACAACATGCAGAACACAAGAACAATAACTCTGGTTAACCCACCTTTGGAGTTACGACCCTTTGAGCATTGTACGTATTCAAATAGCCATATCTACCATGTACTAGTGTCTGCTCTGTAATTTAGAAATAGTTTCAGATATTTTAATGAAACTTCACACAAATGTAAAGCTCTATGAGACAACGTGCAGAACTTATGAACTGTAACGCTGGTTTGCTTACTTTTG
Source organism: Anodontia alba (assembly GCA_964016985.1). Taxonomy (NCBI): domain Eukaryota; kingdom Metazoa; phylum Mollusca; class Bivalvia; order Lucinida; family Lucinidae; genus Anodontia; species Anodontia alba. The sequence continues at coordinate 3,412,118 of OZ024829.1, forward strand.
GAGTTATTGTCCTTTCAACATTGAACATAGCAATTTCTGCCATGTACTTGTGTTTGGGCTGTAAGTTGAAAACAGTTTGAAATATTTTCTTTAAATTTTTCACAAATGTAAAACTATGAGAGGATGTGCAGAACACAAGAACCATAACTCTTGTTAGCCTACTTTTGGAGTTACCACCCTTTGACATAAATATTGAAAATATACGTTACATGTAGTTGCAAACCGTTTCAGATATTTTGTTAAAACTTCACACAAATGTAAAACATCATAAGATGAAGTGCAGAACACAAGAACTGTAACTCTGCATAACCTGTTTTTGGAGTTATGGCCCTTTGAACATTGAAAATAGTGATTTCTGTTATATATGTGTCGGCTCTGTAACTTGAAAACTGTTTGAGCTGTTTTCTTGAACTTTATGCAAATGTTTATTACCATGATATGATGTGCAGAACACAAGAGCCATAACTCTGAATTACCTGCTTTTGAGTTACCACCCTTTGGACATTGTAAATAGTGATCCCAGTCCTATAATTTTGCCTTTTCAATAATTTGAAAATGGCTTAACTAGTCTTTGATTTATGGGTCTTTGAACATTGAAAATAACAGTTTCTGTGATAATCTTGTAAACTTTACACAAATGTGAAGACCATGAGGGGATCTGCAGAAAATGAGAACTGTAAGTCTGGTTTACTTATTTTTTGAGTTATGATCCTTTGAACATTGAAAATAGTCATCTCAGTCATATATTCAAGTCAGCTTTATTTAGGGACAGAGAGTAGTGCACCTTCCCTTTGATTTCATTGTGACAGATTCATGGCATTTCCTTGTTTGCAGTGCTTTAATTATACCCTGCACATGACAGAGGCAGGGTATTATGGTATCACGTTGGTCGGCTGTCTGTCTGTCATCCGTCCACAGTTTTGTTTCTGGACAATAACTTGAGTAAATGTCAGTGGATTTTCACTAACCTTTGTGTATGCATATTGTTGAGATCTTGTTTGGGATTGCTAATGGCCAACTTTCAACAGTTATCTGCCCATGACACAGTAATGGTGGGACACAGTAATGGTGGGGTGATGGGGTATTATCGTTTCATGTTTTTATTTATATTTACTACAGGTGTGCCTTTGCTGCAGTACTTGGTCGTCGAAGAGCTAGACGAGTGTCTAAACTGGTCTTGATCAGTGGCGGTGCCCCTATCCCACTGGCACCACAACCTGGGGTGTTCTCACTACCTAATTGTTGTCTTTCATGTTTCAAACCATGTATTTTCTCCAGTTTTGAAAGGTTAGTACTGATCCATACTGTTGTTGTCCAAAAAATTGAACAAGTCCACATTATTAGCTGTTGATGTGTTTGAAGACTTGGGTGAATGGCAAACACATAGCTCTTGATAACGCGCTTTTTTCAACCAAAAAGTAGCTATATTTTTCTTATTTCTCTACGTAAACATATGCAGTGGGTACTCATTAGAAGCGCCTCAGCGAGGCGCTTCTAATGAGTACCCAGAACATATGTTTTTGTCGAGAAATAAGAAAACTATTTACCTGATACCCACTCTTATCTAGACCTGTGAAACAGTATAGACCCCAATCAGACACCTTGTGCTTTGGCATCTCATCTGGCTCTGCACTGTTTGCACAGGCTTGTCTGTCCCAATACTTATGATTATTAATCAGCTAAGCAGTTATTGTTCTAATATGTGCCAAACAACCTGAATCATACCAACTGATGCAATGTTTGGCATGATTTCTATATGCTTGTGGCTCGAGATTAATATGAGGGCTAATACTGATAATTACAAGGAATTAGGGGATAAAACCCAAGGGGTTCTAGTGGGTCAATATTTACTAGGGCTAATAATGATAATTACTAGGAATTAGGGGACAAAAACCAAGGGGTTCTGGCAGGCCAGTATTTTACGGTATAAACTAGGCTAATATTTTACCAGTCAATGAGGTGAAATCTACACATAAAAATCATGCTAATTTCAGTTCTTACCAGACGATATAAATTGTTAGGAAACGGTTAAATTGAATTTTTTATATTACAAGCTTGTTGCCCTCTCGAATTATCTGGTAACTTTCAGTTTTCTTGATCAACTGACAGAAAAAAAAAAGTTGATTAATAAAAATGTCATGAAATGGATGTTTTCATATTGGTCGTGTTACAGTCTTCGGGCAGGCTTATTGGCCTTTGGATGGCTGTATTGGCCCTCGGCTTCACCTTGGGCCAATACAGTAATCCTCAGGCCAATAAGACGGCCCTCGGACCTGTAACAGGGCCAGTATGAAAACATCCATTTATTAACATAATATTATTACACTATAACAAACTGGTTTTCAAGGGTAGAACATGTTGTTGTGCATAAGCAGACCCAGATCAGACTGCACATATGCTTAAACCAGAGACGTGGAATTATCAAATTTTATTACTTGTCCACAACAAATAAATGGTCAAAGTCCACTTGTCCAACCAAGATTTACTTGCCTGAACATTGACATTTTTTCTTATTTCTCGAAGAAAGCATATGTTGTGGGTACTCATTAGAAGTGCCTCACTGAGGCACTTCTAATGAGTACCCCCAACATATGGTTTTTTTTTTTTTGAGAAATAAGAAAAATATATATCTTATAATCTGGATACCGGTACTCTTCTCCAGAGCGATGAATTACTTGTCCCAGGACAAGTAAATTGAAATTTCTTACTTGTCCTCAGGGAAATGGGACAAGTTGGACAAGTCATGGATGGTATTTCCACAGCTCTGCTTAAACTTAGTACTCTTTGAGCTAATTCAGCAGATGATGAGGATTTTTTTTCTATTTTTCCAGAAAAACTAAGAGACAGTTTGCATGAAATGTAAATCCTGTTTTCTAGGAAAAAATATTGCTAAAATGTGTGCGTGCTAAGTATTAATCTAATCTGGAATTGTGGAGTTCACACAGATACTTGTTTTGTTTTTTGCTTTTTTTTTGAGATAATAGGGTTTGATATTTCTAAAAATTGTCTTGTTAGTAGGCAGTTTGCACCAGATGTCAACCCTGTTTTCTGGGAAGAATTAAGATATTTTTTTTTTTCAATAAAGTTGCAAACTGGAAGTTTTACCAACAACCCAAGTATTAATTATACCCACCGCAAACTGTTTGTGGTGGGGTATACTGTTTTCATATCTGTCTGTCTGTCCATGACACTTTGTTTTTTTTTCCTGTTGTCTTGAAAGGGCAGTGATCGATATTCATCAGTTTATGCAGACACATTAATATTAATAAGGTATACCTACATAAGTAAAAGTAAGGGCTAGGGGCCAATTCTCTTACAGTTATTGCCCTTTGTAAAATTTCTTAATGCAGTAAAGAAAAAGCTTGTGTGCACATTATCTCTTTAACCAATGGCTGACAAAACTATTACAGATACACCATTAAGACTGGGCAAAGAAGTGGTTAGATTTTGGTGAACTTAACTTTGTTTTTAAGGTCGCTACATGTTATAGACTCTTAAAATGAGCTGTGTGTGCACTCTTTTTTTCCTAATATTTTGATAACACAGCATTGGATATTCATCAATTTATGTAGACACCTCAATATCAATAAGTTGTACCCACATAAGAAAAACAATAAAGGCTAGGGGCCTATTGTAAAATTTCTTAATCCAGTAAAAAACCTTGTGTACACATTTTATAATAGGGGAAAGAAGTGATTAGATTTTGGTGACCTTGACCTTATTTTCAAGGTCACTTCATTTTTAAGACTCTAAAATTGAACCTTGTGTGCACTCTTTTTCCTACTATCTTAAAAATGCAGCAATGGATGTTCATCAATTTATGCAGACATATTGATGTCAGTGAGGTGTACCTACAGAAGAAAATGTAAAGGCTAGGGGCCAATTCTCTTACAGTTATTGCCCTTTGTAAAATTTCTTAATGCAGTAAAGAAAAAGCTTGTGTGCACATTATCTCTTTAACCAGTTTGACAAAACTAATAATAATACATCATTATGAAGGGTGGCGGAGAAGAAGTGATTAGATTTTGTAATCTTGACCTTATTTTCAAGGTCACTACATTATAAAGACTCAGAAAATGAGCCTTATGTACACTCTATCTCATGAATCAGTAGATGGAATCTGATCAAACTAGCATAGCTACTTCATTTTGGATGGGTGAAAGAACTGATTAGATTTTAGTGACCTTGACCTAGTTTTCAAGGCCACACTGGCACTTAAAACTCAAATGTTTATAAAAAAAGCCTTGTGTGCATACTTGATTCAATGTCACAACAGCACTTTGAAACTCAATTTTCTATAGAAAAAAAGCTATCTCTTGAACCAATGGCTGGAATTTGACCAAAATTGGTTCTCATAATGACAATATGCTACTTGGGTGAACTACAAATCTTACAAATCAGTGTCATCCATTTTGAACAATAATTTATATTAATTCAGATTTCTTTACTGTTTGGTACTGTGCGGGGGTATCTATCTACCAGCAAACACACAACATCGTTACAACGTCGCTGCAACGTCATGACGTTGCAGGGACGTTGTATCGATGTTGACGCAATGGTGTGTGTTTGCTGGATAATAAGCATTGATTATTGATTTTTTTCATTTAATGAGGGACTGAAAAAAATCAGCTGATCAGAGTCTTCTCTGTCTGCCTGAAGATACTTTAGATCCTTGGCTACACTCAGAGTGCCCTGCAAAGACTGATCAGACTGCATGGATGCACAGGCTGATCTGAGTCTTTGCTGGGTGCACATGCAGTCTCATAGGAAATGCTGTGCCCTGGCTCATTTATCATCTGAAATTCACTTTAGGGTGATGATCTGATATAAAAGCATTTTTTGGGGTGAGTAACATATTTCACTGGCAAATTATTATTAGAGACCTGAGTAAATCAAGCGTTGTAATTGCTGGTGCCTTATGTATGTTACCAAGGTTACCCCTAGTATACAGACACACAAGCCATAGCAAACAGTGTAGACCCAGAGCAGACAGTGCAGAATGCTGCACCTGATCACACTACACTATTTGCTATCAGTGATCATACAGATGTGGTGTCTGTGATATGAAAAGCAGCACTTTCTAACTATGTACTGTATTTACCCTAAGTATTGGGACACCTTAACCCATTGTAGACTGAATAGACTTTCCCGCACTATACGAGGGATGTTCGAAATGAATTGCTTATTGTCCTCTAGCTCGATATCCACGTGGGGCACGATAAAAACCAATACATACCTGTATAGGGCTATTCAATATCTACACAATGATGTATAAATGTACATGTTAGACTAAGTGTAAGACATAAAATTTGCCATTTGAATACACGCAGTCATTGACCACTGCAGTAAAAATGGTTGGTAGAAGCGTCGACAAAAAAGATGAAATACGGGCTTACATCAATGCTCGCTCAAAACTTGGTTGTTCTTTGAAGAAGCTGATGACTGAAATTTCTACTGCTTTTGGACCTTCTTGTGTGTCATGACACAGTTCGGCGGTGGAAAAAGAAATTTTAGTCTGGTGTAGAGTCCATCAAAAATGCACCGAAATCAGGTAGGCCAAAATCTGCATCTCGTAAAGAAATCGTTTCCAAAATAAAGGAAATCATTAAAGGAGATGCCAGATTTACAGTTCGTGATATTGCACGAAAGGTAGGCATATCACTATCAACGGTTCACCTTATTTTGAAGAAGTATTTGGAAGACAGAAAGATTTCTGCTAGATGGGTGCCACATCTGTTGACTGATGAGCAAAAGAGGCAACGGGTTAAAGTGGCCTAAAAGCTGCTTCAAATGTTTCCAAAATATGACAAAAAGCAGTTTGTCAATGTCGTCACAGGTGATGAAACCTGGGTCCATTATTTTGAGCCCGTCAGAAAGGTTAGCAATAAGATCTGGGCCACTAAACACAGCAAACGTCCAATAATTGCCAAACGTTCTTTAAGTACAAAGAAGGTTTTGTATGCAATCTTCTTCTCTGGTGAAGGAGTCGCAATAAAAGTGCCAGTGAAAAAGGGCAAAAGCATCACCGGAAAGTACTACAAAGACGTAGTACTGAAGAAACTGAAAAAGTATTATCAGAAACGACGCCCTACCACTGGTTTTAAACATGTCCGTCTTCTACATGACAATGCCCCAGCTCATACCTCCGCAACAGTTACGGCGTTTTTGAAGAAAGAAAAAGTAACTGTTTTGCCTCACCCCCCGTATTCCCCAGACCTTGCCCCATGTGATTTCTTTTTGTTTCTGAAATTGAAAGCATTCCTTGCTGGCGGAAATACCAGTCCCGACAGGCACTTGGATCTGCCATTCATCAGTACCTTATTACTGTGCCCAAATCAGCGTACCGTGACGCCTTCAAGAAGTGGATACATCGGCTGAAACTTTGCATTTCTAGCCACGGGGAGTACTTCGAGGGCATGAAATGAGTACTTTTGGGCTAACTTGAAATTTGAAGTCTCCAGATAGAAATAAGCAATTCATTTCGAACATCCCTCGTATATTGGAAGAGTCCAGTTTCAATTTTAGGTACAGCTGGCAATGAAATTTACATAGTCCTAAAGAAAAATGGCCAAACTATTTGCAAACAGTGGAGACCCTGATCAGACGCTGCATTCTGCAGCGTCTGATCTGGGTCTGCACTGTTTGCCAATTACCCTGTCCTGACTACAGTGGGTTAACTCCTTACCATACTTGACTTAGAATTTGACAAAATCTATCTTACTACCTGTTGATATGTCTAAAATAATGCTGGATGAGTGGCAAACAGTGTACACCCAGATCAGATGCCACATTCTGTGGCATCTGATCTAGGTGTACACTGTTTGCTCAGACCTGTCTGTTGCAATATCCCAATATTTAGGGTTATTACAGTATATTTGTTTTTATTTCTCAGAGGAGCATTCCATGCTAAAAACAGTGGTTTGACAAAGGAAGTTGCCTTTGATGTGCCTACATATGTCCTAAGTCACATGATGAGAGGTCAGTGGTGGCCTGATGGTGATGAACTGTACCACCGCTGGCTCAACATGCCCACACTGCTGCTTCATGGGAAATATGACAAGTTCATCACTCTACAAGAAGAAATTCAGATGTCCAAAGTAAGAGATAATTTCAGCCATGTCAGACACAACGGGGTGTATAGGGCCCTAATACATAAGGGGAGGTAAAGATAGCCAAGAAATAAGAGCATCCAGCTAAATGATTTCCTTAATAATTTTCCACAAAAATATATTGTATAAAACTGCTATAAGTGAATCTGTATGACATTTCTAATGAATATGCATATCATATGATGCACAAAGTGGGAAAAGGTTCTTATTTCATATAGGGGTGGTTGAGTGAGGCAATGGTGTCCTGTAGCTTTTGTCACTGGGGTGTCCATCTCATATTGGCTTACAGTTGGACAAGGCCTGCTGTCCTTGCAGCAGGCAAAGGTAGAGGGGGAATCTTTTTATTTTTTCTGTTCCTTCACTTTCATTCCTGTTTCTCTTTCTTCCCTGTCCCTCTATTTAATCTCCTCTGCTATCTCTTCTATCTCTCTTCTCCCTTTTTCTGGGAGATGACACAAAATGACCCACAAGGGTTGACATGTTGTTAAACCCCAACACAATCACAATCAGTCTTATGACATATACAAACAGTAAAGGTCCTGATCAGCAGGCGCATCTGAAGTCTGATCTGTGCACTCTGTTCGTGGATGTATACTGCAGTATCCTTTGATTCTGTAAGCTGACAATGAAGGCCCAGATCAGCTGGTGCTTTTGTTGAAGGCAGATATGTGCCTGCCTTGTCCACATATTGCATAAGGTCCCTTTTCATATGTTCCAGATCATATATTTTCATGGAGAAATGAGCATAGGCCTAGATAAGAGTGGTTATCAGGTTAATATTTTTCTTATTTCTCCCAAAAAAAGCATAAGCTGTGGGTACTCATTAGAAGTACCTCAGTGAGGTGCTTCTAATGAGTACCCACAACATATGTTTTTGTGGAGAAATAAGAAAAATATCAATGCTTTTGGATTGAAAAACGCGCCTTAACTAGAGCTATGAATGAGGAAACTATTAACACTTTTATCTGGAGACAAGGCTACTTTAAGATTTTATGTTACAGTATTTATTCTAAGTATTTGGAAACCACAACTCTTTACCATACTTGTTATAAAATTTGAACAAGTGCAATTTACTACCCTTTGTTGTGTCCAAAAATTGCTGGATGAGTGGCAAACAGTGTAGACCCTGATGAGACATCACATTCTGTGGCATCTCATCTGGGTCTACACAGTTTGTGCAGGTCTGTCCGTCTGTACATATGGTAAATACAGTACATATCCATGCAGTCTGGCCAGTATGTTGTCCACCTACACAGACTATTCATTTAACCCATTTTAGATGGATTCAGCTATGAGATTTACATATTCCTAGAGAAAAATGGTTAAACTATTTGCAAACAGGGGAGACCCTGATCAGACCCCGCATTCGATTCTGCGGTGTCTGATCTGGGTCTGCACTGTTTGGCAAGTACCCTTTTACAGGTCTCCTGACTACAATGGGTTAAAAAATATTCTGGATATCAGATTTTCCATTAGGGAGATAGCTGGGTTTTTTTTTTACAGATTTTTGATGAATTCAACAGTCGTCATAAAAATATAGTTTTATGATGGCTTAGATGTAGAAATAGATAGATTCAAACAAATTGCATATACAGTAATTTTCTAACTTAAAACAAATCAAGGTGAAATGTCTTTTTATTTTCAGATAAAAAGAATAATAGTACAGTCAGACCTGTCCTAAAGGGCACCTGTATTAAGCAATCACCTGCCTTTAAAGGCCACTATTTCAGATCCCATTAAAGACAAAAAAGTGGAAATTAAGCAGGCACCTGTCTTTAGCAACCTGGCCCCAAGGTTATAAAACTTTTGTCATGCTCAACTCAGCTGAGCATGCAATTTTTCATGCTGATAAATCTCTAATTAGTAAAAATTTCATTTTTTTTTCTTGCTAAACATAACTGAGCATGAAAATTTCCCTGCTAATAAATATGAAAATGCCAACTAAAGTTGGCATTTTCATATTTATTAACTGAGAAATTTTCATGCTCAGCTGAGTTGAGCATGAAAAAAGGTTTGTAACCTCAGGGTCAGTTTTTGGCTTTCCCATAGCTGCTTGCTTAACACAGGTTTGACTGTATGTTTTAGATGTTTACAAAACCTTATTATTGCAACTGCTTTAGCAAGCAGAAATGAAAATAGGGATCACTTTCCGATGGCGTTGTTGGTGTCGTTGTCGTCGTCAACAGTGTTTAGTCTGCATTTAGCTCCACTTCTCAAACATCAAGGCTTCTAGGCTAATGAAACTTCATACACACATCCACCATGATGCACCCTGCCAACTGCCATTGACCGTCAGTGACAATGACCTTCCTTTCATGCTTGTCTTAACAATGTTTAAGTCTGTGCCTTTAGCTCTATTTGTTTAACACCACCAGTAGTTGTGACATAGTATTTTGGAGAATTTCTTTTGAGTATGTTGTGCGATCTGATTAGACATATGTAGAAATGAGAAAAATATACTGTTTTCTGAAGAAATATTATTCTTATTAATTTTATCCCTTTACTATACTTCACAGGCTATTTACTACTCTCACTTGGAGGTTATTGACAATGCTAGTCACATGGTAATGATGGAGGCTCCAAAACATGTTAACCAGTTGTTGTATGACTTTGTTTTCCAAGAACTTAGTGTGCTGACACAGATCCGAGACTTTGATGGGGAACCGCCTGTTACATCTCGGATCATGCCACGGACTGCAAGATCAACAAAGAGTGCTGCATAAGTGTGTTCTGGATTGAGGAAGTTTATTCACTTAGATATTTGTTTCAGCTCCAGTAAGTAGGGTATCCACATAGAGTGTTTCTTATTTCTCCTCGAAAACATATGTTTTTGGTACTCATTAGAAGCACCTCAGGAAGGTGCTTCTAATGAGTACCCACAACAGGGCTCGGGAAAACCGGAAAAATAGCCGGTCTGGACCGAAATTAAGAATTCTGGACCGATTTCAAACACCCCAAAACGCTAATAAATCGGTCCAACAGGTTTGTGCCTTGAACCCCATTTTTCCCAAACCAACCAATTTTCACAAATCAATGATGTCTAAAAAATCACAAACGGTCAAGTCTTTCCAAACTGACAACGTCCGCGCACCTTTTAAATGCGATATTATGGTAGTTAAAAGGCTCTAAACGGTCATTTGACATGTATATTGGAGAGACAGCTGAATAACGGCAACCTAGGCGCAGCACAAATTAATTACGTCATTATCCAAACATTGTCAAAAAATCATCACTTCACTGACCTTTGTGCGGTAAACAAGCGATTAACACGAATCATCAGTAATGGAAGTCTGATAATTAATCCGTTTGTGTGACACGTGTGAATACACTGAGACTGCAAAACATCCAGGTGCAGTCGGCATGTCCAAAAGATCAAAGGTCGCTTTACTGAGAGTGATAAAAGAATGCACCGCTTGAACGCACCCGTTTTCTTCCTCTTCTTTTTTGTTTTGATCAACACGGTTTGTCGGTCCCAGATTCGATAAATGAATTCCCAAACCGTGTACGTCCTGATCAGATGTCGCATACAACGGCGTCTGATCTGGGTATTATTGATTGCTTCTTTTTTTTTTTTTTTTTTTTTGTTGATTGCTGTAACACGCGAGTATAACTCAAGGTAGATTTCACAGTAAAAATAAGTAATGCACCACTTGCGCTAGGCAAGATTGGTCAGTGCTTAAAATTTAAGCAGTCTGATCAAATCTTGAAACACTGAAAACTGCAAAACCGCCCGTGGCGCAGGCCTTTTTTATTAGACCTAATTAGGTCCATGAAAGTCGTTTCGTTCCGTCTCTCCTGTTTCCCGCCGTCTTCGCGCTTATACAAGACGGGAATCAGTTGTTTATAAATAGTTTAGGAAAATCCTGCGGAGGTGGAAATGACAACAAAACCGTTTTTTTTCTTTTTTTTTTTTTTTTTTTCTTTCTTTTTACATACCTGACAGTATTTATTGATGACGCCAGCTTTGATCATGCTCGTTGTACCCGGACTTCCGTCATATAACGGAGTTGAGGTGTATTATTTAAAAGTTATAAGACTGCTAATTGTCATTAGTTTTCGTGACAGGTGATATAAACATATTTTTTTTTTTGGAAATGGGCTCATTGATGACGTCATCGTCATCAGCTGGACCGATTCAGATTTCAAAATTTCCAGAGCCCTGACCCACAACATATGTTTTCATGGAGAAATAAGAAAAATATAAGTATTTTTCAGTTGAAAAAAGCACCTTATCTGGAGCTGTGTTTTTTTCTCCATGTAACATAGCCCCAGATTTGTTTTTTTTTTTCAGCCAAAAAGTATTGATATTTTTCTTACTTTTCTGTAAAAACATATGTTGTGGGTACTCATTAGAAGCAGAATGAGAACAATATTTGTCTGATAACCCCTTATTTAGAGCCATGAATGTAGATATAGGAGTTGCGGTGTGAGATAATGTACCATTGACATATCATAGCTCCAGATAAGAGAGGATATCCACAAAATATTTAGTTCCCCCCCCCCCCCCCCCCCCATGGGGCGGGGGGTGGGGGGGACATACTGTTTTTAGTGTGTCAGCGGCGTTGGTGTCGGCGTAGCCTCTTGTCCACACTCTATCTCCTTATTGAATGGACATATTTTAGCCAAACTTACACAAATATCTTTGGAAGGGGGAAAAATGCACATCTACAATGCTGGGACATGTAAAAGAACTGATTAGATTTTGGTGACCTTGACCCCATTTTCAAGGTCACACAAGGGCTTATATTTGTTGGAAAAAGGCTTGTACGCACCCTATCTCTTGTAGGAATGAATAGATTTTGACCAAACTTGCACATCTACAATGCTGGGACATGTAAAAGAACTGATTAGATTTTGGTGACCTTGACCCCATTTTCAAGGTCACAGGAGGGCTTAGATTTGTTGGAAAATTGCTTGTCTGCACCCTATCTCCTAATTGAATGAATGGATTTTGACCATCTACATCTTAATTGTTGAGACATGGAAAAGAACTGGTTAGATTTTGACGACCTTAACCCCATTTTCAAGGTCACACTAAGGCTTAGATTGGTGGAAAATGGCCTGTCTGCATCTAGTCTCCTGAAGGAATGTGTAGATTTAGACCAGACTTGCACAGCTATATTTTTGGGACATGGAAAAGAACTGATTAGATTTTGGTGACCTTGACTCCATTTTCAAGGTCACACTAGGGCTTAGATTGTTGGAAAATGGCTTGTCTGCACTGTATCTCTTGAAGGAATGGATGGATTTTAACTAAACTTGCAGAGCCAAATTGTTGTGACATGGAAAATAACTAATTTTATTTTGGTGACCTTGACCCCATTTTCAAGGTTGCAGGAGGGCTCAGATTGTTGGATAATGGCTTGTCTGCACGCTATCTGCTGAATGAATGGATGGATTTTGACCAAACTTGCACAGCTATATTGTTGAGACAGAGACAAGAACAGATTAGATTTTTTGTGACCTTGATCCCATTTTCAAGGTTACACAAGGGCTATGATTTTAGAAAATGGCTTGTCAGCACCCTGTCTCATTGAGGAATGGATGAATTTTGACCAAACTTACATATAGGTATATTGTGACCTTGAGTTTAACAATATGTCTGTTCAAACTGGTGGGGGGACATACGTTTTCCTCTAAAAACACTGTTCTAGTTGTCTTAATTGTCTATGAAAACATGCACTTCTAATGTGTTTGTTTGTGTTGAGGTTTTACGGCCCAGTCAACCCAATGGGGTCATGTCAAGCGCGGTCAGTTTACTAACCACACGTTTACTGGGCAGGCTTAGTCCTCTAAGCGGTTAACCAGTATTGTGCACATTCTTTCGCCAGAAACTGACAACTGTTCTTCTTGAATCAGGGGAAGGGAGAGAATGACCATAGAAACTATTTCATGATCAGTCTCCACGAAAGAATGTTGCCAACCTCGGCGGGGGTTGAACCCGCAACCTCCTGGTCTCCAGTCGGACGGCGCATCCAGCTAATGTGTACCCACAATATTATAGGTAAGGCTGACACAAATAATTGGATAATCGATTAATTGATTGATAAATTTCACAAAAATAATTATCGCTATAGATTTGCTAATAATCAATCATTTCATTTCTGTGTCTGTTACTTTACCGTATTTACCCTCAGTATTCAGACACCTCTTCTTACCATACTTTATATAAAATTTGAACAAGTACCATTTACTATCCAATGTTGTGTCTAAAATAGCTGGATGAGTGGCAGACAGTGTAGACCCTGATGAGAGGCCGCATTTGTGATGTCTCATGACGCGGCATTTGTGGCATCTCATCTGGGTCTACACTGTTTGCTCAGGCTGACCAAATACATACAGTAAAGTATAACATATGGTAAGAGTCATGCTCAGACAAACAGGTAAAATTATGACCAAATCTTCAGTGATTACTAATTGACTATCGATCACAATGGCAGGACTGATAATCGTAATCTTTTCATCTCTGATTAGCCAGCCTTAATTATAGGGTTATTGTACTGATATTGGTGAATATTGTCTAGAGTTGGGATATCAAAGGACACAAGCTTGCAAGTGCCCATAGATATCACAACGAGGGACAATATTCACCAATATCAGTGCAATAACCTTTTTATTATATTGCTATAAATAGTTTTACTCGATTAAATGCTTTATAGACAAAATTCTTGTCTGAAAGCAATTCTAACAACAGTGCGGAATTGATATAACAAAAGCAATATCATTTTTGCACTAGTGCAATATCATATGTCATATAAAAGTAACATTAAGAAAATAATTGTTACCACCTTTATTGTACTGCTGATTAATGGTTTCATAGCTTCTATTCCACAGAGTTACATTTGGATTTTTAGTACATAGCATAGCTCCAGATAAGGGGTAGCCACATGAAGGGGTATCCACATTATATTTTTTCTATTTCATGTTGTGGGTACTCATTAGAAGTGCCTTGTTGTTGCACTTCTAATGAGTACCCATAATATATGTTTTTGTTGGCACTTTTGGTTACTATAGAGCGATGGTATTTGCTGGGTATCTTGGTAATTTGCTGAAATAAAGTCTTTCAGACTTGATATTTCGACCATACCCAGAGGCTATAGTCAGTGCTAGTGTTAAAATATACACATAAATATTTATCCTGGATAGTACAGGGTGTTTTACTGATATTATTGTAATCTCTGATGTTTTCTGTCATTGTGATAGTTTGTATAAATGCATTTGAACCACATGGAAGTCTTATACCACATTCCAAGGTACCTGTGTAATCTGATCAGGTCCTTTATTTGGTACATGGCTGCAGATAAGAAGGTTACTGAGGTTTCTTTTTTTTTTTTTTTTTATACATGAACCTCTTTATAAATTAGACCATTATGGCATGGTTTGGGATATAACAATATAAATATGGACCTGAATATTTTGTATTGAGATAAAAATGCAAAAATTATATAGAAAAACAGACATTTTGTCTTAGTATATAATCTGTACATTTTTTGTTTGGATACAACTCAGTTGTTTACATAAAATGGTTTTTGCTTTGGATGCCAATAATAATGTGAACAGAAGTTGTGTATTTTTAATCTGTTTATCCATTAACACTTTAAAACCACAACTCCTCCAAAGCTTCTAAAGCGATTTGTCCCTAATTAGATATGAATATTGCTTGGGTAGGGGATTTAAAAATAGAAAAAAATATGATGATTTGCCTTTTTGTTTGTTTGCTATGACAAATGAAAGGTCTCACAGATTTATAATGGGGAAAATGGTTAAATTACATTTTCTCCCTAATTTGTGAACTGATTTGAACCAGATTTGGCAGTTATGATCATTTGATGATTGTCTACCCGGTTTATGTTTTATGACCAGTGGCCATTTTAATTTGCAAATTTTAAAGAAACAAAATTGTGAAGCACCAGCAGGGAAAGAAGACCCTGTGAAGCACCAACAGGGAAAAAAAACCCCTTTGCACACTAGTAGGGAAAGAAAACCCTGTTGCACACCAGAAGGGAAAGAAGACCCTGTTGAGCTTCTCTTATCTGGCCTTGTAAAGAGACATAGGACGTGTAGCATAGGTGGGAGTAGCAACATAGTTGAAATACCTCTTCTCCATCATTGAAGGCCGGCCTCGGTAGCTCAGTTGGATGCGCCATCCGACTGGAGACCAGGAGGTCGTGGGTTCAACCCCCGCCGAGGTCGGCAACATTCTTTCGTGGAGATTGATCATGAAATATTTTCTACAGTCATTCTCTCCCTTCCGCTGATTCAAGAAGGGCAGTTGTCAGTTTCTGGCGAAAGAATGTGCACAATACTGGTTAACCGCTTAGAGGACTAAGCCTGCCCAGTAAACGTGTGGTTAGGTAAACTGACCGCACTTGACATGGCCCCATTGGGTTGACTGGGCCGTAAAACCTCAACACAAACAAATTGTTCAATGAAGATGAGAGCTTTGTAAGTCCCTGCATTCTGGCAAAGATACACAATGTAAATAGATTATAAAAAGAGTGACCCATGAGAGCAATGAACACACACACAAATACAAAAATAGCTGAAGTGTCTGAAACTTAAAATATGTGATTGAAGTAAAAAGTTTAAGTTACAATCAATACTTTATTCTACGAGGCTTATCTTCCCCTGCCCCTGTGCTGTGTACATGTATAAAATCATGATATTATTGAACAACTCTTCGGAAATCACTAGGCTAATTTTCACAAAATTTTATGTCAATCGTACTGTTGAAACGGGATTGACATTTTGTTGAAATGGTCACACTCCATTGATTGTCATGCCCATATATGGTAAAAAATAATAATAAAAAACACATTCTTCTTCAAAACCAAGAACTGCTCAAATGATGATCCTTTCATTAGTTGCAATGGCAGAATTGGAAAAATGTTGCATAACATCTGCATATCTGCAGTGGCTATTTCACTCAGATGAGTGAGATGTGGCCTATGGGCCTCTTATTGTTTATAAACATATCTGTGGAAAAATATGAAAAATATTTATGTGGATAGCCTGCTTATCTAAGCCTTGAGACTGTGATAAATAAAAGGCAGTTTCTGATTACCTGTAAGACCACAGGTTCTGTAGATTCTGCTAGTGAACCTGGAAGGTCTTGATCAGTCTGCATACTGTTGTAGCCTGCATACCAATTTGTTTGCAGATTTAATGCTTGCAAATGTATTTACCCTTATTTTGTTGCTGCAGGTTTTAAGTTGTGGAAAACAAAACAGAAACTTAAAAATGAGATACTGAGGTTCAGCCATTGATTTCTGTTAGCAACTGGGTCATTTTGCAGAAACATAAAATGGGTGCATAATCTTTACCACCTTATTGACTAATTCAGCAGACAACAAATTGGTGATATTTTTCTTATTTTTTTCCAGAAAAAGGATTTGACATTTCATGCAAATTGTCTCCATTGGAGACAATTTGCATGAAATGTCAAATCCCGTTTTCTGGGAAAAATGAGAAAAATATTTCAATATGTCATCTGCTGAAAAATTTACCCAGAGTGCTAAGAGTTAATGCATATGCATACAGCTATGGCTCATAAGCCTGCACATGAGTCGTCTGGTTAGGTCATTCCAGTTTCACCTGTAGATTGTACAGTATTGAAAGCTTCTATGTGAACAGTTAAGTCCCTGATCAGACTGTTTACAGATACTTATCACAAGACCATTCCAAACAGAAAACTACCTTTTTTGACATGTGATTGGTGGGTCTGATTTATCACATAATTACAATAAATGTCCTAAAATTTCATACACCTAAGTTTCTGACAAAATGGTATCTGCAAACAATGTAGATCCAGAACAAACTGCTCCTAAAGGAGCAGTGATCGGGGTCTGTGCTGTTTGCCATTCCACTAAGTACTTGAAGAAACAACTGCATAAAAAGCAAAATTTAGGCAAGCAAAGTATGGAATAAAGCTAAAAATTTTAGGACATATACGGTAAGCAATATGGTCATTTTCTTTATGGTGTGGTCTTATTATAGTTGATTTTTTTTGCCGTCTATTATTATAATATTGCCAAATTATTTTTGACTAACTGATTGTTTACTTATATTTGTTACTTCTAGTATTGTTACTTATTTTAAATAAATTTATATTCACATTTTTTATTTTATTTTTACAAAAGCATTTAGAGCTAAGATTGTTTGAGTAGAGAATACTGTTTTTACTATTGCCACACATCCTGTCAAATGTGGTAGGTCTTATCATCCTATTTTGTTAATCCGTCCATGCATTTTAATTCATGCCGTCTTTTCCTAGACTTTAATAAACCTTTACCACTCTGCGGGCAGATTCAGTAGACAACAAACTGATAATATTTTTCTTATTTGTCCCAGAAAATAGGCATTGCCATTTCAGGAGACAATTTGCATGAAATATCAATGCCTATTTTCTGGGAAAAATGTCTGCTGAAATTTTTACCCAGCGTATTAAGAGTAAAGGTATCAGTTTGAAACTTAAAATATATGTTGATGTACGGATGTAAATATTTAAAATTTTATTAAGCCCTCAAAGCAGGACAAAGATTGTGGGCTAGAGTCCTGTGGGTAAAAGTAGTTTTCCAGCACATGAACCTGTAGCCCTTCAACTGGAAAAGATAAAAAGAAAAGCAAGTTTTGAATGTTTTGCCCAGAGGCAATTCAGTGTGAAGGTATGGGATTTGAGATGATGACCTCAATAGTTCTGTTATTAGTGGTTTCATCACTAGTCACTTTGCAAAATTGAATGTTGTACATGATATTCATATGTTTGTGATTTCAATTGTTAACCTCAGGTGACAATTATTCATCAGTATGCAAAGTGGAGACTGTTTTATTTACTTGAAGTTGTTATTTTACCCATAGCTCCAGTCAGTATGAGTTTTAATCAGCTAAACGTTATGGACTTTTTAGCTCACCTGAGCATGAAGTACTCAAGGTGAGCTATTGTGATCACCCTGTGTCTGTCTGTGTGTCGTGTGTCATGCGTTGTCAATATTTATGTTGTTCACCCTCTAGAAGCTACAGTTTTGCTTCAATCTTCATGAAACTTTACCAGAATGTTTGACTTGATAGTTTTTTCTGTGAATATGTGTCAAAAACTAGGTCACTAGGTCAAATTTTTTTAAATCCTTGTTCACCCTCTAGAGGCCAAAGAATGTTTGTCTGGATGATATCTCTGGTCAAAAACTAGGTCACTAGGTCAAATTTCTTTAAAACCTTGTTCACCCTCTAGAGGCCACAGTTTTGATTCAGTTTTCATGAAACTACACAAGAATGTATGTCTTGATGATATCTTAGGCAAGTTCGATGGGTCATGTCAGATCAAAACCTAGGTCCCTAGGTCAGATTTGCTCAAAACCTTGTTCACCCTTTAGAGGCCAGTTTTGCTTCAGTCTTTATAAATTTTTACACGAATGTTTCTCTTGGTGATATCTCAGTCAAGTTTGAACATGGGTCTTGTTGGGTCAAAAACTAGGTCGCTAGGTCAAATTTCTTTAAAAAAATTTGTTCACCCTCGAGAGGCCACAGTTTTGCTTGAATCTTCATGGAGCTTTACCAGAAAGTTTGTTTTGATGAAATCAGGTCAAGTTTGAATATGGATCATGTTGGGTTAAAAAGTAGGTCACTAGGTCAGATTTGTTTAAAATGTTCCCCCTCTAGAGGCCTGTTCTGCTTCAACCTTGATAAATTTTTACCAGAATGTTTGTCTCGATAATCTCTTGGTAAAGTTTGAATTTGGGTCATGTTGGGTCAAAAACTAGGTCACTAGGTCAAATTTCTTTAAAACCTTGTTCACCCTCTGGAGGCTACAGTTTTTCTTCAGTCTTCATGGAACTTTACCAGAATGTTTGACTTCTTGATATCTTGGTGAAGTTATAATATGGGTCATGTTGGATCAAAAACTAGATCACTGTTTCAGATTTGTTTGAAACCTTATTGACTTTCTAGAGGCCACAGTTTTACTATAATCTTCATAGAATCTTACCAAAATGTTTGTCGTGATAATATCTTGGTCAGTTTGGAATGTGGGTCATGTTGGGTCAAAAAGTAGGTAACTAGGTCACTTTTCTGTAAAACCTTGTTCACTCTCTAGAGACCACAGTTTTGCTTCAGTCTTCATGAAACTTTACCAGAAAGTTTTTTTAATGATATCTTGTTCAGGTTTGAATATGGATCATGCTGAGTCAAAATCTAGGTCATTAGGTCAGATTTCTTTAAAACCTTTTTCGCCTTCTGGAGGCCATAGTTTTTCTTCAATCTTCATGAAACTTTACCAGAATGTTTGCCTTTATGATATCTTACTTAAATAATCATCATGAATCTTGCTCAAAATGTTTGCCTTGATGATTTCTAGGTCAGGTTCCAAACTGGGTCAGCTGGGGTAAAAAAGTAGGTCACCAGGCCAAATCAAAGAAAAAACTTGTTAAAACTCTAGAGGTCTCATTTTTAAGTATTTATCATGAATCTTGCTCAAAATGTTTGTCTTGATGATTTCAAGTTCGACTTCAAAACTGGGTCATTTGTGGTCAAAAACTAGGTCACAGGGTTTAATCAAAGGAAAACATTGTTAACCCTCTAGAGGTCACATTTTTGAATCAATCATCATGAATCTTGTGCAAAATGTTTGTCTTGATGATTTCTAGGTCAAGTTCAAACTGGATCACTTAGGGTGAAAAACTATGTCACTAGGCCAAATCAAAGGAAAACCTTGTTAACACTCCAGCAGTCTTATTTTTGGGTACTCATCATGAATCTTGCTCAAAATGTTTGTCTTGATGATTTCTAGGTCAGGTTTGAAAGTGGGTCATTTGGAGTCAAAAGCTAGGTCACTGGGCCAAATCAAAGGAAAACCTTGTTTAACACTCTAGAGGTCACAATTTTTGAATGATCATCATGAATCTTGTTCAAAATGTTTGTCTTGGTGATTTTTAGGTCACCTTCAAAACTTGGTCACTTGGGGTCAAAAACTAGGTCACCAGGCCAGATTAAAGGAAAACCTTGTTAACACTCTAGAGTTTACATTTTTGAAGTGATTATCATGAATCTTGCTCAAAATGTCTGTCTTGGTAACTTCTAGGTCAAATTTGGAATTGGGTCACTTATGACCTATATTTCATTGTCCAATGACTTTCTGAAGTTTTTTCCATTTAGGTCAGTTTCTCAGTATCTGTTAGTCCTACAGCAGTGATACCTGGCACTTGCATAAATTTTAGCATGGCATCTTGAATGCAGTCATCCATATTTGACCTTGACCTATATATTATGGTTCACTGACTTTATTAAGTTTTTGCATGTCAGTTTCTCAGTACTTATTGGTCAAACAGCCAGTTATACTTATCACATGTATACAGCTTAGCATGGCCTCTTGGGTACAGACGTCCATATTTGATGACCTATATTTCAAAGTCCATTAGGCATGCTACATTGTCTTACTTGTTAATATGATTATCATGAATCTTGGTCAGAATGTTTCGCTTGATCATTTCTAGGTCAGGTTCTGTAGGTGCTATGATATTCAGGTGAGTGATATAGGGCCATCATGGCCCTCTTGTTTATTATTTCTGCACAATTACTCATTAGGAGTGTCTCTTTGAGGTGCTTCTAATGAGTACCATGACATATTTTATTGCATGCAGAAATGAGTAAAATAGCTACCCAACTTTGCTGCCTTTTATATTCAACCATATTTTCAAAAGTATCGGTACAGATAGTGTAGCATAGATAGATGCAAAATGCTGTATTTATCAGAATCTACATTGTTTGTCACTAATCTGGGCCCAGTTGTTCAAAGCTAACGACGTCGTTAGTTAACGATTCGTTAAAATTTATCGAGTGATACTCAAATATGCTGAAATTTTTTGCTGAAAAAATGTGAGTAGCTTTTGCAATGCAAAAGCTACTCACATTTTTTCAGCAAAAAATATCAGAATATTGTGTATTGAATCTGCTAAAACAGTTAACGAAATGACCCTTAACGAGCTCGTTAAGCTAACGACGCTTTGAACAACTTGGCCCTGGTAGTTTTAGATGCCACATCAGGTAGTCAAATGAGTTGCTCAAATTTTAGGACAAGTATGATAAGGACTAAATATGGTATTATTGTTTGTTTGTGTTTTGAAAATCAAAGTGAGCAGGGTATTCTATTGATTATTTTTCCAGTTTCTCTATTTAAGCCATCATTTTCAGATGAAGATCTCTGAATATTAAACAGTATACATACCAGCCAGCATGTAGGTTCAAGCCGGTCTTTTCTATAATGTATCCATATAGAGGCCAGGCCGTAGTCAATAATGTTATGAACTATGCATGTATGCAGTCTTTTATGGTTCAGTCTGTAGGTTTCTGATGTGTTTTAGATTTATCTTGGGAATAGTGCAGACTGATTTAACTTGAGGATGCACAGGCTGATTTGTCTTCGGTGATGTCTCAGGCAAGGCTGTTGATTTTTCCTGTACCTTGGGTACTATTATAAATCTAAGTATTGGGACAGATAGGTCTTTGTAAACAGTGTAAACCCAGATCAGATGCAGCAGAATGCAGTGTCTGATCAGCTTCTACACAGCTTGCCATACATACAGCAATATTTTAGACACATCAACAGCTAGTAGAATGGACAATTTCAAATTTTAGGACAAGTATGGTAAGTAGAAAAGGTGTCCCAATACTTAGGGTAAATACGGTAATTGTAGATTATGAAAAGGTGGGATCATTTGAGTTGTATCATGAGAAAAGGCTCTTCATAGTATATGCAGACAAAAAGGGACTGTATCAGCTTGGGCATTTGATTAAGGCCTTGATTGTCAGTTCACATAATCCTTAAATTGACAAACAGAATCAAGGTCTTGATCAGGCTTGGCTTTCGCCTACTTCCGTTATAGTCACTTCCAAGTCATTTTGAGCTGTAGTTGACAAAATTATTAGCAGCTGCAGTGGAAGACTCTGAAGCATCTTTGGAAAGAAATAGGTTGGTACTCTAAAGTATATGCCAATGTTCTATTACTGATCTTGTTAATCTGTGAGGGGCAGTCAAAAATATCCAGACTTTCCATGCTCCTGTCTTTCCATATGCAGCTGCCTACACATATACAGGTTTGTTTGTGTTGAGGTTTTACGGCCCAGTCAACCCATTGGGGTCATGTCGAGTGCAGTCAGTTTACCTAACCACACGTTTACTGGGCAGGCTTAGTCCTCTAAGCGGTTAACCAGTATTGTGCACATTCTTTCGCAAGAAACTGACAACTGCCCTTCTTGAATCAGCAGAAGGGAGAGAATGACAGTAGAAAATATTTCATGGTCATTCTCTCCCTTCCACTGATTCAAGAAGGGCAGTTGTCAGTTTCTGGCAAAAGAATGTGTACAATACATGTTCATGATCAAAAACTGTATTTTATCGTCTATAAATGGGTCTTTTTATTTTCAATGAGAAGCGTCTGTAGAAAGTTTCAAGCATTTAAACAAGGTAGGTGTAAGCTGTACCATGGAATCTAAGCTGGAGGAACAGAGATCTGTAACAAATTCCTACTTTTAGAGGGTATAAACTTTTGCCAGTTTTCAAAGGTTGCAGAAAAGTTTTTATAACCTGAATGTCCTGCTCAACCTTTTATAGCTGGGTTTCACAGTTTAGAGAGGGCAGTACAAGCATGAGGGACAAGCCTAGGTCAGGGAGGCCTGCTGAGGCAGTGACTCCTACAATGGTGGCAAATGTCGAGGTTTGTGTCAACAGAAATCGCAGAGGGACATTGCAGGAGGTAGCTATCAGTTTAGCATTGATAAAGTGTCGGCACATCAGATCTTACACAAAAAACTAGGTACATGTATGAGTATGGTAAGTGCCAAAACAGCTGACAGAAGACCAAAAGGCATCCTTGGGTGACCATAGCAAAAGCACAGTAGGGTTTTTTTAACCATGATGAACTGTTTTTGAACTGTATTTTCACTTAGGATGAAAGTGGGTTCCCTATGCTGAACCTGAAACAAAAGCTGTCAAGGCAGTGGAAACCAGCTAGTTCCCAATCTCTGAAGAAGTTTAAGCTGTCTCCATCTTCTGGCAGGGCTATGCTGGTTGCTTTTTTGGGATTCATATGGAATAATACAGTTTATTTCATGCTAAAAGATCGAACTGTGACTGCTAGGTAGTAATTTTGAAAAAAAAAAACAAACAAAAACAAACAAAAAAACTGAAAAAGGTGTGTCCCAGGATAGCCCAGAAAAATGTTCTTTTGCACGACAACGCCCCCTCATACTGCCTCATCCTAGTAGAACTCTTTAAATGGCAATTGTTGTCCCATCTCCCTACAGCCCAGACCTTGCCCCCCGGCCTCCAAAACTCAAACAAAAGCTCGTGGGAAACAAGTATGAGATAGGGCAGCTGTGATTTCAGATGTTAATCGGTACCTCAGCAGTAGGTCTACTTAATAGTTTACAGAGGGAATAAAAAAGCTCCCACAAAGATGGCAGAAGTGTATAGATGTAGGTGGGGAATACTTTGAAAAAGAATAAAAAGAATTTTTGGGAAAAATATCTAACGTTTCTGAGAAAGAGCAAAATGTGGATATTTTCCGACTGCCCCTTGTAAATAAACAGACTAGGAAAACACACACACACACACACACACACACACACAAAAAAAAAACAACAACAAAAAAACAACAACTGCCCCTTGTAAACAGACTAGGAAAAAAAAAAAAACCCAAAAAACAACAAAACATCCATTTCCTTTTCAAGTGTCTTTTGCTTATGACCAAAATGCACTTGCCAGGTTTCTTCAGTATATATGTAGCTCCAGTATTAACCCTTAAAGCGCCAAGCAAACTTTGTAGCAGATGACATTCTAATTTTTTTTTTATTTTTCAGAGAAAATAAGTCGACATTTCATGTGAATTGTCTGCCAAGCAGATGATTCACATGAAATGTCAGGACTTGTTTTCTCGGAAAAATAGTCTTGTCATTTCATGTGAATCATCTGCCAAGCAGATGATTCACATGATATGTCAAGACTTGTTTTCTCGGAAAAATAAAAAAAAATAATAAAAAATTGTAGTTTGCTGCAATTGTGATTGGAGCTTTAAGGATTAAGGTGATAATTTAGTCTAACTTTGCACCAAAATATATCTTATAGCTACTGGTAATTGCCTTGATAAATTCTTTCCTTTTAGTGTAGACACATTTTATCAAGGGCAATTTCAGTTAGAATCAACAAGACATATTTTGGTGCAAAATTATATCTTCCGAATTTCCCCTGTATCAGGAGTTGTGGCAACAAAATACTGGAATGCGTTTTCAACCACCTTCATGTATTCAAGTAACGTTTCTATGGAGAGTAACCACCTCACTTACAGAACTCTTTATTGACGTATTGTCTTTTGACATCATTACAAAAACACGCCTATTCATATATATTGAAAATTTTACAACCAAACAAGGAAAATTTTTCCGATAAAAAATCTGTTATTTTTCATATTTCTGCTCAAAATACAGATTGTGGGGACTCGTTAGAACTGCCTCGGTAAGGCGGTTCTAACAAGTACCCACAATCTAATTTTTTTTTGTTTTAGCAAACTAAGAAAAATAATGTATACCCCTGTAAACCCGTTTAATGGGGTCAAAATTATATAGGCGCGTTTTCGTAATGATCACTATATAATGTGTTATGATTTATATTCTTTGTGGAAAGTAACAAATTTTGAAAAGGGAGGCAATTCTCCCTTTGCAAAAAATATTACTTCCCTTGTTTCATTGATTAATAAATTTAGGTTTCATTATTGTTTTCTGTTTGAATTTTTAGTACAACTGTTGTACAATATGAATTTTTTGTACAGCTACTGTACAATTTGAATTTTTAGCACAGCTACTGTACAATATATACTATCTGAAAGATCACAAGAATTCTCATCTTATCTGAGTTATTTGTTAAACAAATAAATATGAGCACTTTTGCTATTGTTTGTTTTGTTATTTATAAACACACAACTGCAGGTAAACCTGCTCTTACAGCAGCCTCTGTGGCAGTCATCCAAACAAGGACATATTTTCAGAGTTCCCAAAACTGACCTTCACCAGACATATGCCTACACCTGTATTACAGCAAGCATTTTCAGTCACCAAAGTATATGAAATCATGAAAGGCAAACATACTTACAAAATAACTGGGCCCACTTGTTCAAAGCATCATTAGCTTAACAAGCTTGTTAGTGGTCAAAATGTTAACTGTTCTAGAAAATACAATATCTAATTCACAGTTATTTTTGCTAAAAAATGTGAATGCAAAAGCTACTCACATTTTTTTTTTCAGCAAAAATATTAGCATATATGCCATTTAATGATCAAAAGTTTTAAGGATAGGTTAACTATAGACATTGTTAGTTTTGAACAACTGAGCGCTGGTTACAAAACACCAAAATATTTTGCACTCCCAGAGTGTGCGAGACTGTAATAAGCGTAACTGTATCATGCTTGTCTTAACCCATTTATGCCCAGTGGACTCTTCTACCTAAAGTCTTTGGACAGGTCAATTTCCAATAGAAGGGGTGTCTACTTAGTTATTAATTCACCTGAGCATGAAGTGCTCAAGGTGAGCTATTGTGATCGCCCTGTGTCTGGCATCCGACGTCCATCAACAATTTATTTAAATCACATCTCCTCATAAACTGAAGAATGGATTTTCAAATAATTTCATAGGAATATTCCTTGGGTGACCCACTGCCAAAATTGCTGAAATAGTTCCGCTCAACTGAACAAAATGGCCACCAGAGCTCAAAATAGAAAAAACCTTTAAACGGCATCTTCTAAACCGGTGGATGGATTTCAAAATAATTTCACGGGAATGTAACTTGGGTGACCCTCTACCAAAATTGCTAAAATGGTTCTGCTCCGCTAAACAAAATGGCCCCCAGATCTAAAATTAGAAAGACCTTTAAACGACATCTTCTCCTAGACAAATGGCCCGATTTCAAAATAATTTACAGAAATATTCCTCATATAAGGCACTACAGAGAAGTAGCCAGCTGCCAACAAGAGACTCTACATGGCTTTCATAGACCTGGAGAAGGCGTTTGATCGAGTACCTCGGAAGGTCATCTGGTGGGCACTGAGAAAACTTGGTGTGGAGGAGTGGATTGTGTGACTGGTGCAGGGGATGTATGCAAATGCGTGGAGCTGTGTCCGTGTTGATGAGGGTTACAGTAAGGAGTTTGAAGTGAAAGTTGGTGTTCACCAAGGATCAGTACTCAGCCCACTGCTATTCATCATTGTGCTTGAAGCCTTATCACGAGAGTTCCGCTCTAGGGTCCTCTGGGAAGACCTCTATGCTGATGACCTTGTTATCATCACTGAATCGCTTGAGGAATGTGTCAGGAGGCTCTTGATAGGGAAAGAAGCAATGGAGAAGAAAGGACAGAGTAAATGCAGGAAAGACAAAGATCATGATCTGTGGTATGGGATTGGGCCTCCTGCAGAGTTCAGGCGAGTTTCCATGCACCGTCTGTCGCACTGGAGTGGGCAGCAACAGCATCTTCTGCAATTGCTGCAAGCACTGGGTGCACAAGAAATGCAGTGGGCTCAAGCGCTTGAAAAAAGACCCTGACTACAGATGTACATGGTGCCAGGGAACTGCACGCCCCTTGGATGGCAGACCACAGAAGGAAATCCATGTCGGACCTGACAAACTTGAGGTGGTAGCTTCCTTTTGCTACCTAGGAGACATGCTCTCAGCAGCAGGTGGCTGTGAACTTTCAACCACAACACGTGTGAAAACCGCCTGGAAGAAGTTCAAGGATCTGCTACCAGTTCTCTCTTCACGCCACCTCTCTTTCAAAACACATGGCGGTGTGTACAGCTCTTGTGTGCGGAGCGCAATGCTCCATCCCAGCGAGACTTGGCCATTGACAAAGCCAAACCTCCAGCGTCTGCAGTGAAATGACAGGGCAATGAACAGACAGATCTGCAATGTCAGACCACAAGAGATTGTCACCACCAGGTCCAGTGAGCTACTTGTATGGCTTGGCATTGAGGATCTAAACCTCATTCTGAAGGAAAGAAGACTCTGATGGTATGGACATGTGGAACGCTCCAATGGTGCAGTCAAGACAGCCTTTGACATACAGGTTGATGGAAAGCTTGGGCCTGGGAGGCCCAAGATGACATGGAAACGGCTGACAGAGAGGGATTGCAGAGAGTGGAAGCTCTCGGCCATCAACCCTCATGATAGACATACCTGGAGATCTGGTGTGAGATCTGCCATGCGTGCAGCAAGCCAGCTATCTGGAAGGGGGCCCACTGGTGTGGATGTTGCCCCTGTACCTGCATGTTAATCAAAAATCCAATTATGATGATATGATGATATAACTCTTTACCAAAATTGATAAAATGGTTCTGCTCCACTGTACAAAATGGCCACCAGAGCTATAAAAAGAAAAACTAAACAACATCTCCACCTAGGCAAATGGCCCGATTTCAAAATAATTTCACAGAAATTTTCCACTTGTGACCCTTTACCAAAATTGCTAAAATGGTTCTGCTCCGGTGAACAAAATGGCCGCCAGAGCTAAAAATAGAAAAACCTTTAAACAACATCTCCTAAACTGGTGGACGGATTTCAAAAATTTCACAGGAATGTACCTTGGGTGACTCTGTAACAAAATTGCTAAAATGGTTCCAATCCTCTAAACAAAATGGCCACCTGATCTAAAACTAGAAAACCCTTTAAACAGCATCTCCAAGGCAAATGGCCCAATTTCAAAATAATTTCACAGAAATGTTCCTAATTTTACTCTTCACCAAAATTGATAAAATGGTTCTGCTCCGCTGAATAAAATGGCTACCGGAGCTATAAATAGAAAAACCTTTAATCAGCATCTCAACCTCGGCAAATGACCTATTTCAAAGTAATTTCGCAGAAATGTTCAACTTGTGACCCTTTACCAAATTGCTAAAATGGGTCTGCTCCACTGAATAAAATGGCCACCAGAGCTTAAAATAGAAAAAACTTTAAACGATATCTCCTAGACCAATGGCACAATTTCAAAATTTCACAGAAATGTTCCTCTTATGACCCTTTACTTAAATTGCTAAAATCATTCTGTTCCGCTGAACAAAATGGCTGCCAGAGCTAAAATTAGAAAAAACCTTAAACTGATGTCTTCCCCTGGGCAGATGATCTGATTTCAAAATGTCACAGAAATATTCCTCTAATGACCCTTTACCAAATTTGCTAAAATCGTTCCGCTCAGCCGAACAAAATGGCTGCCAGAGCTAAAAATAGAAAAACCTTTAAACGACATCTCCTCCTAGGCCAACAGCCCAATTTTAGAATAATTTTACAAAAATATTCCTCTTATGACCCTTTACCAAAATTGATAAAATGGTTCCACTCAGCAGAACAAAATGGCCACCAGAGCTAAAAATTTAAAAACCTTTAAACAACATCTCCTCTAAGGTCAATGGCCTGATTTCGAAATAATTTCACAGATATGGTCCTCATATGACCATTTACAAAATATTGTTAAAATCATTGCATTCTACTGTACAAAATGGCCACCAAAACCTTAAAACGGCATCAGGGATCTTTTCCTAGGCAAATTGCCGTATTTCAAAATAATTTCACAGAAATGTTCCTGTTATGACTCTTTACCAATATTGCTAAAATCCTTTTGCTCTGCTGAATGAAATGGCTGCCAGAGATAATAGTAGAAAAACATTAAAACAACAACTTCCCCTAGGCCAATGGCCTGATTTTAAGATAATTTTACAGAAATGTTTCTCTAATGACCCTTTACCAAAATTGCTGGAACTGTTCCCCTCAGCTGGACAAAATGGCCGCCAGAGCTAAAAATAGGAAACCTTTAAACATCTCCTAGGTCAATGGCCTGATTTAAAAAAAAATTCACAGAAATGTTCCTCTAATAACCCTTTACCAAAATTGCTAAAATTGTTCTGCTCCGCTGAACAAAATGGCCACCAGAGCTAAAAATAGAAAAACCTTTAAAGGACATCTCCTCCTAGGCCAATGACCTGATTTCAAAATAATTTCACAGCAATGTTCCTTGTATGACCCTTTACCGAAATTGCTAAAACTGTTCTGCTCCACTGAACAAAATGGCCACCAGAGCTAAAATAGAAAAACCTTTAAAGGACATCTCCTCCTAGGCTAATGGCCAAATTTCAAAATAATTTCACAGAAATGTTCCTCTTATGCCCCTATACCAAAGTTGCCAAAATGGTTCTGCTCAGCTGAACAAAATGGCTGTCAGAGCTAAAAATTAGAAAAACCTTTACAGGACATCTTATGGCCCTTTACCCAAAATAGCTAAATTGGTTCCACCAGAGCTGAAAATAGCAAAATCTTCAAATGACATCTATTCCATTGGCCCTATTTCGAACTAATTTCACAGAAATGTTCCTCTAATGTTGCTAAAATGGTTCCACTCCAATGAAAAAGTGTTTCATTCGGGATCAGTTAAAATTTGTCTTACATCACAAGGGAAGTTGTTATTTATTAAAATCATTACTCCTCAGCTAGCATTTACTCCATTCTTTGCACTCAAAACAAGATTATATCCCCACTCTGCTTTTACATATGAGTACATGTTTTTGTCAATATGCACATCTTGCATCTTGCTTGTATTGTATTTTTTTGAACGAAAAATCATAAAGCCAAAGGCCTGATTTCAAAATAATTCACAGAAATGCTCAGTTTGACCTTCTGCCTAGGTCAAGGTCAGGTCATACTATGTCATTTAAACCCATGTTCAAGTTCTGCATTTGCTTTGAAAAGTGTCCATAACTGCTGAAGTACCGGTATTCAAGATACTGCTTTAATATTTGGCCCACACCTACCTTAGGATAGGACCTTTACACAGCACACACCCCTTCCTCAGTTTGACCTTCTGCCTAGGTCAAGGTCAGGTCATTGTCATTTACAGCAGTGTTTAAGTTGAAAAGTGTACATGACTGCTGAAGTATATAAGGTATAGCTTTTTTTTATTTCATCTACACTGCCTTTCCGGTGAGCTGCATTGTCTTCTGACAACTCATGTTTCAAAAGGTATGGAATGGAAACCATTTTTCATACATATGGACAGGATGAACGTACGTACGGACAACAGTGATACTATATGCTCCCTCATTTAAATTGGTGGGGGTATAACAAAGGTGCATGTAGAAACCTAAAAATAAAAAAACAAGAGGCCCACGGGCCACAGTTCGCTCACCTGAGTGACATAGCCACTGCAGACATGCAGATGTTATGCAACATTTTTCCAATCCTATCATCGCAACTAATGAAAATATCATCATTTGAGCAGTTCTTAGTTTTGAAGAAGAATATATGGGCCTGACGGTCAATGGAGCATGATCATTTGAATAAACTATCAATCACATTTCAACAGTAGGATCAATGCGAAATTTGGTGGAAATTGGCTAAGTGGTTTCTGAAGAATCATGATTTTATACATGTAAGCAGCACAGTGGCAGGGAAATATTATAAATATAAACCAGATGATGGTCATCTTAGATTTCCAATCAGAACAATTTTAACTACTGTTGATCTACAAGTCACTTCGATACTTTCAATATAAATGTATATGACCCATACAAATGGGGAAGCAAATTTGACCTTGGAGGTAAAAAGGTCAAATGTCAACATAGGACCATCATTTTAGCAATTTTGGTAGATCTCCTGTCCCCCATAATTTGTGCAAAGATTAGGACCCAGGGCATATTTGGTTATGGAAAAGAATATTTTTAAAGGTTTTTACCATATATGGGCATGGCAGCCATTTTGATCAATGGACCATACCCATTTTAGCAATCTTTCATTCTCCTGCCCACGGAGGCTCCGCATGAAATTTGAGCAACACTGGCCCAGAGGCTTCAGAGGAAAAGCCATTTGAAATTATCAACATTTTTTCCATACAAATGTATGGGGCCCATATAAATGCATACAGAAGCAAACTTGACCTCGCCGTAAAAAGGTTAAATGTCATTGTATGACAATTATTTTAGCAACTTTGGTAGACCGCCCCTTCCAGATGATATATGCAAAGATTCAGCCATAAGCCATCCTCGGTTTAGGAGAATAAGATTTTTAAATGTTTTTTCCCATACAAATGCATAAGGAAGCAAACTTGACCTTGCAAGGGAAGTTGTTATTTATTAAAAAGGTCAAATGTCAATGTATGACCATTATTTTAGCAACTTTGGTAGACCCCCTTTCCCGGATGATTTATGCAAACATTCAGCCCCAAAGCATCCTCGGTTCTAGAGAAGAAGATTTTTAAAGGTTTTTACCATATATGGGTACGGAGGCCATCTTGGTCAACGAACCATGACCATTTTAGCAATCTTTTGTTCCCCCTACCTAAGGAGGCTCCATATGAAATTTAAGCAAAATTGGCCCAGAGGCTCCAGAGAAGAAGTTGTTTGAAATTCTGAACATTTTTCCCATACAAATGCATAAGGAAGCAAAATTGACCTTACCGTAAAAAAGTCAAATGTCAATGTACGACCATTATTTTAGCACTTTTGGTAGCCCTCCTGTTCCCAAAGATATATGCAAAGATTCAGCCCCAAGGCATTCTCGGTTCTGGAGGAGAAGATTTTTAAAGGTTTTTCCCATACAAATGCATAGGGAAGCAAACTTGACCTTGCCGTAAAAAGGTCAAACGTCAACGTACGACAATTCTTTTAGCAATTTTGGTAGACCTCCCGTCCCCGATGATTCCTGCAAAGGTTCAGCCCCAAGGCATTCTCGGTTCTGGAGGAGAAGTTTTTAAAGGTTTTTACCATATATGGGCGTGGCGGCCATCTTGGTCAACGAACCGTGACCATTTTAGCAATTTTTCATTCCCCCACCCTAAGGAGGCTCCATATGAAATTTGAGCAAAATTGGCTCAGCGGCTTCAGAGGAGAAGTCGTTTGAAAATGTTAACGGACGGACGCACAGACGGACGGACGGACGGACGAGGGATGAAAAGTGATCACAATAGCTCATCCTGAGCAGAGCTCAGGTGAGCTAAAAATCTGTGGCCTGATCAAACTGCTCCTGAGGTATTTGTTTGTGTTGAGGTTTTACGGCCCAGTCAACCCAATGGGGTCATGTCGAGCGCGGTTAGTTTACCTAACCACATGTTTACTGGGCAGGCTTAGTCCTCTAAGCACATTCTTTCGCCAGAAAACAGTTTGTCCTGGATATACACTATTAGCTCAGGTCTGTATGTTTGAATACTAAAGAATAAATGTAATATGGTCTTATACCTAATGGTCTGAGACTGTATGAGATTCAAGTGAGGATCAACTCATTGACTTGCTGCTTGCAAATCCACTGCACAACAAACCCAGTTCTAAAATGTGACGTTTGTTTTGTCCTTGTTTGTTCCTCATCTTCTTTTTGTACCTCAGGAGGACTGTGCTTTGTGACTTTGGCATTTCCTAGGTATCTTCACTTATTTTTTTATGTCTTTTAAAAGCAGTTTGACCTTTGTCTACACTTTTGCTGAGGTATGTCTGTCCAAATACAGTATGCTCTCGTTATCTCAACCTCGCTTATCTCGAATAACCGCTTATCTCGAAGTGAAAATTTGGTCCTAAGGAGCAATTTCTCCTCTTTTCCACAATATTTTCAATATATCTGTTACTTCAGGAGGCAAATTAAATATTCATTTGTTAATGTGGTTGTTCGGTTTATTGTTTTCTTTTATTCCGAAACTCTAATATGTCGAGATACGGATATCTCAAAGTGTTTCAAAGAGACCCTTGGAATTTGAGATAATGAGAGTCGACTGTAATTATGTAGGGCAAATCACAGAAATTAAAGGGAAGTAAAATATGATGTAACATGATATATTTGTCAGCTGTTTTTATACTCTTCATTACTCATTTCAACAAGAATATGTGGGCGTCTAGTTAACACTGGTAAAACAAGAACTGACAATATAATGAACAATAAAAACACCAGAAGGTATCCAACTGCATCTGTCAATGAGCCAATCATAACGGAGAATGTTAATTTTCCTAGAACTTCTAAAGTTGCTAAAGTGGTGTAATGGCTGGCTTGTATCTTGTCTGGTGCCCTCTGAGAGCAAAACATCATCAAGGTGAAGGTCGTTGTTGTGATGATACCACTACCCAACAACATGAAGCACATAACCAACACTGAAGCACCTGCGTAAAAAATTAGAAGGTAGTGTTGCTACTGATGATCGATTATAATCAATAATCAGTCACTTTTGCCTTTTGTGACCAATGATCAGAAAGATTTTTTATAGTCAACTAATCGGAAAATTCTATTTTTTGAAATACACTTTTCTCATGTTTTATTTTTATACGCAAGTTATAAAGAAATGAAATTTAAAGCTATATATTTGTGTCATTCTAGATTTGTGGTCAATAAAAGTGAAAAAAAATAAAGATAAAATAGCCTCAAAAAAAGTCAACCAAAAAGTACTTGATATTCTTCTTATTTTTCCATGAAAACATATGTTGCGGGCACTCATTAGAAGTGATATGTTGCGGGCACTCATTAGAAGTGCCTCATGGAGGCACTTCTAATGAGTACCCACAACATATGTTTTTTTTGTTTCAGAAATAAGAAAAATACTATCTGGATACCCCTCTCATTGATCTTGAGCAATGAGTAAGTACCTGGAAGAGGGCTAAATTAAGAGTGAATAAATTTTCTACAAGTCGATCATTAATCAATGATCAGTCTGTTTTACAAAATCTATGATCGATTATGAAATTCTGGCCAATTCCCAACACTACCATAAGGAGACTTGATACATTTTCAAGGATGTCACGCTAAGCTTGAAAACACTGGCAACTATTTTCAACTTCTCTGTGTCTTTACTGCACTCTCATACAACAATACTGTATTTTATAGCTCATACAGGCAACTATTTTCAACTTATCTGGATCTTTACTGCACTCTTATATAGCAATACTGTATTTTATAGCTCAGAGAGGCAACTACAGTGTATTTTCAACTTATCTGAGCCATTACTGCGATTGTATACAGCAATACTGTATTTTATAGCTCATGAATACGCTAAAATTTTTTTGGGAAAAAATATGGTATGTTATGTTTCCTAAAATTTTGTATACAAAATGACATATGCAAACTATGTGAAATGAAAATTTAGGCAAAATAGAATGAAAAAGCAGAAAAGAATGCGATAAGGTGTTTGAAATTTATACCTAGACTGTAACCTATGCATCCAATCAGTCTGATCAAGGTCATTTATTATCCACCTACAACATTGCTGGATTATGTAGAGTATATTACTGAAAGGAGAACTTCCTGATTAGAACATTTGGTTGTGCAGGCTGAGAAGGGTCTTTACTGTTTCCATATTACACAAACTCCCTTTTCTCATATTGTGACGGAAACTTTCTTTACTTGAATGACGTCACCAATTTAATGCAGTTCCCTGAGGTGGTGATTTTTACAGAAATTTACATGGTTGTACAGGTTATTTAGCGTATACAGCATCATTTAATTTTGACGACTAAACAGTTGTTATTTTAGGTAGACAATATTTATGAACAGGCTGACCTCATTTTTTTCTTATTTAGCAAGGAGAAATTCTGCAATTAATTGAGAATGATTGCAAAGTTAGGTAATGTAGTTATCTTTGAAGACATCATAACTCCTAAAATAAAAATGTGAAATAATAATACCCAGCCACTATCATTTGGAGGGCAGATAACTCTGTAAAAATTGACGACATTTGCCCATTAGCAATCCCAAACCACATCTCCACAACATCAAAGCACACACCAAGTCTGGTGAAAATGCATTGATATTTACGGAAGTTATTGTCTGGAAATGATAATACAGAAGGTGGTGGGCAGATAACTCTGTCAAAAACTGACAAAAGTTTCCCATTAGCAATCCTAGATCAGGTCTCCACAATATCAATGCACATACAAAGTTTGGTGAAAATCCACTGACATGCATGCAAGTTATCATCTGGAAATTAAATACAGACGGACCTGTGACAGATAGATGACACACGGACATCCAAAGTGAAACCATATCCCACCACTATCGTGGAACATATATACATTATTTTTCTTTCTTTTGCTCGAAAACATATCTTGTGGGTACTCATTAGAACTACCTCAATGAGGCAGAGTTAACGAGTACCCATAATCTACTGAGCAAATATATGAAAAAATATCAGAGTTTTTTATCTGAAAATTTTCTGTTTTTGGAAGTGAAATTTTCTATGTATTTGAAAAGGCGTGTTTTCCTAATGAGTGACTTAAAAAAATGCTGGGTGAAAAGACATACATTGCAGACCCTTATCAATCTGGATCTACACTGTTCGTTTTGAATATTTAGGGTAAACAAGGTACTGCTTTCCTTAAATTGGTAAATTGAGTTAAATCATTATTTTTGTTGTTTGATACATAGCTGCAAGTAAGAGGGGTATCTGGTAGATATTGTTCTTAGTTTTCCATGAAAACATAAGTTCTAAGTAATCTTTTGAAGTACCTCACCAAGGCACTTCTGGAGAATTAAGAAAAATATTAACCCATCTCTTGCTGAACACGACATGCCCTGTCTTAGCAAACAGTGTAGATCCAGATCAGTTGGCTTCTGAAGAAGCCAACTGATCTGGATCTGCACTGTTTGTCATTAAGTATGTGAATTTCTATCAAAAACCCAGATCAAATCTGATTTGGCTTGAAATTAGAAGTGGGCGTGGCACCTTAATTTATTCAGCATGACAAGGGTTAATATCGTTTTGGTTGAAAAAAGAGCCGTATTTGGAGCTATACAATGACAATTTAGGATTTTACAACATTACCAAAATAGAACTGTTTGAGGCCATCATCTGGATGGTATGACCAATAACCAACTACACAAAAGAGAAGAACAAGGTAGACCACTCTGACCTTACTGAAGAATTTCACAACAGAAAAACTGGAATACCTGAAAAGAGACATAGTGATTTTAATATTAAGGGGACTGAATACATTTGGCACATTTTTTGCCATTTTTACATGGGTGAAAATTTTGTGACTTCCAGTTAGCTCCTCCTTCAGAAAGGGGTTAACTCTGAAAGGAAAGAATTTACTATCAGAGGAAGCAAATTCTGTCCTTTTAGAGTATAACCTGTTTTCAGCAGGAGGCAAAGTTATCCCCACAGAAAGTGCATCCCTTCCTATAACTAGATGAAACCATGACAAACAATACTTTCTTATGTATAGATCCCATTAAGTGCTCAAATA
The DNA here is from genome assembly GCA_964016985.1 of Anodontia alba. Classification (NCBI taxonomy): domain Eukaryota; kingdom Metazoa; phylum Mollusca; class Bivalvia; order Lucinida; family Lucinidae; genus Anodontia; species Anodontia alba. The sequence continues at coordinate 3,448,453 of OZ024829.1, forward strand.
GATGTTAGCTGAAGAAAGGATCTGAAGTATTTCATCTTCCTATTTTACAAAATGCAAACACTTAACATGCTAGATATCTGTTAACCCTTAAAACGCCAAGAAAACCTGTTGTCTGTTTATGTCGTCTGCTGAATATTCTTGCAAACATTTCAAATCTATTTTTGCATACAGGCAAACAGTGTGGACCCAGATCAGACTGCTCCTCTAGGAGGAGCAGTCTGACCTTGGTCCACACTGTTTGCAAAAATGACTTTTAAAATCACAAGCAGATGACAAAGCAGATGACAATTGCTTCACAAGGGTTGTATTGTATCAGTTTCCATGTTTAATGTATTTGTCCTATGTAAATGGGCAGACAGGCCTGAGTAAATAGTATACACCCATAAGAATGATATTAGATCAGGTCTACACTGTTTGCCACTCATCCAGCAATTTCTGGACACATCAAAAAATACTAAAATGGACTTGTAAGTTATAGATATACATGTATTCAGTTAAGTTTGGGTAACAGAAATGGCACCTTTTTGGGAAAGAAATGCCAGCTATGCTTGCCATCTATTCTTTTAGTGGCTGTATTTGTCTGTATTTCCCTTTGATGTGGATCTGATTGTAGCAGTTCCTGAGTTCACTTTGTTCAAATTTAAGAATAAGTATGGTAAATAGTTAAGGTATCCATGGTAAATACAGTAAATGCCCTAATCATCCCCCTCAATCCTGCTTAAGAAAAATATGAGCCAGGCCAAGCCAAAATATGTCTGACATCAGAATTAGTATATCTAATTAATTTCATGAAATTATACAGTCAGGTGCTTTGACTTTAGTATAGTACATGTAACAACGAAAATCTTACATACCCATGACCTGAGACCAACAGCCCACCAAGGAAAGACCCTCCTATAGATGTGACTTGTCCTACTGTTCCTGTCCAAAACCCTATACTGGCAGAAGATATACCCTGGTCAACTAGATACAGAGGCAACATACTCAAGGCACCTTGCTCACCTGAAATGTAAAATGTATTTTTATACTCCAATTTGAAAAACGACATATTATGCTATGCCTCTTGGCTTCCGTCCATCTGTAAACTTTTCATTTCCGGATAACTCCTCCTACAGTTTACATCTGATCAAGCTGAAACTTGATATATAGTTAAACTATGATGTGGAGCAGCGCTTATGTTTTTTTAGGTTACAGTCCACCAAATATTAACAGTGTTATGCCCCTTTGAAAATTTTGTAAACATTCTGTTTCCGGCTAACTCCTCCTACAGTTTACATCCAATCAAGCTGAATCTGATATATAGTTAGATCATGATGTAGAGCAGCACATATTGTCTCGAGGTCACAGTCCACTAAATATTAACAGAGTAATGCCCCTTTGAATTGTTTGTAAACATTTTGTTTCCAGCTAACTCCTCCTACAGTTGACATACAATCAAGCTGAAACTTGATATACAGTTAGATCATGATGTAGAGCAGGGCATATTATCTTGAGGTTACAGTCCACCAAATATTGACAGAGTTATGCCCCTCTGAAATTTTTTGTAAACATTTTGTTTCCGGCTAACTCCTCCTACAGATTAAATTTAATCAAGCTGAAACTTGATTTATAGTTAGACCATGATATGAAGCAGTGCATATTCTTTCAAGGCTGCAGTCCACCAAATGTTAACAGAGTTATGCCCCTTTGAAAATTTCTGTAAACTACATTTCCGGCTAACTCCGCATGTGGATTACATTATATCAAGCTGAAACTTTGTAAATAGTGGCACAATGATGTTGAGAGTGCATATTATTTCAAGGTTACAGTCCACCAGATAGTAGCAGATTTTTGTCCCTTTGGAATTTTTTGTAAATGTTTTGTTTCTGGATAACTCCTCCTGCAGTTTACATGAGACCAAACTGAAACTTGATTTATAGTTAGACCATGATGTGGAGCAACACATACTGTTTTGAGGTTACAGTCCACGAAATATTATCTGATCACTTGAGACAGGTTGTTGATACAAATTCACTTAATTAATGGCAAACAGTGCAGATGCAGATCAATTTGCTTCTTCCGAAACCAACTAGTCTGGATCTACACTGTTTGCAAAGATGAGACATATCCAGATTCAGCAGGACCAGCGTTAAAATTTCATACATGTTTTTAGAATGCAGGGCTTGACATTTCATCAGACTTCACATAATGTCCCAACCAGGTACTGCTTATTTTTCCCCTGGTTTCCTTTAAACAAAGGGCTAAACATTTCATAGCCCTTTTCTCAGAAAATAGTACTTTATATTTCTAGTGAATTAGTCTGCTGAGAATACTTTCTACAAAAAAATCAAGCTCTAGTTTCTGGGAAAATCAGAGTATTCTTAAATGGCATCTGCAATATTGGGTATACGACATATATAATTTAATGATTTAATAATTCAGTCATGTGCATTGTGGGAATGAGATCCCACCCTACCTGGTATCTACCTAAAGTATTCGGACACCATGACAAACTGCACATGCCGTGAACAGACAGCACATGTGTGCATGTATGCAGAATCGGGAAAAGTTAGCCTTGTTTAGACTCATATACTGGGCAGTCTGGTCAGGGGATATAGCTGTTAGTACCGAGACAATATTTAGACCTTTTGGAGTTTAGAAAGATCTGCTTAAACCCAAACCAGTGTATGTACATGCATAGTCTGGCTTGGATATGTGCAGTTTTCATATGATCAAAGCAGTGATTTTTTATTATGCTATAAATAATGTAGCCAGTGTGTGAAATTTAACATTTAACCTTGTCCTGCTGAATAAATTAAGATGCCATGCCCACTTCTAATTTTCTGCCAATCAGATTCCATGATTCAGACTGTTGATATAAATTCACATACTGAATGGCAAACAGTGCAGATCCAGATCAGTAGCCAACTGATCTGGATCTACACTGTTTGCTAAGTCAGTGTATATCTGGATTCAGCAGGACAAGGGTTAAACTACTTATCACAACTATAGCAGATGACACACTGAAACCTGTTGGGATCGAGTCTATACAGCATTTTAAGGTTACAAGTCAGTCTTTCCATTTATCTGCCTGTGACATTCTGCTTTCTGCAGAGTTACCTTATAAGGCATGCCTCTTGAAACATTTTTTTCTTTTTATACTCCCACAAACTGTTTTCACATTATTCATCCATCCTAGATATTTTGCTTTCAAAGGGGTAGCTATATATATACAGCCATGCTTGTTGACCTTTTTTATCATTTCACATGAAATATCAATTCTTATTTTCTCTAAAAAGTAACAAAATCAATTTTAGAATGTTGTTTACTAATAGTGCTTTAAGGGTTAAGTTATTCCTTGTAGAAGCAGACTTTTAGACAAAGAGAGAATTCTCCTGATATATAGATTGAGGTTAATACACCTTGAATTAAAGATACTGGCAGTAAATCTTGCCAATGTTTCTTTTATTTGAAATTCTGGGGTGTATTTAATTATACAGTATATATCACATGAGGTATTTCTTCTTCAGATTCACTGAGGTGTTTCTAATGAGTACCACAACATATATCATAGCTAGAGATAAGAGGGGTTATCCACATAATAGTTTTCTTATTTCTCAACGAAAACATGTTATGGGTACTCATTAGAAGTGCCTTGCCAAGGCGCTTCTAATGAGTACCACAACATATGTTTTCGTTGAGAAATAAGAAAGATATCAGCATTTTTTCGGATGAAAAAAGCGCCTTATCTGTTGCTTTGATATATGTTTTCATGGAATACATATTAAACCTAGTCCTACTGAACCCAGATTCACCCTGCCTTTGCAAACAGTGTAGGTTCACATTAGCTGGTTTCTTCAGAAGCCAACTGATCTGGATCTGTACTGTTTGCCATTAAGTATGTGAATTTGTATCAGCACTCAGGATCAAGTAATCTGATTAGCTGAAATTTAGAAGTGAGTGTGGCATCTTAATTTATTCAGCATGACAAAGGTTAAGAAAATTTTTATCTGTTTAACCATTTAACCCCTAAGTTTATGAAGTGACTCTTCCTATTTTGAGTTTGAACATATTTGTTGTTGCAAATAGGGGTGCCAGTCAAAAGCCAAAAACAGAATGACAAACAGTGTAGATCCTGATGAGACAGTTCATCTGGATCTACACTGTTTGCAAAGGTATCTGCTTTGGTCTGCTAGGCTAAAAGAATTAACACCTCTTATATGGAGTTATGTCTTATTAGAACTGCTTTGGTGAGACAGTTCTAATTAGTAACCACAACACGTTTTGGTGCTGCAAGAATAACAAACAAAAGCTCAGCAAGTGGGACATCATACACCCATGGCAAATAATCGGATGTAGCACATATACTGACATAGAGAAGGAGGGTTAAGCCTGAAAAGAAAAGTTTATATGGCTGGACAGACAGACATTATCACATAAATCTATTAATATTTTGTGGACTGTAATCTCAAAACAAAATGCACTGCTTCACATGATGGTCTAACTATAAATCACCTTTAAGCTTCATGGGATGTAAACTGTAAGAGGAAATAATTGGTGGACTGTAACCTCCAAATGGTAGGCACTGCTCCACATAATGGTGTAGTTTTTTACAATGTTTCAGCTTGATCAAATGTAATCTATAGGAGGACTATTAGCTTATGAAATTTTCAAAGAAGCATTACTGCTGGCTGAAAATTAGAAGTGGTAATAACATCTTAATTTATACAGCATGAAGAAAGGGTTCAGCCCTTTGGGAAAATAGGAAAACACAACAGTTAAAACTGACATGATCATCTGCTAACACTTACCAAGTTTATACAAGAGAACATATACGATGGTCCATCTGGTCTCTTCTGAGTCCAGTATCAACTTAAAATGCTCTATCAGCCAATGGCTCTTTGGCTGGATTAAAGAGCCTTCCTTTTCTGTTTCGTCAGTAAGTGTAGTTTCTACAACAGCAGGTCTTCTTCCAGGGACTACTTTAAATACACATACATACGCCATAAAATAGACCATAGCCAGTGAGAGGAACAAAGATCCCCAGTCTAAGTACTCACTTAACCATATGAGTAATCCACCACTGAAAATAGCACCTATTTTATATCCAACAACTTGAGCTATGTTACCGTTGGCAAGTTCTGAGGTAGCAAGAATTTGTATAGCAAGTCCATCCACAGCTATATCTTGAGTAGAAGTAAGAAGATTAAACATGAATAAGACCACAGCAAGTTGTACGACAAGGTCTGGTGTAGCAAATGCTCCTAGAACACAGGTTATAACAAGTCCTACCATACTGTACAGTAGCCATAACTTCTTGGTGCCATAATGGTCCACCAGTGGGGCCCAGAGGGCCTTACACATCCATGGTGCTAACAGAAGTTTAAAGAATCCTACATTTGATAGAGTCATTCCATGTGTACGGAAATAAATGGGAAGAAATCTTGACTGCAAGCCATATGGAAGTCCTTGTAGAAAATAGAAACAGGCTAAAAATAAGATGTTTGTTGAGATGAGTGCCATGTTTCTTGAACAAGTGTTCTTGATTAAATCTGAGGACTACTTCAATACTTGAAAACTTCAAGGTTCCATAATGTCTTCATGAAGACTTTCATACCTCTAGATAAGAGTAGATAAGATACATCGGGAACTCATTATAAGATGGGTCATTATAAGAATGTTTCAGATATAAGATATTTCTCTTATAAGATGGTTTAAAAGGTGGATTTCAAAAGTTGCAGCCAAACAAAACTGTATAGATTATATAGAAAAAATGACCATTTATATATAAATGGATAGCAAATATACATATATATATATGTATATTTGCTCTCCATTGATACATTCTATAGTGTCTAATGATCCTGTTAGCGGACCACAAAGGCCCATTATCAGACTGTGTGGATGCCCAACTTGATCTGAAAAAAAAAAAAGGTAATCCGCATGATTATGCCCAAACACATTTTGCTATGTGCGGTCCATATAATCTATGTAATCATTTTTCTGTATAATCTATACATTTTTATTTGGTTACAACACTTTTGGGGTCCACCTGTAAACATGGTAAAGTGTCTTATATCTGAATCGTCTTATAATGAGGCCTTTCCAAGGGTTTGGGAGAACAATTAAAGGAACATGCCCATTTATTTTCAGGGAACAAGCAAACATAAAGGCAAATATTTTAAGGGAACAAAGGAACAAAACTAATTTTGGGGAACAGGGAACATGGAAATTTTGAAAACCACTTTAAGAGAACAAGGCCAATTATTTTTAGGGAATAAGGATCACCCTGGAATGGGCCTCTATAAGGACTTCTTATAAAGAGGTTCCAGTGTTTGTATATGGGCCATGTCCGCTTAGAGAATGACTGAATATAGTACAAGAATATATGCTGTTTGATACTGATATAGAGAGACGGCCCATATCGGATTGTGAGGCTTATTTTGCAAATCTGGTATTTTCACTGGTCTATGTGTCCAATAGTAGCAGTACATTCTTAGTATGAATCCTGACCAATATTTGGAAGAAGAAGAGCCTGGACGGCAATAAACTCCAATATGCCATCAGGCATTAGAAATATTCATGGCGAGCATTTTATGAAAGACAATACTTGTTCCCATAAAATAATACACGCTATCATTGAATGCCAGCTCGTCAGCTGGACACTGTCACTATCACATTTAGTAATTGAGAGCTATAAAAGTCTTAAAATAACATTAACCAAAATATACTGAGAAGAATAACTTCCTGCAACATATTCAAATCATTTTTTTTTATTCTTGTCCGTCGTGCCGATTTGTTTACATTTTTCAACAAGATACATAACTCGAGAGCGACTTTAAAAAGTAGGACAAGTAGCCTCCCTTGATACATTTTCTTCTTCCTCCGCTGACTTTTCGAAGAATCGTCATGTATGAGACATTGGACCCAAATATTACGGTATTATTAGGTCCGAGATAAGACGGCAAACGCTTGTGAGCTCAAATTAGCACTCATTATATATGTTGTTGGTACTCATAAGAAGTGCTTCGCAGAGTACCTGCAACATGTTTTTGCGGAGAAATAGGGGGAAAAATATCTTGATATCCTGTTATCTAGAGCTAGGTTTAAACTAAGTCACGGTACTTTTACCATATATTACGAGAAATGAGGAACGGCTTTGCGATAAAAGTTTTATCTTAAGCGCCCAAAATACCGTATTTACCCTAAGCACCGGGGCACCTTAACTCCTTACCATACTTGTCCTAAAACTTGAAAAGTCTATTTTACTATTTGTTGATGTAGCAAACAGTGTAGACCCTGATCAGACGTCGTGTTCTGCGTTCTGCGGCATCTGATCTGGGTCTACACTGTTTGCTCAGGTCTGTCCCAATATGTTGGGTTATTACGGTAACATGTTTCCGTTCAAAATACCTGCAGAATTTAGGGTGCTAAGATTAACAAGCTCTCTCTCTCTCTCTCTCTCTCTCTCTCTCTCTCTCTCTCTCTCTCAGAATTTCGGCTTTGGAGAACACAGGCGACAACACGTTTTCTGGAATAGTGATAAAGCATTACACAAACATTACATAAACATGGTCGTCTCCAGTACTGTTCTCCTTGACAACGGATGCATTTTTACCCGAGCAACAGCGAACTGTCCTTATACTTTTTTCTATTGCAGTTTTAACGATCTCATTTCACAGTACCAAATATTTTAAAACCATTGTTGGTAATGCCGACGTGAACTCCGAAATAGAATAATTACTGATAATGATGGCCCTCAAAGTTAAGTAAACGTTAAAGAATCCCATAAAATAGTTCATGGCCCTTTAATAATGGTTATGGTGTTGAATGGGTGGGTGTGCAAAATGGCCCAATCACTTTGGTCCTAGAGGGTGGCCAGACATTTTGTTGGTTTTGTCATGCACTGGCTCATGTGGTAAAAATAAAAAAAGTAAAACGATATCCCAACACTGTCTAGTAGTGGGCAGATAACTCGGTCAATATTTACGAAATTTGTCGGTTAGCAAGCCCAAACCAGATCTCCTTTGGTATTTACTCAAATTATTGTCTGGAAATGATAATACGAACGGACGCCCGACAGATTTGCGGACGTACAATAGACGGACTATCATGTGGCGGGGTATAAAATCATCATTTAGACACATTTGTGAATTGCAAAACCAAACTGTACAAATTTTGGAATGATTACAACAATATTTTGGTCCGTCCGATTTTTAGAATGTTTACGGTATATACAAGAAATTAAAATCCCACCCCCCTCGGAAAGACGGTTTTTGCTTGGTGCTTTATTTTAGATGAAAATATTTTTTCTGGTTGTATATATCTTATCAGAAACCATTTGTCTTTTCTGTTTCTGTGTTTTGTTCTCAAGTAATTACCGTAGAATTAAATTTACGCGCAAAAATTGGTCTGACCTATGCAATTTCTACTTTTGCCTAAGAAAATATATATTTTTTTTACTTTTCTTTGCTGAATTCGAATTTCACCTCCAAACTTCTCAGCAATATTGTAAAAGTTTCAGAAAAAATGAACAAGCGGATCTTGTTGAAAATCTGCCTGCAAATTGCCAACCCTACATTCCGCATGATTTGCATTCATTTTTACTTTGGGAAAAAGTGAAAATATTTGATTCTTTAAAAACCAATGTCAAGAATACAACGTTTTGTGCATAGATTGTTAGGACAAATGGTTTTGCATAAAATCATGACAAAAGTTCGCAAATTTACTTCTTCTGTGTAAAGCGCCAAGCAAACCAAAACCGACTTTCTGAAAGATGTCGAAAGCACCCCAGTTAGCATTCTTTATAAATCTACAGCGGGCTGTTGTCGGCCCGTCAGCTACGCTGACGGGTCGATAACGGCCCGCTGTAGATTTATAAAGAATGCTGGGACTTTCTGAAAGATGTCGAAAGCACCCAGTTAGCATTCTTTATAAATCTACAGCGGGCCGTTATCGGCCCGTCAGCTACCCTGACGGACTGATAACGGCCCGCTGTAGATTTATAAAGAATGCTAGCTGGGACAGTAGTTTGGTATCTTTTCTGCATTTGCATGTGGTAATTATCATTACGAAAAACACGCCAATTCAAATATATAGAAAATTTTACCTCCAAAAGCAGAAAATGTTTAGATAAAAAACTCTGATATTTTTTTGTATTTCTGCTCAAAACATAGATTGTGGGTACTCATTAGAACCGCCTCGGCGAGGCGGTTCTAACGAGTACCCACAATCTATGTTTTTAGCAAACATAAGAAAAATAATGTATACCCCTTAAAACCCCAGTTTTACTATATAAAAGTGGGGTTTAAGGTGGTCAGAATTATATAGGCGTGTTTCCGTGATGTGATTTCACCCCGGGATTACACATTGTGCTGTTCTTGGTGACAATCATGTAATTGGATTTTAGACCAATAAAACCATTTGTATTTGTATAAAAACCGTCCGAAATTAGCAGGTCGCTCGAACCTACCGGCGCAGTGGCTGAGTTGCTAGAGCGTCCGCTTTGCGTCCGGGAGGTTGTGGGTTCGATCCCCATGCCGGGTCTTTGTTTGTTTGTGTTGAGGTTTTACGACCCAGTCAGGGGTCATGTCGAGCGCGGTCAGTTTACCTAACCACACGTTTACTGGGCATGCTTAGTCCTCTAAGCGGTTAACCAGTATTGTGCACATTCTTTCGCCAGAAACTGACAACTGCCCTTCTTGAATCAGCGGAAGGGAGAGAATGACCGTAGAAAATATTTTATGATTAATCTCCACGAAAGAATGTTGCCGACCTCGGCGGGGGTTGAACCCGCGACCTCCTGGGCTCCAGTCGGACGGCGCATCCAACTGAGCCACCGTGGCCGGCTCCCATGCCGGGTCATACCAAAGACTTTGAAATGGTACTAGCAGCTCTTTCGCTTGGCGCTCAGCATTGAGAAAGTAGCGCTAGGAATCGGAACTGGTCGGCCCGATGTCAGAATAATGTAACTGAGAGAAAAATCACGTCATGTGTCTGGGGTGTGATATTTCAGTGAGGCAGCACTCTATAAGTAAGCATTGAATCTCTGCCGCATTCAGACACCGTCGCGACATGACTGACAGTTTCTTGAAAAAGACGTTATAACCGAATATAATAAAAATAAACCTTCGAACTTTCATTTTTTTCCATGTGGAAATCTGTCCGATGGATCAAAATTTAATGTTATACCCGCGTTTGCGCGGATCCTTTGCTGGTACACTAATAAATGCACGAGTTTGTGATAACGGTAAAAAGTGTGACATAATATAGCTCGTGCTTGCACGAGTTATACAATTATGCGACAAAATCTCGTGCTGTAACAGTTGACCGGTTTTAATCCTTAAAGCTCTAATCAAAGATGACATTCTATTTTATTATGATTATTATTTGGCAGAGAAAATATGACTTAATTTCGTATACACTGTGTGATTCGCATGGACTATCAAAGCTTATTTTCTCTGAAAACTAGGTACCATCATATATATCACCCGGATGAGAATTATCCACTACCTGTTACCTGCCACGAAGATTAACGAAAATGCAATTATTTCCCTTAGACCATTTATCGATTTTGCATACCTGTGACATATTTAGCTCAGAGATGACATATTGCTGTACGTGTACATTTTTGTCAATCCGATGGACCAAATAGTTAAATGTTTTAGCATTAATTAACAATAATTTAGCATTAATTAACAATATGGATTTTAAGATAATTTACTAACCAGACTTTTCGTGACGACTTTTAATATATAAATGATATTTGAAAGAAACAAATAATGGGAAAGTGATAATTAAATCATTAGTAATGGTGCGAAGATCGGCCATTAGTGAGGGTGACTTTCAGTGCATGGTGTGGAGGGCGGAGCGGGGGCGGGAGGTTCTTCTAATTCAGAATACAGTGCAATGCAAGTAATGTTATAAAACATAGCAATAATATACTAGTTTAGGTTTGAAATAGAACGACCTTATCAAGCGTGCATGCAGCAAGTCCAACCCCTTGACTCCATTTATTGATTTTTGTTCTTTTAAGTTTTACTTTGTTTTCATTCTTGTTTCGTCGTCAAGTTTGAAATCAAGGTTTTCCGTTTCTATCTACACGGGTTGACTTGTCTGCAGTGTTGCTGCTTTCGATTCCCTTGACTACCTTTTACGTTTGTAGACATAAATAATCTGCACATGCGCATTTATTTGCAGCGTCGTAGGTAATTTACTTTGGCTGCAAAAGTAAAATGTTTATTTATTTAAGGTGTGGCGGCCCATTGTGCACGTGCTTTTCTATCGACCTCATGCAAATTTTTGGCAGACTTGTTGGCATGGATGGGTTCTACAAACATTCCAAATTTCAGCCTAATCGAGCGATAAATGAGGGAGTTATTACGATTCAAAATCTTTGGTGACCTGACCAACTTTGGACTGCTTATTTCAGCCTAATCCCACCTTCACCGATCGGGCTGAAACTGGTGCCAAATGAGGGGCTTGGAGCAATGATTCACATGGGGCCATGCGCTAAAAAAAACTGAGAGCCTCGTTATCGAGTTCTGGCCCTTGAAACTTGAGTAACTAATGTTTGACCCCTAATAACTCACTAAAGAACAGTCCGGATTTAAAAAAAAAACAAACAAACAACGCATGAAATGTACTATGGTCATAGAGTATCGTTTGACACCAGTTTCATCCCGAGCAGTGAAGGTCACCATATGTCTTTTTTAATCTCTTTGTTCCCACGACAAGACTCACAAACGCATTTCAAGTCCTTATAACTCCGCACAAATTGCATGCAGCGCTCTACAATTTGGCCCAGAAATGCACATTTCTTATACCTATAAATCTTGTAGAAAGCACGTCTGTTTGATGCGAACTGATGGAGTTGTAACAGTTTTTACGGTGTTTTCCGGCCTAAAGCCCACAGGGCACGATGTAAATTTATTGACCCGTTTTCACCAGGACGCTTGGCCCCAACTCCCTTGACTACCTTTTGCGTTTGTAGACATAATGATCTGCGCATGCACATATATTTTTTTCAGTTCCGTAAGTGCTTTCCTTTGGCTGCTAAAATACTAAAACGATTATTTATCAAAGGTTTGGCGGCCTTTAGCGCACGTGCGATTCTATAGACCTGACACAAAATTTGCAGTCATTTTGGTATGGATGGGTTCTACAAACTGTCCAAATATCAGCCTAATCGAACGATAAATGAGGGAGTTATTAAGGTTCAAACTTTTGGGTGGCACTGAGAAACTTTGGACTGCTTATTTCAGCTTAATCCGACCTTCACCGATCGGGCTGAAACTGGTGCCAAATGATGACCTGGAGCAATGGATCCATTACGAAAACAGGCCTATTTAAATATATAGAAAATTTCACCAACAAAAACTGAAATTTTTCAGATAAAAAACTCTGATATTTTTTATATTTCTGCTCAAAACATAGATTATGGGTACTCGTTAGAACCGCCTCGGCGAGGCGGTTCTAACGAGTACCCATAATCTATGTTTATGAGCAGAAATAAGAAAAATAATATATACCCCTGTAAACCCCAGTTTTACTATATAAAAGTGGGGTTTAAGGGGGTAAAAACTATATAGGTATGTTTTCGTGATGACTGGCAATATGCTAAAAAATTCTGGGAGCCTCGTTATCGAGTTCTGGTCCTTGAAACTTGATATTTACTAATGTTTGACCCCTAATAACACACTAATGGACAGTCCGAATTTTCTGAAAAAGAAAATACATGAAATGTACTATGTTCCTAGAGCACCGTTTACCACCAGTTTCAGCCAGACCGGTGAAGGTCACAGTAGTTTTGGAGTGCCACCCAAAACTACTAGTTACTTTTTGTCTATTTTCATCTCTTTGTTCCCCATATAAGACTCACAGACGCATTTCGTCCTTATGCCTCCGCACGTATTGCATGCAGCGCTCTACAATTTGGCCCAGAACTGCACCTTTCTAAAATCTATAATCCTTATAAAAAGTACGCCTGTTCGATGCGAATTATTACGGTTTTTACGTGTTCCCGCCCATAGCGTGCAATGTAAAATTGATGACCCCGATCCGCTTGATCGGCGAAAGTCACATTTCGTCTATTTTAATCTCTTTGTTCCCTATACAAGACTCAAAGCATTTCAAAGAATGTTGCCGACCCGGCGGAGGTCGAACCCACAACCTCCTGATCACCAGTGGGACGCGCAGCCTACTGAGCCACCGAGGCCGGCACATCCGACTGGTGATCAGGAAAACGCGGGTTTGATCCCCACCGTGTATGACAACAATCTCTCGTGGAGACTGATCATGAAATATTTTCTACGGGCATTCTCTCCGTTCCGCTAATTCAAGGGCAGTTGTCAGTTTCTGGCGAAAGAATGTGCAGAAGTACTCTATATCCACTTAGAGAACTAAGCCCGTCCAGAAAATGTGTGGTAAATTGACAGGCTCGGCATGACCTTAAAATTGTTGACTGGGCGGTTAAACTTAAAACTGATAAAAAAATCTGTATTTTTAGAGGATATCAACATTACGAAACACGCCTATTCAAATATATTGAAAATTCTACGACCAAAAAATTAAAATTTTCAGATAAAAAAATTCTGATATTTTTCATATTTCTGTTCAAAATATAGATTGTGGGTACTCGTTAGAAACGCCTCAGCGAGGCGGTTCTAACAAGTACCCACAATCTATGTTTTTGAAAAGAAATAAGCAAAATAATGTATACCCGTGTAAACCCCAGTTTTACTATATAAATTTGGGGTTTAAGGGGGTCAAAATTATACAGGTATGTTTACGTGATGACTTAGAAACATTTTTCTATATTTTGGCATACGTTTAATAATTACGTTAATAAGTCTATGCAATGAGTAGGTTCATTTTACATATAGGCCGCGCATAGCAAACAGGTGTCTTCAAACATGCGTAAAATACATTTATTCTGTTTCATCCCGCGCATGTGTTATGTCTTATCCAGGAATTTGCTCTCCATTGATACATTCTACAGTGTCTAATGATTCTGTTAGCGGACAGCGAAGGTCCTGATCAGACTGCGCGGATGCGCAGGCTGATCTGGACCTTCGCTGTCCGCATATGTCCGAAGACACGTACATATAGTATATTATGAAAACATGGGTACGTACGGATCTGCTTTATTAGGGTGATTTTCAGAAATTCGTTGTTTTAACCCACCTCTTCAATTTGTTTGTCACTTTGAGCAACTTTTTTACTACGAAAATCTGTTTTGTTGATCTTTTTCATTTCTCATATTATATGGTGAAAATCCGGAAAAAATAGGTTCAAATTATCTCATATTCTGCCATATGTAATTTTCACCTTCCTCAGTCTACAGATCTGACACTGATACAGTTAATCCTTTTGTAGCATGTGGATAGGATGTAAATAAATGTGTTACAGGCAATGAAATCATTCAATAGTAACCCCATGAATTTCATAGAGACAATCATCCAATGATCTTCGAATGGCTCGGCGCATATGGAACTGAAAGGGATGCATCAAGAAAACATACCTATATGATTTCGACCCCCTCAAACCCCACTTTTATATAGTAAAACTGGGGTTTACGAGGGTATACATTATTTTTCTTAGTTCTGCTTAAAATCTTAGATTGTGGGTATTCGTTAGAACCGCCTCGGCGAGGCGGTTCTAACGAGTACCCACAATCTACGTTTTGAGCAGAAATATGAAAAATATCAGAGTTTTTTATCTGAAAATTTTCAGTTTTTGGTGAAATTTTCAATATATTTGAATAGGCGTGTTTTCGTAATGGTAATTATTACTGGATGTTCGCAATCAAACAGTTTATTCGTGAAGCTAATACGATCTTATACTGAGCTCAAGGAAATGTTATAATGCTGCTTCTCTAAGAAAAAAAAACACGCTGAAGAAATTTTAAATGACACTTGTCTAATAAAAACAATAAAACATGGGCGAACGTTTACAAACACTACAACTTTTTAGTGCTTCTTTTCCGAGTTAAACACACACACACACAAAATAAATAAATAAATAAATAAATAAATAAAATGTTACGATACCCATAAGACATACATCTGTGAGGCATTTCTAATAAATACCTATAACATATGTTTTGTGGAGAAATCAGAAAAAAATATCATCATCTTTGCTTCATTATGCTTTATCTGTGATTTATTTGTTGTCCGTAATGATTCATGAACGAATTAGAAGACCCCACAAACGGACAGAACAAATATACGTTTTTACCACTATGGAAGCTGAGAGCGATTCGGGATCCCAACCTAGTAACTTATTACCGACCGTTCCAAGGCGGCACTTGCATTATGGTACTTTTTGTTATTAATTGTTATGCAGTGTTTCACTTTCTGATGATTTTCTTTTAACAATTATGTAAGTTTAAAATATATTCAGTTAAATTTGGGTAACAGAGTTGCCACCTTTTAGGGAAAGAGTTGCCAACTCTGCTTGCTGTCTGTTCGTTTTGCGGCTGCTTAATTGCATTTGTCTGTCTTTCCCTTCTCTGTTGGGGGCTTGATGTGGATCAGGCCGCGAGGTTATAAAACTTTTTTCATGCTCAAGTCAGCAGAGTATGAAAATTTTAATGCTAATAAATCTCAAATTACTAATAATGCGAAATTATTTCTTGCTAAACATAGCTGAGCATGAAAATTTCTCTGCTAATGAATATGAAAATGCCAACTAAAGTTGGCATTTTCATATTTATTAGCAGAGAAAATTTCATGCTCAGCTGAGTGGAGTATGAAAAAAGTTTTATAACCTCGGGTCCGGATTGAATCAGTTCCTGATATCACTAATTTACTTATCATGCGCACGACAAAACATGCTTGACCATTACTAAAAACAGGGGATTTCTTGACTTGCATACGGGCGAGTTTTGGGATCCCATAAAGCTAGCTTTGGCACCCCAGTATTTTTATTACTGACCGTTCCAAGGCGGTACTTTAATTGTGGTCCTGTTTGTTAAATTTTTGTAGTGTTTCACTTACAAATGTGTTTCTTTTAACAGTTATTTAAGTTAAAGATGGTCAGTTAAGTTTAAGTGACAGAGTTGCCATCTATTTAGGAAACGGTTTCTAACTCTGTTTGCCATCTGTTCTTTTTGTGGCTGTTTAGTGGTATTTGTCTGTCTTTCCCTTTGATGTTGGGCACTCGATGTGGACCTTATTGTAGCAGTTCTTGACTTCAATAATTCACTTTCCAAGATCTTTACAAAACTTGATATAACAGCTGCTTACTTCATCTGGAGTCGAGGGAGAAGGATAAAAAGAAAACAGCTTTTATGAGCGTAACCCCATGCCCTTTGACGTTTGAAATACTCCGGCCACATTTCACGGAGATAGCCATGGGATATTCAAATATTTGTGATTACCGTATAGATCTTGATGACATCGACAAGTTTCATGGCATTTTTTGAAACTAATCTTGCGCGGCATGATGCTACCATTCAGAGATTACGCAGAACAAAGTAATGAGTGATTACTAAGAATATATAATACTCATTTTAAACGATTTGTCACCTCTTTAAAAATCAATCTAAATAACGTTTGTCAAACATGAAAACTAAAACATTATACGTGGATATACCTAGGAGATTTCACCATCACGGAACACAGTCTTCCCAAGGTATCAAAAGAGGGAGATATGCGGTACAAACAATGACAAAACAAACCTGACATATATAACTGCCAACGCAAAAAAAAAAAAAAAAAAAAAAAAAAAAGAAATTCTGCAACAGAGGAACCGCTAGAAATTCTGCAATAGAGGAACCGCTATGGACTCACTATGATGACACGTATATTAAATCATATACAAGAGGACCATGAGGTCCTGAATCGCTCACCAGAGCTTCAAGGTAACTGGATGTTTGGTTGCGAAGAAGATTTTTGATGGTATGTCCAGTGGCAGCCATCTTGTATGATGCCATGAGGCGATGTGCGCTAATAAGGATGAATGAGCTAAAAAATATGGGTTCACTTATTTCTGATGCTCATTCCATATACGAGGGTTGTTCCAAAAATAATGTCACTTTCATTGTTTCTCCGTTACTGCAAATGTAAAAATTATTTTGACTTGCCCTGTCCTTCCAAATACCGCCCCCATCTACCTGAATACACCATTTTAGCCGGCCAATCCACTATTGGAAGCAGTTTTCATACTCTTCCATGGGGACACCTATCAGATACTGATAAACCCCAGATCCAAGCGCATTTCTTAAATTGTATCTCTTTCCAGATGGATGATATTTGAGTTTTGGAAACAGAACATAGTCACGTGGGTCATTTCTGACTCCATAAACTCGGTCACAAGGTGTACCTTGTGAGCAGGGTGCATTATCATGCAAGAGTCTGAGGTACTCATGTCCTGTTTTAAGGCGGCGGGTTTTGTAATACTTCTTCAAGTGTCTTAGTATAACATTTTTATAGAACTTTCCAGTCAGCATTCTACGTAAATCTATATCGGGCCGTCATCGGACCGTCAGGGTAGCTGACGGGTCGATGACGGCCCGATGTAGATTTACGTAGAATGCTAGCTAGGTTTGCTGTGACGGTTCTGCCTTTTGGCATTGGAATTTGCATGACTGGACCTGTTAGCGAAGAAAAATATATACGAAACCTTCTATACTGTTCGTGTTCGTTTGGCAATAATTGGACGTCTCGCATTTTTTGTGGCCCAAATTCGATTGGAACACTTCCGCTTTTGTTCAGTATAGTAAATCCTGGGTCACCATTTGAACAGACTATGATGAGCCCGAGTACCAGATGCTACATCCCAAGTTTCAAGGTCATCGGACGCGGTTCTGGAGAGGAGGAAGGATTTTTACCATATATGGGCATGGTGGCCAGCTTGGTCATGTGACACAGACCCCACAAACAAATTTCATTCCCCCATTCCACTGAGGCTCCAGGTGAAATTTGGCTTCAATCCGCCCTGTGGTTTCAGAGAAGGATGCTTGAAAATGGTTGGCGGACGACGAACAACAGACGATGGACTACGTACAACAGACGACGGAAGGACAATGGAGCATAACCATATTACAAGCTCCCAGGCAGCCTCTGCCTTTGGTGAGATAATAATCCATTGTTTTCACTCTTTCCCATCCAAAAGCCTAAGTCGAAAAAAATGACCTTGCTTTGAAGTTAGTCAGGGTCATCCCAGGGTCATCAATTGAACAAACTATGATTGGCCCAAGTACCAGATAATGCATGCCAAGTTTTAAGGTCATCGAGTAGTTCTGGAGTAGAAGATTTTTGAAGGCGTTTTATTATGTATTGGCATGGTGGCCATCTTGGTCATGTGCCCTAGACAATATCAGCAAAATTTCATTTATCCATCCAATATAGATTCTATATCAAATTTCACTTCAGTCGGCCAAGTAGTTTCAGAGCAAAAGATGTTTGGAATATGGAACCTGAGTGACCTTGGTCCAAATTCACTGAATGGGCCTGACCTATGTTATCCATAAATGTTCATGTATTCATTTGGTTTACCTCATCTACCAATATTGGAGATATAATCTTCAATGGTTTTCTAAACATTAATTGTTTTCATTTTTTCCATGCAAAAGCCTAAGTCGGCATAATTGAACGTGCCGTAAACTAGGTCAAGGTCAATCTAGGGTCTCCTCCTGAATAAACGGTAAAGGGTTTGAGTACCAGATGCTACATGCCAAGATTCAAGGTCATCAACCTAATGGTTCTGGAGAAGAAGATTTTTGAAGGGTTTTTAACATATATGGGCATGGCGACTATCTTAGTTATGTGTGACCTCAAGCATATGAGCATAATTTCATTTCTTCCTCCAATAAAGGTGCCATATCAAATTTCACTTCAATTGGCCCAGTAGTTTCAGAGAAAAAGATGTTTGGAATATGTAACCTGAGTGACCTTAGTCAAAGGTCACTGAATGGGCCTGACCTATGTTACCCATAAATCTTCATGTATTTATTTGGTTTACCTGATCAACCAATATTGGTGACATAGTCTTCAATGGTTTCTTACAAATTTATTGTTTTCAATTTTCCCATGCAAAAGCCTAAGTCGGCATAATTGACCTTGCCGTAAAATAGGTCAAGGTCAATCTAGGGTTACCTCTAAAATAAATTGTAAAGGGCCCTAGTACCATATACTCCACGCCATGATTCAAGGTCATCAACCTAATGGTTCAGGAGAAGATTTTTGAAGGGTTTTTTCCATAAATGGACATGACGACCATCTTGGTCATGAGTGACCTGAAGCATAAGAGCAAAATTTCATTTATTCC
Organism: Anodontia alba; assembly: GCA_964016985.1. Classification (NCBI taxonomy): domain Eukaryota; kingdom Metazoa; phylum Mollusca; class Bivalvia; order Lucinida; family Lucinidae; genus Anodontia; species Anodontia alba. Next base: position 3,467,704 of record OZ024829.1, read on the forward strand.
TCCAATAAAGGTTCCATATGAAATTTGACTTCAATCGGCCCAGTAGTTTCAGAGACCTTGATCCAAAGTTACTGAATGGGCCTGACCAATGTTACCCATATATCTTCATGTATTCATTTGGTTTACCTTATCTACCAGTTTAAATGGCATATTCTTCAAATGGTTTTCTATAAATCAATTGTTTTCTTTTTTTCCCATGCAAAAGCCTAAGTCGGCAAAATTGACCTTGCCGTAACATAGGTCAAGGTCAACCCAGTATCACCATTTGAACAAATGATAAAGAGCCCGAGTACCAGATGCTACATGTCAAGTTTCAAGGTCATCGGCTTTACAGTTCTGGAGAAGATTTTGGAGGGTTTTTACCATATATGGGCGTGACCGCCACCTTGGTCATGTGACCCAGACCTCGCGAACAAACTTTCATTCCCCTATCCCACTGAGGCTCCAGATGAAATTTGTGTTCAATTTGCCCGGCAGTTTCAGAGGAAAAGATGTTTGAAAATAGTTGACGGACGACGGACGGACAACGGAGCCTTACCATACCATAAGCTCGCCCGGAGCCTTCGGCTCTGGTGAGCTAAAAATTCTCAAGCAATTTTAATGCTTGTGAGGTGGTGGGGTGTAACTTGGGGTTAAATGTGGTACGGGTGTGCGAGCCAGTATTTCGAAACCTACCCAATTCATATACCTGGCCTTTGAAATAAAGGACCCATTCATATACTTAATCGTCCGAAATGTTTACTTATTCATATATTGCCCTTTGACTTTTATACCCATTTATTGCTAGTAATTAGACAAATTTTGCAGTCAGTTCACTGAATACCAAGCAGCCTCCACAAATCTCTGAGCGAAAAAAAATATACGCATTTACCGGGATGTCAGAAAAGTGGGGCCTTTCACATACTAATCAAGAAAAATCAGGTCAGTCATATACTTTTTGTTGAAAAAAATTGGGCTAATCATTTACCCGGCAGCGCTGAAAAAGGCGGCCATTCGGCACGCACATGCATACTATGTCATATATAGGAAGTTACACTCCCCCGTCCCTCCCGAGTTTAATGTTGTGTTTCGACCTGTGATATAAATATAATGAAACGTATAGTGCTCGGAAGATAATTTGACAATGACGTCATGGCACCAACCATTCTACCTTGGTAAAGCAGGTTTTGCATGAATTGTCGGGAAAACGTAACTATTAATTTTATGTCAAAAACAATCTTATAGCTATACGTATAGTTTTGGTTAGTATGTTGTAATAGCACAGTTGATAGAGCAGAGCGTTCTGGACGAACGATTACACGAGACCCTACTAGGACCTCATGTTTTTTTTTTTGTTTTTTCTTTTTACTTACTTCGCTTACGGTTCTTTTTGTATGTTACATAAAATAGATATATTAGACATTATTATGGCGTTGTTGACATTTTTACATCAATGATATGCTTCCAACTTTCTTGTCTCCATATGTATTTACACGGACTGTCAGCACATGATAATCATTCAAACTAAAAGTTGACTAGACTTACCGGTTTTCTCCTTCAAAAGGCTACTCTGAAAAGGTTTCATAACTGATAATAGCAAAATACATTTTCTTTCTTAACATATTCTTCTTTTATATTTAATTCTTAACAAGTATAAAAAAATAATAATAATGATACTCTAAGATTCGAACCCACAATGTCCAGATTTGTAGTATAGGAAAACTACCACTGAGCTATCGCGAATTTACGGTTACCGCTGCTTACAATATTTATTGAAGGTAGCTATTCGGTTGGCGTTTACCTATTTATTAAAATGGTCTAAGAATATAAACAACCAGTGACGTCACTGTCGACTTATCCTCCGAGGATAGTAAATACTCCAAAGTCTATGGTCCTATTTTTTGATGGAATTAAATAGGCAAATACATAACTGAGACAAGATAAAATTATGAAAGTTTGGATTCACTTTTGTAAATAGAATAAGATAGCAAAACAAATTCATAAGTTTTACTTCAAAAAATCATTCCAATTCCCCTGTCCTAGTCCAGTCCGAGTCTGTATTGGAAATGTTTACAAACGTAAATGCTTTATATGCGTATAAACCATTTCAGTGACACTTAATTTTCATCATCATCACGAAAACATACCTATATAATTTTGACCCCCTTAAACCCCACTTTTATATAGTAAAACTGGGGTTTACAGGGGTATACATTATTTTTCTTATTTCTGCTCAAAAACATAGATTGTTGGTACTCGTTAGAACCGCCTCGACGAGGCGGTTCTAACGAGTACCCACAATCTGTTTTGAGCAGAAATATGAAAAATATCAGAATTTTTTATCTGAAAAATTTCCATTTTTTTGGTGGTAAAATTTTCAGTGTATTTGAATAGGCGTGTTTTCGTAATGATGGCAGCCTGTACCATTAAAACCTTGAATATCTGGACGGATAGTCCTGAGCAAACAGTAAAGAGCCTCATCAGACGCCACAGAAGGCGGCGTCTGATCATGGCCTACACTGCTTGTTACCCACCCAGTAGGTTTTAGGAACATGGTATGGTGAAGAGGTATGATGTCCGAGTACCTAAGGAAAGTACGGTAGTATATGCATACATTCAAATCACTGGGAATTCGTTTTATATATTGAATATATGTACAGTCGAACCTCAATGGCTCGAACATCTTTGGGACCATGGAAATTTGTTCGAGACATGGGTAGTTCGAGCCACTGAGGGTTGATCATGGCACCATTTCAGGAAGCAAATAGCGATAATTTAGGGAAATCTTTTCAATTTTCTACAGAATGATTGTATGTTGAGTGCACTCATTAAAATCGCCTCGATGAGGCGATTCTAATGATTACACACAACATACATTTCCATAATAAAATAAGAAATAAAAGTCCCTGAATATTTGTTTTCTTGAGCTATTGGAATGATTTTGTAGGGACTGAAAAAAGAGTTCGAATCATCCAGGGTAAACGAGCCATCCGGGTTCGAGCCATTAAGGTTATACTGTATCTCAGCCGCTAAATGAGAAAGCCAGACGAGGAAACGTTTACTACGACACGTGCGCCTACTGAAGACTCAGATAAGATTACGCATCCGTATAATCTGTTCAGAGACTTCGCTATACATTTTTTTTTTTTTTTTTGCATTACATTAACATCTCTATGTAGAATGCATACTTCTCATTTATAGCTAGATAAGCCACTTTTTGAACAAAACATTCTTGCTTTTTTCTCAATTCTCCACAAACACATAAGTTGTGGATACATATTAGAAGGGCCTCTGGGAGGCGCTTTTAATAAGTATCCACAACCTATATCTACAGAAAAAACATGTGGATATTCATCACTCACGCACAATTTATGTTTATGAAGAAACAAGGAAATTATTACTTGATTCTCTCTTATCTAAAGCCATATAAGCCGTGATATTTTCACCATATGAGCCAACACACAACAAAACCTACAATAAGACCTGTGTATTACAGCAAAGACTCAGATCAGCCTATACATCCACTCAGTATAGCAAAGATTCTCTTTTATCCCTCTTTGGATTGCCCTGAGGTTGTAGAGGGCACATGCGATCAGCGAACTCTGATCAGATTGCGCAGATGCACAGTCTGATCAGAGCCTTCGCTGGTCTCACAAGTCTAATCGGAGGTTTTGTCGTGCGCTAGCTCATATAATATGGGAAATGAGGTAGAATGTTGGTTATTAAAAATATAAAGAAAGATGCATGCAGTAAAATTTTGCTAAATGTAACAAACTAATTGAAAAGCTGTTTTATATATTGCGAATTTCTGAAAATCACTCTAATAATGTAGACCCGTATGTACCTTTATTTTCACTATATATTAAAGGGGAACAGAGGGACACATATAACACATATTGCTGACGTAATGGATAAACTAAGAAGCTTTATCAGGGGTACAGAAAATACTCTGATCACACCGTGCGAATGGGCATATTTCGTTTTTTTCATTTTTTCAAGTCGCATTTTATACTTCCAAGCCGGAGTTATTGTTAACAGACTGGTACGTTTAGTCTTTGAAAATCACGTGATTATGGTTTTGTCTTTAAAAATCACGTGATTATGGCTTCATATCCATCGCATCATGAATACGTCTCTGGTCATCTTCTACCTGTAGCTGCTGGGGCTGAAAATAAACAAGTATACTACGGTGAACGGGGCGGGTCCAGGGTGCTTTCTGAGGAGAATTTCGTCAAATTACCATACTTACTCTACGTATTCGGACAGACAGGCCTGAATAAACAGTATAGACTCAGAGAAGACGCCGCAGAACCGCAGAACGCGGCGTCTGATCAGGGCCTGTTCTGTTTCCCATTCACACAGCAATTTAACTTATATTCATAGGTAGTAAACTGTTTGTTTGTGTTGAGGTTTTACGGCCCAATGGAGTCATGTCGAGCGCGGTCAGTTTACCTAACCACACGTTTACTGGGCAGGCTTAGTCCTCTAAGCGGTTAACCAGTATTGTGCACATTCTTTCGCCAGAAACTGACAACTGCCCTTCTTGAATCAGCGGAAGGGAGAGAATGACCGTAGAAAATATTTCATGATCAATCTCCACGAAAGAATGTTGCCGACCTCGGCAGGGGTTGAACCCGCGACCTCCTGGTCTCCAGTCGGACGGCGCATCCAACTGAGCCACCGAGGTCGGCCTCATAGGTAGTAAAATGGGCTTGTTGAAGAGAAGTATAAGGTAAAGAGTAACGGTGTGATTATTTATGGTAAATATGGTATCCCAAATTTATCAAATTTATCCCACATTTTGAAAATTTTGAGTCAAAGGGGAGTTCGAATGAACCTCCCGAACCCCGTCTGAATCCGCTACTGGTGAACTTTACAAGTTCGAATATTGTGTAAAATAATAATAATAATAATAATAAAAAACAAGGGAAAAGTCCAGGGAGTGCCATAATCACAAACCGCAGCCCTTCCTAGACACCAAGAGAAAGAGGAAACAGACAAAACCAAACAAGCGCAAATCGAACAAACGCACGAAAACCACCAAGACCGGCTCCCTCCTCCTCAAGCGAGGCAATCGCAATGCTAAAATGACTGAAAAACACAAGAACAAAATAACACAAGGTAAGACATAAAACAAATCGCCTCGTAGAATAAACCACAAAGCAACAAAAGTAAGACTAACACCGGGACCACCGCCTTAGGACGGTCAGTAGAGTAAGTAAACCACCGGGCACTTTTACAGCTAGCCAACTTCACGCAGAACTCAGCTTGTCAACTTAACTAGTTACGGGCGTGTTTTAAACGGTGCTGTCATTTACTCACAAATTCGTCCAGTCTGCTCGTAAATTGGGCTGAACAGCATATGCAAACATATGCATGGCTATAACGATAAGCTATATGTCTTTCCCGAATTTTAAAAGACTGTTGACACTTTCGTTTTGAATAGTGTCACTGAATAAGGGATGTCACAACTGTATGAATTTAAATAGGTAGCATGGCCAATTTTCAAAATACTATACCTGGATTATAATTTAGATACATACCTAAATGTACAACATTACAAGAACAATTCTGCGAAATCTACCTAAATGTACATTACACGAAGAATTCTGCGAAATCTATGTAAATGTACAACATTACAAGAAGAATTCTGCGAAATCTTCCTAAATGTACATTACAAGAAGAATTCTGCGAAATCTACCTAAATGTACAACATTACAAGAAGAATTCTGAGAAATTATATGGATAGAAATTATTCTTGAAAGTAATATTGAACAGTGTAGACGGTGTTGACGTCCACTCATCTGTATTTCAGTCATTTCGGAACAATGATAAGCTGAATGTAAATAAGCTACTATAATGCTCTCCAGTGTATTCTAACTTGTTGAATTGTCACAATTTTAGGCGGACTAAATTTAACCCTTCTCTTGCTAAACACGTCATGCCCTGTCTTAGCAAACAGTGTAGATCCAGATCAGTGAAGAAGCCAACTGATCTGGATCTGCACTGTTTGTCATTAAATATGTGAAGTTCTATCAAAATCCCGTATCAAGTAATCTGATTGGCTGGAAATTAGAAGTGGGCGTGACATCTTAATTTATTCAGCATGAGAAGGGTTAATTAAGCTGTCTTTTGGCACAACCTAAATATATTTTATTCAATATAACATCAAGTTACGTCAGCGAGAATAACAGCTACTCTCTAATTGGAGGTTACATAAGACGGAATGGTTACAATCATTCAGAAGATGAAAAACAGTTTGTGAAACCTTTCGAGACTGTTCTGCATTATTGAATTCAGCCCAGATGTCTAACTCTATTTACGTAATGCTGAGTGTCTGGCGAAAGTGCAGCTACAGTGTACCGGGTTTTACCCAACACTATTCGGAATAACAACTCCTAACTTGTATCCCAAGTGTTGATGGAATCCATTTTACTGCCTCTTAATATGTTTACAAATTGTTGGATTAATTGAAAAAAAAAAAAAAGAAAAAAGAAAACATGCTCAGAAGCCGCATCTACTTGTTTCCTCAAATCTGTCTGTCCTAATACTTAGGGTAAATAGGGTCATATTATTTGATTCGGTCAAGGATCAAACCCGCTTTGAGCCTAACGTAGCTTCCGATCCGTGTCCTCTACAAGGTTTGCCATTACATTAGCAATTTCTTACAGACCTTCTAATTTGCATGATGATACGGTTCACTAAAGGTATCTGGGCTCACGTTTACAATCATTTCTTACATAAAGTTCTACCATAACTTAAGGTCCGAAACTTTAAGATATAAACTAAGGTATATATTTAAAGTCCATCACGAAAACATGCCTATATAATATTGACCCCCTTAAACCCCACTTTTATATAGTAAAACTGGGGTTTACAGGGGTATACATTATATTTCTTATTTCTGCTAAAAAACATAGATTGTTGGTACTCGTTAGAACCGCCTCGTTGAGGCGGTTCTAACGAGTACCAACATTCTACGTTTTGAGCAGAAATATGAAAAATATCAGACTTTTTTATCTAAAAATTTTTTTTTGGTGGTAAAATTTTCAGTATATTTGAATAGGCATGTTTTAGTAATGATGAATAAGCTGATATTCCTTTGGTACACGTCGAATCGTTTTATTTCATCGTTGAAAATCAGTTTTCATGTGAAGGCACAAAATGCAAATCTGAGTTGATAATATGACTGGATACACCTGATAAAAAAAGTACTCTGTTTTGTACAAGAGAGATAACCTTTGTGACTTTTTGTTTGCTTACCTGTGCACCATACCGCTTCTAAAAAGGGGTCTACACAAAAAGGAAAGAACTGGTTTCAAAGGGAGCTAAATAATTGCTTTAAAAGTACCTCCCTTCCAAGAAGGAATGCAAACTAATTTTGAAAGGGTTACCTCTCTTGAAAGTGTATTATTCCCCTTAAATTAAAGGTCGCCTAACATGAACGAGTGTTAACCTGCAACGCTTTGGTCAGCGGGTAATCTACCTTACCTCGCCGTACCGTCGGGCCCACACAATTTCCACGCCAAGAGCTATGAAACTCAACAAAACACCAATTAGCAACAGAATCAGAGGAGCTCCGAATCGTCTCAGTGAGACGGCTTTCTCATCCACAAGACTGCCGATGGCTTTCCTGGCACTGTCTGTATATGGGACACCATTCCACAAAGCTTCATGCTGGGCTTCAGACAGACATGGACCAGTGAACCATTTCTTCTTTAAATTAGCCAGGGTTTGGTCTTCCTTCATCTGGACAATGTAAACAAAACAAAAACAAAAATAAGCCGTGACGGCAGCAAATGTACCTTTAGACCATTGCGCCCAGCGAAGATTCAGATCAGACTGCGCATTCGCGCAGTCTGATCTGAATATTCGCTGGGCGCATTTTCGGATAGCCAGAGATGCAAAGATTCTTCATGTGGGAAATAAGACTCTGATAAGAATGCGCACATGCGCAGGCTGATTTGTGTCTTTGTTGGAAGCATAAGTTAAAAAAGTACGTTTTCTAACGTTGTGACTCAAATGATCCGCGCAGTGCGATAATGTATCTTCGGGACAATATGCAGGCAGCGAAGGCTCTGATCAGGTTGAGCATCTGCGCAGTCAGCTCGGAGATATCGCTATCTGATTCCAGCATAAAATGACACTGTAGATTTTTACGACGATCACAAAAATACCTGAGCAAAATTGATGGATTGGAGGCGGATTAGAATCTCTACTGTTAACATATAACCCGTAGTCACATTTCCTTATGTCCTCTTACAGGTGATTAGTAAATATATCGTCTTCTGTTTCGTGGTATAAACAGTTTAATTTCATATTAAACTGCCTTCCAATTTAGCAAATTTCAAACTGGTGTTTTGATAATGTTATTGCAAATTAATTTTAAGTTTTGTTCATTGCACTAAATTAACAAAAAGACAAAACATTCAACTGTCCTCTAAGTTCCTTAGAAACTCAACATGAGAAAACTTACCCTCTGACATATGCGCCCAGCGAAGACTCAAATAAGCATGCGCACCCGCGCAGTCTGATCAGTCTTCGTTGTCCGCATGCAGAAACTTTGCAGCTTTGGCAATCCAAACTGCACCCAGTGAAGATTCTGATCAGACTGTCCGCATGCGGATCAATTACGTGAAAACATGAACCATTACGAAAACACGCCTATTCAAATATATTGAAAATTTTGCAATTAAAGAAGGAAAATTTTCAGATAAAAAATTCTGATATTTTTCATATTTCTGTTTGAAACATAGATTGTGGGTACTCGTTAGAACCGCCTCGCCGAGGCCCAATATATAAGAAAAATAATGTATACCCCTGTAAACCCCAGTTTTACTATATAAAAGTGGGGTTTAAGGGGGTCAAAATAATATAGGCGTGTTTTCGTGATGCGGAGAAAGTTAAAGGGGAGTAAGTATGTCTTGGAGTAAATTGCTTAACAAGCCATTTATTTTGATGCAAGATTTTTCAAACTCGGCCCAGAAATAAGAAAGTTATGGTAGTTTGAATTTATTCAAAATGGTTGTCATGGATGCCGCTATATTTGAGGCTTTGTGGCGTCACACGGCCCAAATTATATATGCAAAACCAAATTATAAAGGCTTTTCAAGAATAATTTGCTACAGATTTTTATAGCTGTTAAATTCTAGAGACAAGAAGTCATTTCCCTCAAAATAAACCAACTTTATGAGAAAAACAACCTTTATAAATATTTTTTGAAACCACATTAAATATTCAAAACGGCAGCGCCCATTCCACCAATGTTAAAATATTCAATTGTCCATAATTGTCTTAATTCTTCGCCAATTTTGATAAAGTTTGTATCAAGATTCATTGTTTGTAAAGTTCTTTACTTTAAAGCACACTACTGATTAAGGTTGCGTTCCCCTTTAAGCAAACAGCATTTTTTTTTCTACATGGCCAGATAATTTTAACGTAACATGGAAATCAATTGTCTACCGGAATCATTGAAATAAAAGACAAGAGCGATAATAATGATAAGAAGAAGAGGAACAAAGCAATAATAATAATAACGGAGTGGCTGCTGACAGATGTCTGTCAATAGCCAATTCACGTGAGACAATCACACTTGTGGACCTTATCCAAAGGGTTAATAGCGTCAGTGGCTCAGTCGGGTGCGCGCCCGACTGGTGATCAGGAGATCGTGTGTTTCCCGCAAGATCCGGCAACATTCTTTCGTGGCAAATTAAAAAAATAACAGTAATAGAAAAATAATGATGAAAATAATAATATTATAATGATCGCAATGATAATAATAATAATAATAATAATAATAATTATAATACTATACCAATAATAATAATAATAATAATGGTAATGATAATTATCATGACAACAATGATGATAATAATGATGATGATAACAACCATAACAATAATGATGATAATAATAATCGCAACGATACTATCATACTATTCCTACTACTGCAATTCAAATTCAAATTCAAATTCTTTATTACATACAGTTTAGCTATGCTAACAACATGTAGATCTAGAATATTTATCAAACATACAAGAAGCGTTTCGGCGGATTCACCAACAAATTTGATTACATAGTAAAAGAAAGAGAGGGCAACAGTGGAAGAAAAATACACAAAACAAAATAAAACGAAATGCAGTGTCGATAATAATGACCAAAGTTTCCCTCAAAATCTTATGAATATTTTTTTGATGTCTGGATGTATGAGAGAAAAGTCCGGTCCCCGACCCAGTGTCGTATTGCTGTATTTGGGGACATGGCTTCGCTATCATAACCAGAAATAAAAGCGGGGAGAGAGGTAAAAGAAAAGAAGAAAAAATAATACTAAACATGACCGTTTCTTTCCTCCATAATTTACAACAGTTACACACTTCACAGCCCATTTCATTCATGGTTCCCAAACCGGTTTTAACTTGTTTTTGTTTAGCTTACTTCTCCGTGCGGATCGTGCAGTCGTGTGTCACTAGTGTGGAAAGATGAATGAAATGTTCGGCAGTGTAGTGTGTAACAATTTTACAATTACTACCTCCAATGATGATAATAATTATAATGAGAGTAGTAATAAAATATCAAGAATAATAATGATCACAATCATAACAATAAAGATAAAATAATAATAATTAAAAAAACAACAAAAAAAAAAACAATACTACTTCTACTTTTACTTATTCTACTACTGCCGCTGCTAAAAGTACTAATTATAAAATCCGGCAGACGACATTTACAAGAGATTGACAATTTACCCGCAAAACTACTACATCAAGGTCACGGCAGATGGTCGTTTCTTGTCGACAAGCAAAACCAAAAGCTTTGTCTGACCGCACTTCGCCTACCACCATAGTGTCACAGTCCTGCGCTGCACGATGCTCTGAAACAAACCGGACAGAAACAAATACTTTGCATTACGTATAAGTAAACATGCGTGTAACTATCCCAGCAAACATACGACGTAGTTACAACGTCGCTGCAACGCCACGACGTTGCAACGACGTTGTAACGATATTGATGCGACGTTGTGTGTATGCTGGGATCGCTCTAGATGAGACACTTTTTCTACCATAGTATATTTCTTTCATTACAAAAACACGCCAATTCAAATATATTGAAAATTTCACCTCCAAAAAACTGAAAGTTTTCAGATAAAAATTCTGACATTGTTCATATTTCTGCTCAAAACATAGATTGTTGGTACTCGTTAGAACCGAGGCGATTCTAATGAGTATACTCAACATATAATTATTGCGTAGAAAATCGAAAAATATTTCCCTAAATTATCGCTTCTTGCTATCTGACCTGGCGCCATGATTAACCCTCAGTGGCTCGAGCTATCCATATCTCGAACAAATTTCTACGGTCCCAAAGCTGTTCGAGTCATTGAAGTTTGACTGTAAAAATTCTAGTCCCTTGGAGTTTGAGATATTGAGAGTCGAATGTAGTGCAATTTTCGTTTATTGCTTTCTTGGGATTTTTGTGACCATTCGGTCATCTAGGCAAATCGAGTCCCGCTTAAGCCGGTGCAGGTGGCATATACAGCCCTGTAAGCTACATTGTTGCCATATCGAGGATTGAGCACAAGACTGTAGTAACTCAAACATATTTTTGAAACCCTTGTTTAGGGGCAACTTTGACCCCTTTGTAAACAATGCAAATTTAGGTGCCATTGCTCATACGAGCAATGGCACCTAAATTTCCATTGTTTACAGACAGAAATGTTGTAATCTTCATAACGCTTTCATGGTGAGGAGATTAAGTATTGGGGAAAACAACCATCTGACTTGCTACAGTCTTGCATCAACCCTCGCTATGAAAAGTCTCGATGAAACCGAGACTCTGATTTTTAATCGTTATGGGCCGCATCAAGCGAAAAAGACCTTCTAACATGTGCAAAATGCGCAGATTCAGACCACTATGCGAATGTGCAAAGTATCATCCGGGCACTCGCTCTTCACATACATTCTGCAGTGTCCAATGATTCTGCTGGCCGGCAGTGAAGGCCTTTATCTGACTGCGTGGATGCGCAGGCAGATCTGGGCCTTCGCTGTCCACATATGCCCGAAGACACGTTTTCGCATGGCGCGGCCCAATTGTGTTCTGTGTTTTCTAAGATCAATCTTTATGTAGTTTGTTTATGTCATACAGGCCTACAAGAGACTGTGGAATAGTATTTCGGTAAAAACTCAATTATTACGTCGATTTTTCCCGGCGGCAAGAGTTCGTTTGAGTTTGTATGATGTAGCGTATTATGCACAGACAGCTTCAGCAGATAGGTCAACAACATCAATTTGGGCTATTCACAGCTTATGTATGTAGTAGCTTCAGATAACATGGATATTCACCAATAGCTATCCTTTCCATGAAACATTTGCTGTGGTGCACATTAGAATCACCTCGGCGAGAAATAAATAAATAAATAAAAAAAACAACAACAAAAAAAAAAACAACAAAAAAACAATCTAATGCATTCGCGCATGTAACGCGACGTCTGATTGGATAACTTCAAAATTTGCGGCGGTATATATACAGGATCTTTCATGAGTGGTTATAAGGCGCTGCCTCTATGTGACTCAGTTGCCTGGCAGCGTTAAAAATCTGAAAACTGAACTGAACAGTGGTCATAAAAAGCGGAATAATACGAATATTAATAAGGGTAATTAAGCTAACCAATGGGAAGCCTTGCAGCTGTTATTTACACATGTGGTCATATGATTTTTATGACATAGTTTATTTCACTGAATAACTTGATATTCATGTGATAAACAGGGGATCTTACATGAGTGGTCATTTAATATGAAATTTATGGAACGAGTTTGGGTAATTTCGGTATTTTGCGAGCCTTTAGGCGAGCAAAATATCAAAATTACCCAACGAGTTTCATAAATTTCATATTAAATGACCACGAATGTTAGATTCTGTTTATCACATGGCCCTTCGATGACAAAAAATGCACAAAATATATTAAGATAACGGCTTTCCATAGCTAAGTGGAACAACTCACTTCCAAGGATTCAATAGTACCACGCAACAAAAATAGTTCGCATATTATTTGATTACCGAAAATAACTTGAAACAAGATAAATATGCCAGTTATTACTTCATTAATCTGTAAGCAATACTGATGACTTCTATTTTAGCTAATAAATAATTCATTTGAATTAATCAATTCAAAACTAAATATTCCATTGAACAACGTCACTCACCTAGTCAATACGTCACTTAGAATCAGTAGGGGAATCCCCCACAGTCAGCTATTGTATTTAAATGTCACTAACCTTTTATCAATAAAGTTTACACGGTGGTTGACACAACCAAGTAAATGAGAGATTTTCAAGGATATAAAACATTTTAACTGTAGCTTAGATTTTAATTTGACACATTTATTGACTGTCAGAGTCATGTTATCCTCCAATGCTTTTTTGGAGGAGGTGAAAAATTTTCATTAACCGTTTGACAACATAAATGTTGAAAGTGCCTCCAAATATGTTGCCGGAAAAGATCGAATTCAAACCACCATGAACATTTCTGGTAGCCGTATTATTCACACTATGATTGTGTTGTGTCTTCCATTTGCATCGATCTAAACTTTTATTATTCGTCTCAAAAGTGAAGGCAGGATCTGTTCAAAAGTGAAAGTTGTATCGGTGAATGCGGACACCATCTAAATTGCAATCAACAAGCGAAGTAATACGAATATTAATGCGGGTATTTAGGCTAACCGATGGGAAGCCTTGCAGGTGTTATTACACGTGTGGTCATATGACATGGGTTATTTCACTGAATAACTTGATGGTCATGTGATAATATGCGATATATTGTCGGAAACTCGACGTCATAAAATAACGTCGCTTTCATTGGCTGGCATTCGATTTCACGCAGCTCACAGCGCTTGTAACTTTGTGAAAATAGTGCAAGTTTTTTTTCTTTTATTTTTTAATAAACCAAATGATAAAAACAAGCATTAAAGGTTTTTAAAGCGGACGAAGTGCATTCGAATGGCGCATCGTCACTAAAGTTGCCTTTGCTGAGACGCTACTATGACCTTATCTGTAATTGTCTTACAAAAAGACTTACACAATGCAATAGATATTTTATTTGACAATATAAAAGAGTGTAACAGTTTCATAACGGTGACTTTGAGCCAAAATCTATAAATAAAATATTTTTCAGACAACTGTACTATTAAATTAGATACCCCACCCTCGACCCAACCCACTTTTTCCATGAGATGGTATGGGAACAAATACGCACCCAACAGCTCATTAATGTAAATAAGCCATTTTTTTTAATATCAAGAAGGAATATGAGACGGGGTGGGGGTGGGTGTGGGGGAGGGGGTGGAGCTTTCAGCTATTAAAATTATTAAATTTCTTTTGAGTGACGAGTTTTGGTCGCCCGGCCAGATTCAGTTTTCACGAATTGTAAGTCCGTTCGAAGTTATGATGCAGCAAAATCAGACAAATCTAAATTAATTTTACGCCTTCCCTTCAGTCACAGTTTGGTGCTTTCGTGAAAGTATTATTTGAGATGTTAATTTACGGTCTAGTTAATGAAAGTTGTTAACAAATACTGACACTTATCTTTCTTTCTTTCTTTTTCGTAAATCTCTCTCTCTCTCTCTCTCTCTCTCTCTCTTTACGAGTTTATATTTCGCTCTCTTCGTGATACCGTTAAGCTTGCAGACATACGGTCACTGCCGAGAACAGACGAGCGTTTACGAGAAAGAACGATAGAGCGATCACAGCATCACAGTACGAGCATAATCGGAACTACAAGTTGCAAAAGCGGAAGAAAAAATGAAGAAACAAAGGCAAATTCCAAAATTAGACTACCAACATGCATATCATAATGTACTGTTGCACAATTATACCTGATTAGAGCATAATGGAAGATGCAAGCTGCAAAAGCGAGAGGCATCATAATAAATTGCGATCAAAATGTTGCACAATTGTGTTTTTACCTAAATACTATTTCATAAGAGACGATTCCAATTTTCTATCGCAGAACTTGGACCAGTCGTGGTCGTTTTGTGTTTTTCTGGCTTCAGATCGTCACTGAGTCCTTAGCTTTGTTGTCTACGCCCATAGGCACGGACAATTGGGTTGGGCCGGACGCGGAAGTTATTCAATTGTTGAGCCATAATGAACCATTGATCTTAAGCGTGTTGTTTAAAATTAAAATCCGAGTCTAGACATAGCATTGAATAGAATAGAATAGTTTTCAAGTATTGGAACACCTACATATACATACGGTGTTCTCCATTTGCGTGCACTTTTTTTTCGGCACACTGCACTTGTAGATATTCTGAAAGTTTATCATTGCAGCTCTTTATCAAAGTTGACGGGATATACATTAAACTTGATAACTTCACTTTTAAAGTGAATGGATGCATTGGTACTGCTAAACACAATTTATAGCATTCCCGGGATAACTTGACAAATATTTGATATTCTCATCACTATCTATTTTAGTTTTGATAAGGTAACCCGAAAAAGCGATCTGTAATTAGCTGTAATTATTTTTAATGTGAGCTAGGGTCATTCTCATTTAGACGAGATATCATTTAGACCTCTCACATTCACCCTGTGCGTTTTGGAATTCAGCTGATTTAAACTATCCAAAAAAGGTAAGAGAAAAGTCCAGGGAGTGCCACAATCACAAGCCGCAGCCCTTCCCAAACACCAAGAGGAAGAGGAAACAGACAAAAACAAACAAGCCCAAATCGAACAAACGTATGAAAAGCACTAAGATTAGCTTTCTCTTCCCCAAGCGAGATAATCGCAATGCTAAAAGGACTTAAGAGCGCAACAACAAAATAACACGAGGAAAAATCAGCTTTAACATTTATTGTATGCGAAGTGCATACCATGCTTTTTGTGAAAGCTTATACTTGTTTCATCATAATGTCATAATGTTTGAGATTATATACATTCTGAGATAGAGGGCCCCTAGCGGACCGAGCATCAGAATTAAGGGCGAGGTTTCCTGCTTGTAAATTGCTTTAATCGACCCAGCCCCCACCCCTCCCCACCATTAGTCTTGTACCGTTCCAAGGCGGTTTGTTGGTTGCAGTTCTTTAAGCGTTGGTGGTTTCACATGTGGCGTTTGTTGTTTTGTTTTTTTTTTGTCATTATTTGGTTTAAACTTTATTTTAGTTGTATAAAATATATATATAGATACATAATGCAAGGACATGTCAATATCACAAATACAAATATTATGAAAAAAGGATCCAGAAGAATGTTTATGTACTTATTTAGATATGTTTCCCTAAAAGTACAATAATTATATTCAAACTTATGTGATTTCTGTGTAACTTGTTATTATTTATTCCTCGTCTCTCCTTCTTTTGGTGCCCCGGGAAGGCTTGGATTCGTTACTGTGGCATTTCTTGGGTAACTTGACTTATCTCAATCAAACTTTATTCAATCAAACCGGGTCTCCGACTTTGTGTGTGTGTGTGTGTGTGTGTGTGTGTGTGTGTGTGTGTGTGTGTGCTGTTTGTTTCCAAAGACAATCTTTTTTTTTACTTTTTTTAGTTTTTAGTCCTGTAGACCAAGACAGGTACTTTTGCAAACAACATAGATCCAGATGAGATAGCTCATAAGCGGCCGTCTCATATGATCAACATTGTTTGCCATTCTGTTCTTGAGTTACAGCTGTCACCCTTTTGACAACAATGGATGTGTCCGAAAGCAGAGTTGGAAGATTCTATTTCAAAAACTCAGGGTTGAAAGTGTTACCAAATACAAGCAGACCCTACCTAAAAGTGTAGACTCGCCGATAAAGGCATAATTTTCGTTTCGAACTCTTTCCATAGCTTCTGCATAATTATTCACTAATACCCTGGGATCCTTTGACACTGCCTGGAATATTCGTTGATCGATAGCCAATCTAGAATTCTTGAAATAGTTATAGGTCGATCCAGCAGCCATAAATCCGTACTTTATATCCGTCTGTCCAGCGAGGTCGTCAAATGATGCGATTGGCACCGACTGATACACTGGTTCCCTAGTTAAGAAGAAGGCTGTCAAGTTGGCTCCGTATATGGTCAGGAAAAACATTGTAAATATCCACCAGAAACTGGCCAGTGTCCGCCCTGATACTGACCTTGGGGTCCCACGGAAGCCTTGAAAAGAAACGAGCAATGTGGTGAGAAAAGTATTATTATGCTATAGATGGACAACAAACGCCAGAAACCGCGCCCATTGAGTTCTATACAGCCTGATCGGGACTTACGCTGACCGTTTAAAGAATCGTTTGGCCAAATAAAAAAATATGTGTGTTTAGGGTAACCCTACCCTACCTAATTTTCCTGGTGAAACCTAGCATTTTCATGTTTCTAAAAAGATATGTGGTACTAGGATAAAATATTTAAGCTAAACATTTGGACAAGGAGGGCTGAGCAAACAGTGTAGACCCAGGTCAAACTGCTCCTAATGGAGCAGTTTGATCAGTGTCTAGACTGTTTGTAATTCTATCTGTACTTTTAGAAAAAAACATCTAAGGATAGTGAAACAGACTAAGTAAACTTTTATGTGAATTATGTGCGCAATTATTGTATTATTCTCCATAAAAAAGTGTAAAAAAAAAAAATCCCTACCTACCCTATCTATTTTTTTCTAACATTTTACCCTAAAAAACACACACATTTTTTTGTTTGGCCTTATCGATCTTTCTCAATAAAACGAGCCAACTGATGTTCCTAATTATATCCCATAATAAGAAAGACTCGATATACTAATATTGTTCTTTTATTGTAGAGGATGATGAAAGCAAACGGGGACATTGTCAAACATTTTAATATGCAATGCAATATTTACACACTAGTGCCTAAAGTACCTTAAAATGAAACATACGCTACTGTCGCCACTCAGATTTTTCAACTTGCAGACCTTATGACAGTTAACATGAGCTTACGGTGCCCTTTCTTTGCTGCTACTTTGAACAAACCATGTTTACAGCGCATCTATGCATGACCAATAAACTATCGTAGGATTTAATGACGTTGCTATTCTAAGTTATCGGATGTCGCCAAACTACCGTAAAAAGTGATGCATGTTTTGGCATCACTGTGAGGATTACACAGAATAGTAAATAACGTACAGTATCTGCTGCAAATGAAAGTTAATATTGACACATATGAAATCAATGGTAGATATGGTAAAATGAAGTTATTTTCTAATGATTTTCGATTTCACTGAAAAAAAAATACAAGGACATTTAATAATGAAACATACGTTACTAGTGTTTTAAAGGTCACATTTTGAGCTACATATATACTATGCTCAGGCATAAATCTTCACGGATGATATATGGATCATGAGCAAAGGCTTTGCAAAGCACCTAATCAGTTATTTTCTACAGCATCGCAAAGTTGAAATGAAACATACGTTACGAAATATACGTTACCAAGATTACACAAAACGCGCGATACGCTGCAAGCAAGGATATGGTAACGGGTTTTATTGTTTATTGACGCCATCTAGAAACTAGCAGCTGTATTTTCAAGGCGCATGTGCTTTGAATTCATATAGGAAATATATCTTATTTTTTCCGGATTTATCCTGAAACACTCGCATGCAAGTTAAGAATGTATTCTTCGTTGAAATTATTATTTTATGTGCAATTTTGTGTTTTCAAAGCTGAAGATGTATTTGTTGATGTACATAAATGATGCATATTCGTACCTATAGCACATCGTACGCAGATAGGTCAGTCAAGTGTACTAAAACATACGTTACATTTGGTAACGTATGTTTCATCGAATTAATATCTGACAATAATGGTTTTGAAATTACACCGTCATTGTGGTTTATTACTGTCCCGTGTATACATACTTACTTTATTTTACTGACAAAAATGTACAGGAATTTCACTGTTAATATTTAACCGCCAGCTTGTTTTTAAAAGACAACACACACACACACACACACACACACACACACACACACACACACACACAAAGCGATGGGGATATTGTGAACGCCATCCGTCACCCTATCTCCTCTTAAACCAGTGGGCGACATTTGACCAAAGTTGCTATATGACTTCACCTCATGGTAAAGGTGTGCGAAAGCAACGTTTTTTTTTCTGTCCGTCAATCCGTCGTCTGTCCATCTGTTCGTCACGCTATCTCCTCCTAAACCAATGCGCGAAATTTAGCCAAACTTGATACATGACTTCCCTCCGTGGTAAGGGTATACAAGAGCAACAGTATTTTTCGGTCGGTCCGTCCGTCTGTTCGTCCATCTGTCTGTCACGCTATCTCCCCATAAACCACTGGGCGGAATTTAACCAAACTTGCTACATGACTTCCCCACATGGTAAGGGTGTGCAAGAGCAACTTTAATTTTCCATTCGTCTGTCCATCCCTCTGTCTGTCCTTTTATCTGCCTTTCACGCTATCTCCTCCTAAACCACAGGCGGAATTTAACCAAACTTGCAACATTATTTTTCTGTCCGTCTGTCTGTCCCTCCATCTATCCGTCACGCTATCTCCTCCTAAATCATTGGGGGGCATTTAACCAAATTTGCTACATGACGTCCCTGCGTGGTAAGGGTGTGCAAAAGCAACATTATTTTTCACTTCTCTCTGCTTGGTGATAAAAGTGTGGGGATGTGCAACGTGTAACAGAAATATAATTTTACATAATGGTGAACAAGAGGTTGAGAGATAGTTTTAAACAATACAATATACGTTTATCATACATACATATCGGTATATCCTTATTCTCGCAAAATCCGTGCATCTTTTTAACGTCAGTGGTGTGTTGTTATTAACATGATACATTTCCAGACAAACTGTTAACAAACTGTTGATAAGATATTTTCATTTGAGTTCTTTGTGATATGATTTATTCTGCAGTAATACAAAAAAAAAAAAAAAAAAAAAAAAAAAACAAAAAACAAACAAACTCTTGTAACTACATTCCATCAAAAGTGGATTGAAACATACGTTATTCTGAATGTTAATTACAAATGATACATGAATAGTCGAACAAGAGCTGATGTCACGGTGTTTTGCTGTGTTAGGATATTTGCGAACAAAAGTTAGATTTTGTGTGTGTGTGTGTGTGTGTGTGTGT
The DNA here is from genome assembly GCA_964016985.1 of Anodontia alba. NCBI lineage: Eukaryota > Metazoa > Mollusca > Bivalvia > Lucinida > Lucinidae > Anodontia > Anodontia alba. The sequence continues at coordinate 3,487,767 of OZ024829.1, forward strand.
GTGTGTGTGTGTGTGTGTGTTGGGGAGGGGGTGAGGTGTGGGGAGGGGAATGGTTCAACGTATCATTTTCAGAGATAAAATTGTAAGTTCTTCATTACACTTTACTTTCCACAAGTAGTAAATTATAACATACAACCATATAGACATATGAATATATTCTTATCGAAAATGTACATATACACTTGCTCTATCCCCAAAACATACATCCACTATGTAACACTTCCTTTTTAACTTAATTTCTGAAAGTTTGCAGATAATCATGTTCCTTTATAAAACATACGTTACTGTTCAGATAGCCGGCCTCGGTGGCTCAGTTGGATGCGCCGTCCGACTGGAGACCAGGAGGTCGCGGGTTCAACCCCCGCCGAGGTCGGAAACATTCTTTCGTAGAGATTGATCATGAAATATTTTCTACGGTCATTCTCTTCCTTCCGCTGATTCAAGAAGGGCAGTTGTCAGTTTCTGGCGAAAGAATGTGCACACTACTGGTTAACCGCTTAGAGGACTAAGCCTGCCCAGTAAACGTGTGGTTAGGTAAACTGACCGCGCTCGACATGACCCCATTGGGTTGACTGATCCGTAAAACCTCAACACAAACAAACAAAACTGTTCAGATGCCTTTTATTGTCAGTATATTTTGGCCAAGCGTTAGCCGATTTACTAATTTAGTAGTTGTTTTCTCTAGTTAGATGTTCAGACAGTTAGTTGTTGAAAGATTTACTTTAGTATTTCAGAAAATCGTGAATGTACACGTGTTCAAAAGTACACAAATTATTTATCTGCATATCTTCTTATTTTTTAAAAAAATACATTAGTTTTCAATTTGGCCTGTATGGTTAATAATCTGTATCTATGGTTTTATAGACACTCATTTGTATGGCATAGGACTATTCTTTTAATTGACAGTTGCTTGACGGGTTGTATTTGTGTAATGCAATTAAAATTAAAGGTACAAATGAAACTTACGTTACTGACAAAATTACAGTACCTTTACTCAAATGTCTCTCATTCATAAATCAGAGGGAGATTGTTGAATATATTTTGGAATAACATCCTACGTACCCACAGCTTCTAGAAAAGACATAATAAATGAAAATTTAAAGTTGTTGTTTTTTCCTTTATTGCAAATCCAAAATGTTCTAGCTTACTGAGAAATAGCGTTATATATCATATGGGCCGCGCCATGCAAAAACGTGTCTTCGGGCATATACGGACAGCGAAGGCCTGGATCAGCCTGCGCATCCGCACAGACCGATAAGGACCCTTGCTGTGCTGTCTGCTAACAGAATCATTGGACACTATAGAATGTATCACTGGAGAGCACTTGCCCGGATGAAGCTGCGCATTTTTCGCATGTTCGAAGACACCCTTTTCGTTTGGAGCGGCCAGAATGCCGAAGAGATATGTCCTGTCGAAGTCTAAAAGAACAGCCTGTGTGTGCAGTGGCCTACTTTCTTGAGCTTTTTCGTGAATTCTCACTCCTACCACACCCATCCACCCTACCCACTTGTAACTTTTACTATAAAGAGTGGTGAAATGAGAGAGGCGGGGCGGGGTTACCTAAATTCTGAATATATGAAGCATTGTTTTTTTCAGTTTGTGTTTAAAACCTCGGAAATAGTTTAGGAAGAGTTGTTGTTGTTGTTGTTGTTTTTATTGTTGTTGTTGTTGATGTTGTGTGTGTGTGTGTGTGTGTGTGTGTTTGTGTGTGTGTGTGTGTGTGTGTTTTACTTATTTCCAAACTTTTGGGATTTAGCCACACCGATGAAGTTTAAATAGCAGAAAGGCCTCTGTGGCACTAAAGTAGGTATAGTTAAGCATGCTGGCTAATGATATTTTGAAATATGTTTTTCCCTTTTTTTCAGAAAATAGATTTTGACATGTATCAAAGTATAAATGCTATAAACAACATAGTGCTGCCATTCCAATTTATCGTCGCATGTACCGTTTACTGTATCTCATCATATCATTTGTACTAAATACCCAACTCATACCTATCTTCTCAATCTTAACAGCCTTGCACGACAATGCTCTACTAGTAACTAAAGTTACTCCGACCAGCTTTTCCAAACGTGTGCCACGAGGTAAAGCATTTCAATTTTGCGTTTACAAGAAATCTTATTCTCTGGTTTTTCTTACCCTTTTAGCAACATGACTATTGATTTTATTGATCATCTCAAGGAACGTATCCGGAACCATTGTAATCAGTATCATTCAGCAGTGTCTATATCTCTTTATCTAGTTTATCCACTACTATCTTCGACTATAAACCTCAGTCATCACCTTGCTTTCGTACATTATTATGTCCAGAGCTTAGCATCCAAACTGGACATGCTCCACGCGGAACCAGTAGAATTTGACATCGTAGTCTTCACCGAAAACTGGCTAAGCTCCTCTGTAGCTACCGACGACCCTATCTTTGAATCATTTAGCAAACCGGAACGCAAGGATCATCATGGCGATGCGCATGGCGGTGTCATAATATATGCTAAGGAATATTTACACTACAGACGCAGACGCGATCTCGAATCACGAGGAGTTGAATGTTTATGAATTGAAATTGCAACCAACTCAAACATGCCTTATTTGGTGTTTACTACAGACCACCTGACTCTACATACTACATCTCTATTGAAGATTCTTTGCATCTAACAACAGACACTGGCATAAATGATATTATTGCAACTGGTGACTTAGATTTTAATTTATTAAACAAAAAGGTAAGAGAAAAGTCCAGGGAGTGCCACAATCACAATTCGCAGCCCTTCCCAGACCCCAAGAGGAAGAGGAAACCGACAAATCCAAACAAGCACAAACCAAACAAACGTACCAAAAGCACTAAGATTAGCTCTCTCTTCCCCAAGCGAGGTAATCGCAATACTAAAAGGACTGAAAAACACAAGAACAAAATGACGCACGGAAAGACATACAACAAATCGCCTCGTAGAATAAACCACAAAGCATCAAAGAGTAAGACTAACACCGCGACCACCGCCTTAGAACGGTCAGTAGAGCAAACCACCGGGGGGTTTAAAGCACTTTTACAGCTAGCTAACTTCACCCTGGGTCCCGATGCTACTCTTAATACAGAAACACATAAAAATTCAGTTCGCATAAAGGCTCCCAACTCAGTCAAAGCGAAAACATAAAAATCAAATTAATCACTATAATAAACAAAGACGAGTACTCATGGCTAATTCTACTGTATGCCAGAGTAAATGAAAACCAATAGCTGAACCACGGCGGGCCAAGCCAAAGACATATAGTCAAGACCCAACCCATTGGTTAAAGTTTTACGAAGAGACCGTCATTGAGTCTGAGGCCCGAACCGCCGTCGTGCAATTAAAGAGTGAAGCATAGCCATCAACAATGATTGGGTTGACAACTAGGCATGCAGTCTGCCGCATAATATCCAGGCTATAGCCAATTCTTTTATAACGGTTAATAAGTTTTCTGAATTGCTCCAAAAGGTTAGATTTACCTACAATTTTTCTAAATCTGTACACTAAGTCACCGTAAAATTCTGGTTCCGATATACCTTGTTGCAGAAGTGTTTTCAGACTGAAATCAACAGAACATACGCAAAGTCGATTCATTATTATTCAAATTCATTTGCGTTGTTCTAATCTATAAACCAATCAAGCATTATACTGAGCATTTATCCTCTCTACTGGATGTCCTACTTGTCAGCAATAAGGAACAGTTAATTCTAAGTGGCGTCTGTGATCCTTTTTTAACACAAGAAGTGCAATACCACTGTGCAATATACTCGCATGGCGTATTTAAATTCTCTACATCTAAGTTTAAATCATAAACACGTCTCATTTGGTATTATGAACAAGGTAACTATGATCTGTTAAGAAGCAAAGCGGCTGCTACTGACTCGGACTCTTTACATGTCCAGGACATAGACAGTTACACTGAGAATATAACTTCGCATATAATATCTCTAGCAAAAGATTGTATACCATATAAACTTAATAGCATATGACAGTCAGACCCACTATGCCTTACCCTTTACCTCAAACAAATACATAAGGAAACGTAAAAGAGCATACAGAAAAGCTAAACGGACACATCTAGCATCACACTGGGCTAAATTCAAAAGACAAATAAATTAAACGGGTTCTTCGTGATTCAAAAAAAGCATTCTACGATAAAATTACTGTTCAATTAAAACCAGAATCTTTTTCTTCTAAAGATTGGGTCTAACACTAAAATCGATTATTAATCAGAATACTAAACCCAAAACTCCCACCTCTGGAAAGTAATGGGTTAATATATACGAATAAAAAGAAAAAGGCTAGTCCCTAAATCAAAATCAGTGTTAAAGGAGCAGAATGTTTCCCCAACCAGAATTGAAATGTGACAATTCTAGACGAAGTGGCATTTGCCATACCCAAAATGAAATTCTGTTAGTCTTAAAATTACTGCTAATGGGTCAAGCTTCTTTTCAAAGAATTGGTGATTGAAATTTCTCTACCCTCTGCACTTTCTTTAATTTATCTCTTCAAATTGGCATTGTACCTGAATCGTATGAAGAAGGTAATGTCTGCTCTATATTAAAAAAAACAAAAAAAAAAAAAACAAAAAAAAAAAAAAAAAAAAAACAAAAAAAAAAAAAAAAAACAACTAAAAAACATCCCTACCTAGTAGCTACAGACCAATAACTCTCCTTAACTCTAAAGACAAGCTTTTGAAAGACTGAGCTTCAAACATGTATATTATCATCTACGTGATAACAATATTTTCTCCTTTTACAGTCTGGTTTCATACCAGGCGACTCGACTCAAATGACGTATCTGTACAATGCTATCCGCCAAGCCGTAGATCATGGCAAAGAAGTCCGCGTGATATTCTGTGATATGAGCAAGGCTTTTAACCGTGTATAGCACGCCGGTCTTATTCACAAACTGGAGGCAGCAAGATTCTCTGGCGCTGTGCTCAACTGGTTCAGGAGAAAGGGAAAGACTTGTTCTTCTTAGTGTTTCTTTAGAGTGGACTTACCTTTTAGCTGGTGTTCCAAATGGATCTAGTCTTAAACCATTACTGTTTCTTCTATACATTAACTATATAGTAAATGACATCGGCGCAAACATTAGGGTTTTTGCCGATGATATGAGTCTTTTTACCATAGTAAAAAATCCAATGACAACTGCTATCTGCCTGAATTCTAACCTAAATGTAATATCACAAAGGGCTGCAACATGACTGATACTCTTCAACTCTTCAACTCAACTAAAACAGAATCTCTTATCTTCTCGTCAACAAAAGCGAGGACCTGGAGTTAATCTCGGGAACAATCAATGTGACCAAGACAAAGATGAAGCTGCTGTGTTCTTACTACAGCACCGCCCCCACCCCACGCCCCCCGACAAAAACAGTGAGGCTTACTTGCAGAAGGTGAAAGATAAATTCACAACACTTAAAGAAGAAACACAGGAATGTCATCTATATCATTGGGGGGCGACTTCAACCTTCCAGATATTGACTGGGATAACACAGTCTCTCCAACAGATTTACCCCCACAGAATCAGCCAAACATATCTTGACATTACACAGGACTTGGGATTTGAACAGATGATGAATTTCCCCACTCGTCAAGAAAACATTCTCGACCTGGTCTTCACGTCACATCCAGAATACAAGATTCGTTGCATGCCACTTCCACCCATAGGCGAGAAGAGTGATCATGACATTGTTCTGTACGACACTTCACACCAAGTGTTTCGGGCCAGACCTCCTCGTCGAAAAATGTTTCTCTGGAAGAAGGCAAACTTAGATGGAATCAGGAAGTCTATCAGTTCAGCTAGCAGCAACTTCATGGACACAGAGTTTGATGGAATTGAGGCCATGTGGGCAGCACTCAAGACAGCAGTCACTACATCCCTGGAAGAACATGTCCCAACCAAGATGTCCAGCACACGATGCACATCCTTGGGTCTCTACTAACTTCAGAAGAATGATGGAGAGAAAGCAAAGTGCACACAAGGAAGCAAAAAGTCTGGTCAAGCCAAAGATTGGGACAGGAACAAGAAGCTAAAGTCAGAGGTGCAACGGTCTACTCGTTCAGCGCATAGACGGTACATGGTAGATGTTGTCAGCAATGACCTCAAAGACAACTCCAAATGGTTCTGGTCCTTTGTTAAGAGTAAGAGACAGGAATCCACTGGTGTCGCTCCCTTGATCAACAAGGACCGGTATTTTCAAAGTTACCCAACCAAAAAGGCGGAAATACTCAGCCAGCAATTCCAATCGGTCTACACCAAAGAAGACCCCAATAACATCCCGGATAAAAGACCAAGCCCTTATTCTTCTATGGCCGACATCACCGTAAATCCAAATGGGGTGAAAAAGCTGCTGAAAGAGCTACGACCGTACAAATCATCAGGACCAGATAGGATCCCAACCTTTATCCTCAGAGGTGCAGCCGATGAGCTAGCTCCCATGCTGTCTGTGATATATCAGCGTTCACTCGACGATGGTTGTGTACCGCAGACTGGCTTGAGGCTCTCATTGTTCCCCTCTACAAGAAAGGACATAAACAACTCCCATCTAACTACCAACTTTCTCCCTCACCTCAGTGGCCTGCAAGGTGTTAGAGCATATTGTGCACAGCAAAAATATGCGACATTTTGATCGGTTCAACATCCTGACAGACAAACAACATAGATTCAGGAAACGGAGATCAACTGTCACTCAGCTGGTTGCCACCATCCAGGATATCACCAGTAAACTCCGATCAGGAAGAGATCAGGTTGATGTCATTCTCCTGGACTTTGTAAAAAAGCTTTTGATGAGGAACTTTATCAAAGACTTTTGCAAACTTAGCTTCTATGGAGTCCTCTTAACTGGATTTAAGCATTCATTGGTCACAGGAAGCAAAAAGTGCTACTGGATGGGTGCAGATCAAATCAAACAGATGTTATCTCCGGCGTCCCTCAAGAAACCCGTCTGGGCCCATTTTTGTTCCTGGTTTTCATCAATGATCTTCCAGAAATGGTCAAAGCCTCCGATCCCCGTCTTTTTGCGGTCGACTGCCTTCTTTATAAGCTCATCAATAGTGATGCAGATGCTGAATCTGTCCAGTAAGATCTCCAATCTATAAACCAATCAAGCATTATACTGAGCATTTATCCTCTCTACTGGATGTCCTACTTGTCAGCAATAAGGAACATTTAATTCTAAGTGGCGTCTGTGATCCTTTTTTAACACAAGAAGTGCGATACCATTGTGCAATTTACTCGTATGGCATATTTAAATTCTCTACAGCTTGGAGGAGTAGGAACGTATATGGCAGATGAAATTCCATCCTGAGAAATGCAAGTTATCCGAATCATCACCAAAAAACGCTTTGAGAGTCAAAAAGAATACAAGCTCCATAGTCACACACTTGAAGTTGTTGACAGCGGCAAATAACTCGGCGTTACCATGTGATGACCTCAGCTGGCACAAACATGTAGAAGTAATTACTGCGAAGGCGTCCAAGACACTGGGGTTTCTGCAACGTAACCGACGTTGGAATACGCATCCCCGGCCTGGGACCCTACCAGCGCAGGGAACATTATTAAGCTAGAGAAGGTGCAGAGACTGGCAGCACGCTTCATCCATGGGAACTACTCCGAGAGAAACCTCGGCGGTGTAACAAGAATGGTTGAGAATCTTACATGGGACAACTAGAAAGCTGGAGAAAGAAAGACAGACTGACAACCCTGTATAAAATCCGGCATGGATCAGTCGACTTGGACACTGGTAACTTACTGCGACCAAACTACAGACGCACCAAAGGTCAACAAAGACTATACCAGCCTACAGCCAGCCACAGTCAGTACATACAAGAACTCCTTCTTCTTAGGAACCACCCAGGATTGGAACCTCCTTACAGTTCAGGTTACTGATGCCCAGACCATTGAAGAGTTCAGTTTCGGCTTAGGTCAGCAGCAGCCGACTCCCAGAAGCTAAAGGGATACCTACAGTTGTTTTCACCTGTTTTTATCAACTGTTTTAACTGTTTTTAACCGGAAGAGGAGGTTGTTTCTTTTCCTCTACGATGGTCAACAGTACATTCTTTTGGGGTTGGTCGGGTGGTGCGAAGGTGTCGTGTATCTTATCTCACCGGGGCATCCAACTGATATTGGCTTACTGTTGGACAAGGACTGCTATCCTTGCAGCAGGTAAGGGTAGAGGGGGATGTTTTATTTCTTCTGTTTCTTTACTTTCATTCCTGTTCCTCTTTCTTCCCTGTTCCTCTCTTTCATTTCTTCTACTATCTCTTCTATCTCTTTTCTCCCTCTCTCTGGAAGACGACACAAAATGATCCACAGATGTTGACGTTTCGTTAAACTTTTACACAATTAAAAAACAGTACATTCTTTTCCAAGAATCATGTCCACAGACTGGAAGAGGAAGGGGAAGAAGAAATTGAACAAGCCTGTCCATCCACCTTTCTATATGAACGATCACAGCTAATTTAATTCGAAACACACAAATACTTAGGCATTTATTTCTCAGCTGTTTGTGGATGGCATAAATATACAGATTATATCAAAGAGAATGTTTGAAGACGAACCAGTGTTATGAGGGAGCTCAAATACAAGCTCGACCGAAAATCTCTGGAAATTATTTACACAACCTTTATACGACCTCTGTTGGAATATGCGGACGTAATTTGGGATAGTTGTACCTTATATATAAAAAAAGAGCTTCATAACGAAGCAGCCCGAAATGCAACTAGAACCACCAAACTCAATTCCTTAGATTGTCTTTATAATGAAAGTAAATTGAAATCCTCAGAAAAACGCCGAAGAAACCACAAACACGTTATTCTATAAAATGTGCATCAATTTGACTCCATCATATCTTTCTGACTCAGTACCTCAGACTGTAAGAAGCGTTTCTTACAATCTTACAAATTCTCACAATCTCCAAATTGTTGACGCCATACCTAACCATTATTACAACTCATTTCTTCCATCAACAGTGAGGGAGTGGAACTTTCTACCGTCTGACATTCCTCAGCCAGAATCAGATGCATCTTTCTAACACAACCTCAACACAAAGAATGTAGTTGTACCCACGGACTTCTACATCCGTAAAAGACATGCACAAATTCTTCATACCCGCTTAAGAACAAATTGCAGTGAATTGAAGAGTATCACTAATTTCCCGATATGCCGCTTCGGCGGGGTCGAGAACACCTATAGTTTTTCATTTCATTGTCTTTGGAAACTATCAGAACTCTTGGACGGGGTTTCTTGATGCAGTTTCACAGTACAAGGAAATCTCTCTTGACCTACTTTTCTTCGGTTTTGTTTGTGTTGAGGTTTTACGGCCCAGTCAACCCAATGGGGTCATGTCGAGCGCGGTCAGTTTACCTAACCATACGTTTACTGGGCAGGCTTAGTCCTCTAAGCGGTTAACCAGTATTGTGCACATTCTTTCGCCAGAAACTGACAACTGCTCTTCTTGAATCAGCGGAAGGGAGAGAATGACCGTAGAAAATATTTCATGATCAATCTCCACGAAAGAATGTTGCCGACCTCGGCGGGGGTTGAACCCGCGACCTCCTGGTCTCCAGTCGGACGGCGCATCCAACTGAGCCACCGAGGCCGACTTTTCTTCGGTGATACTACACTGTCTGTCATTTGAAACAAATTAGAAAATATTCGAGAAAGTCCAAAAGTACATAGTTACTACTAAGAGGTTCACTGCTATGCAGTAATCCTAAGAATGTTATTTATCAAACTTGCCATGCAGCTTGTTTTATTTGGATGCAACGGAGTTTTTAAAAGTTACTGTCGCGCAGCCTCTCTCTCTCTCTCTCTCTCTCTCTCTCTCTCTCTCTCTCTCTCTTAATACATAAAACTGATGTATATCCATGTTTTTTTCTCTATTGGTGTTTTCTAAACCTTTTTCTACTGATACAATAACTTCCGTTTTTGAAACTGATTGGAAAACTTAGTTTATAATGTTTGTTTGAAAGCATATGTACAGTTATTAATATACAGTTCAATTAACTCATCGTATCACTTGTATATGATCTTCGCCTTCTTTTCACAGCTGTTATTATACCAGGGAAAGAACTAAATAAGTATCATTGCTTTCTTTCAGACCCTTTATTATGTATTCTAACAAAATTATATTTGTACTCATGTATACTTAGTGAAATAAAATAGTTTGAAAACAAATAATGTTTTTGAATGTCTTCTTGACCAACCAAATTGCTCTAAATCAGGGTACGCCTAGTGAAATGTAAAAAGAAAGTGCATAACTCGTTACAGTAATGAACAATATGTGAAGAAAGTGAGTATCTTGCCACAGTAATGAACCAAATGTGAAGAAAGTGAGTACCTTGCCACAGTAATTAAACAAACATGAAGAAAGTGTGTAACTTGCCACAGTAATGAACCAAATGTGAAGAAAGTGAGTACCTTGTCACAGTAGTGATCCGAATGTGAAGAAAGTTAATACCTTGATACAGTAATGAATCGAATGGGAAGAAAGTGAGTACCTTGCCACAGTAACGAACTGAATGTGAATAAAAGACTATTTGGAAACGTCAGTCCAATGGAGGTGATGTCAAAGAGACCGCCTTCGATTCCTAGCTGTTCCCAAGGACTAAATCTGTAAATATAAATGAAGAGTGATCAGAAAGTTTGTTGACGTTAATTGGACCGTGTCAACTGAAAAAAAAAGTGTTTTCGAACATGGGCAAAGTGAGCAGATTCAGATCATCATGCGCATGCGCAAAGTAATATCTGGAAAATATTTTGTTTTCCCTTGGTACATTCTATAGTACCCAATGATTCTTTTATCGGATAGTAAGGGCCCTGATTAGACTACACGGATGCTCAGGCTGATCTGGGCCTTTGCTGTGAGCATATGCCTGAGGACACGTTTTCTCATGGCTCGGATACTTAATTAAACTCTCCGATTTTTATTCTTTTGTATGCTCTTTGTTTCCAAAAGAAACCTTTTAGATTTTATTTTACAGACAACCCTCTTTTTTCGACACTCCATACAACGACACAATTCGTTATAACGACAATTTGTCTGTCACGAAACCTTCGCCTAAGAGGTAACAACAAGTCACAAATTATACACAAATATTGTATTTAATACTTTAAAGAAACATGTTTTGGATATTTGTTAAAATCGCCTCACCAGGGCGATTCTAACAAATATCCAAAACATACGTCCTATGAGGAAATAATAACAAAACAAGACATTTATTACATATCAATCTGCTCATTTAGTATTCTGTACAACAGCAAATTCATTTTAATTGCAAAATCTTTAGGAACAAATGCTGTCGTAGTAACGAGGGTTCACTGTACTTCACTCTAAGTGGTCTTAAGTGCGGCCATAAAAAATATCCAAGTACTTCATCATAGTGCAGATTATATTTCTATTTTCTTTCGAATCATTGACCCCATTCTGGTTATTTCATTTTGGCAACATAAAATTAAAGCTAAATTTAAAATTGTAGCAGACATTATTTTAGTTTGAGAAAATAAAGCTGTGCTTCCTGATTGTAGTATTTCCTGGGTATCTTCATTTATGTTTTTGTCATTTAATACTATTTGTAGCAGACGATTCGTATCGTATATGAATTGAAGTTGCCCAGGAAATCACAATTACGAGACACAGTTCTCCCGAGGCACCACAGGATGGAGAGATGAGGAACAAATAAGGACAAATCAAACGCCACATATAAAACCACAGACATACAAACAAAGAAGTACCGCCTTGGAACGGTCAGTAGGAAAAGTACTAGTGGTGGGTGGGCGGGGGTGGGGGGAGGGGGGGGGAAGCGGGGCTTAAACCAGTTTTTTACTCGCGCGAAACTTCACCCTTAATTTTAATGCAGCTTCAAATTACAAATATATGTTCGGTTTGCACAGGGGTCCTCTACCTCATCTGTTAAACATCACAGTGAAACACATATAATCAGAAACACTGTGATGAAACAAAGCAAAGGGCTCAGTGGCGATCTGAAGCCAAAACACAAGAAAACCACAAACAGGACCACGATGAGCCCAACCACAGACGATGCTAAATCAAACCAAGCTTTAGTTTCTCGAAAAAATATAACTAAATAAAAAACAAAACAAAAAAAAAAAAAAAAAAAAAAAAAACACAAAAAAACAAAAAAAAAAAAACAACAAAAAAACATTAAAATATTGTCTGCTTCTGTTGAATTGTTTAGTTTTTTTAAGACATACAAATAAACATATTCCGAGCTAGAATTCTTTACAAATCTACCGCGGGCCGTTATCGACCCATCAGCTACCCTGACGGGCCGATAACGGCCCGCTTTGGATTTATGTAGAATGCTTACTGGGTTATTACTAGTTAGGTGACCTGACGCCCTGTATCCCGTCTCGTGGATATTACAAGACCTCCGAGGAACGCAGTCGACGGTGCCATCGATAACGGCCCTTTATAGATATATAAAGAATGTTTACTGGGACCTCGTGTTGATTCTGTGGTCTAGGAACATCCGTTCGACGTTAAACGGGTCCCAGTAAGCATTCCTTATAAATCTTTAGCGGGCCGTTAGCTGACGGGCCGATAACGGCCCGCTATAGATTTATAAAGAATGCTAGCTGGGGGTCAGATCATTTCTCTGTTGTAATAGTTTGTGTAAATTACAAATATTTAGATCGACCTAATTAACATGTCCCTTTGACCTTTACCATTAACATTCCTAAGGATGATTGTTCAGGTTGCTGATGCGTATAAAACAATAGATATTATTATCAAATGTTCAAAGCGCTTGTAGGGTATACAAACTGACACGTTGTTTTGATCTTTACATTTTATATTTACAATTTAGGCATGACAGTCAGAAGATCCTGTATTCTACTCGCACACCTATAGATCAAAATATAACCTTGTCCGGTGACCTGAGGCTTCTGGTTCCCAGCCGTTTTACATCAAATAGAAAACTGAAAGTCATCTGTCGCCGGACAAAGTTATATATTTACGTATACACAGGTAACCCTTGTTTCCGCAATAAACGTCAAAGGTTTAAAGCGACAAGTCAATTTGGTCGCACTTTTCGCAGCAAACGTATACCTATAAATATTAGCAAAAGGTCAAACCGACAGGTCAGTTTTATCGGCCTAAACTTACTTTCCAATTACTGTCAATAAAACCGACACTACAAGAAACAAAATGACTGTAAGGATCCAGACTTCCGGTCTGAGGGGCGTTAAAACAACCATCAGATCTTCCATATCTTGCCATTTCGCTGGTTTCTTGATAAGAATGCGGAGGCCTACGTCGAAGTATGGTTGACTAAAATGGACTGCATTTGCGCGAGCCATTGTTATAGTCAAGTCGGCGGCTGCTACATCGCTCTCCTGGTGCAGAAACAAGGATTCAGACATTAAGATTGTTTAATTTAAGGTACACTGATATATTTTAGATACATTTTGAGGGGACAGCTATATCGAAATTGATATTGCCCACTTCTTAAACGGCTCTACTCCTAAAGGAAAGAATTTGTTCCCGTTGGGTGCATATTCTTTTCGTTTAAATTTGATCTCTTTCTAGACGGGAACAGGTATGCAGGAATGCAAACAGGCAGTCAAAAAAGTAGTTTTCCCTTTTTAAAAGATATCCGAAAATCTACCAAAGCGTAACAGATCCTTTAAACACGACTGCATATCTACAAAAAGCCATACATAAAATCAGTCACCTGTATCAAGTACGAGTATACCCATTTCCTGGATCTACTCTGCTTTCATTATCTTCCAGAAAGTCGTTTTCTTGTGTGGCGCTTTACTCAAGAGACGTCAATTTCCAAGGTTTTGCGATAATTCAATACAAAACATTTTGTCGGTACTACGTATGCACTAAAAGTTTTATTTTATTCAGTGGGTTTTTAAAAGTTCGAAAATTTCTATTTTTCTACATAGTAAGAATGCCGCAAATTGTGCAAACATCGATAGGGTAGGTAGTTTGGAAGCAGGTTTTCAACAAGTTCCACTTGCTCAAAATTTCTGAAAATTTAAAGACATTGTAATGGAACATCTATAGTTACAATTCAGAGAAGAAATCAAAAAAATATTCTCTATTTTTTTTTCCGAAAATCAAGTTTACTATAGAAATTATATGGGTCATATTCATGTTGGCCATAAAATTGAATTTATCGTAATTATTTGAAAACAAAGAACAGGAACATAAAGGACAAATAATTCCGGATCAGATATTGTTAATTAAAAAACAAATTTTCCATTTAGAATAAAGCGGCAAAGGAAAAACATAACTCCAAAGGCTGTCAAAATCATAGTAGGTGTTCAGATAAGCAAATAGGAAATCACGAAAGTTGCCTTCCTTGTAAAATTGGCGACAAAAAACAACAACAAAAAAACAAACAAAAACAAACAAACAAAACTACCAAGCATATCCCGTCCCCATAAGAGTACACACTTTTTCAGAAGGTGTTCAAGAATACAAATAGGAAGTTACAAAATTTATCTCCCTTGTAGAAATATGACGGAAAATCTACCAAGTGTATCCATCCGCCATACTGCCATTCGTAACTGCTTCAAGCAAATCTTATTGATTCAGATCAGCCAGCGAATAGCTCAGGCTTAAATAAACAGTGTAGATTTAGATCAGTTGCCACAAACAGGGTTTAGCCTAGAAAACTTGAAACGTTAGCTGTTTTCGGTTTTGTGACTGTTCATTGCTCTCAACGGCAATTCCTTTTAAAATTTATTTATCTTCACTACAGCTAGTGTTAGTGTAGTATGGCGGCCGTAAAACGTTTTCCTGTACTTCACTATTGCGTAGATTATATTTTCTAATCCTTTATTAATCATTGAGTCCATTTCGGGAGTTTTTAAAATTCATATATGGGTCTCTGATAAGGCCTATTTGGCCCAAACCATCTAATCCAGAACAAAATGTCATTTAAGCTGAATTTTACGGTGTATATAGAAAGATGTTAAAATGACCTAATCATTTAAGGAAAATGCGCTACCCATATGCAGTACACTATCGTTTGTCGCAAACACGGAGATCTCAAATTACTGTTAAACCTGAAAACGCCAAGACAACCTGCATCTGAAAATGTCGTCTGTTTATATCGTCTGCTGAATATTCTTGCGAACTTTTCAAAGCTATTTTTGCATACAGGCAAACAGTGTGGACCCAGATCAGACTATTCCTAGAGCTGATCTTGGTCCACACTGTTTGCAAAATGACTTTTAAAATCACAAGCAGATGACAAAGCAGACGACAATTCTTGTGATTGGCAGTTTAAGGGTTAAAGGTAAACTAAACAATAAAGAACACATTTTAACTGGTTGTCTGTACCTTACACGTCAACTCCTGCTATCCCAAACCACTGTTATATCAAACCAAATATTTTGGTCCCTTTGAGTTTTAGATAACAAAAGTCGACTCTCGTTACCTCAAGTCCAAATGACCTGGGCCCAGTTGTTCAAATCGTCGTTAGCTTAACGAGCTTGTTAGTGGACAAAATGTTAACTGTTCTAGTAAGTACAATATCTAATTCACATGTATTTTTGCTGAAAAAATGTGAGTAGCTTTTGCAAATGCAAAAGCTACTCACATTTTTACAGCAAAAATATTAGCATACATGCCATATATAATGATTAAAGTTTTAACGAAACGTTAACTAACGACATCGTTAGTTTTGAACAACTGTGCCCAGAATTTATAGTGCGAGATAAAAGGAGTTGAAATGTCAGGTTATTGCAGTAAACTAAACCAGTATTGTCCTTTACACCACGACCTCTTTATAACACTATTGTTGGGATCCATAAAATAAACCGTGTTAGTTAAACAACCGTGTTATATCCGAACAAAAATGTATAGATTATATTGAAAAATGACCATTTATGGTCATTTTTTCAATATAATCTATACATTTTTGGGGTCCATCTTTGAACCGTGTTATATCCATAACCGTGTTATAACGACCGTGTAATAAAGAGGTTGTATTTAGTTTGACTTTAACGGTAGTTTGAGTTAACAGTGTTTAAGATAAGAAGAATGTACTGCATAATGGGTATCGTATGTACTTTAAATATTGGGTAACCTAAACATCTTTCTGTCAGTGTTTGAGATAATAATAGAGATCTTACAGTGTTTTAGATAATAATAATGACCTTACAATGTTTGAGATAACAATAATGACCTTACGTTTCGTACGAGTTCTCCAATCATTCCTGTCCAGTTGGCCGCATCCTCGCTCTGCCACGTACCATACCGCATATCTTTCACCACCGATAGGTTAAAGGTCACGTTCAGAAGTTCGCCGGCTTTCTTTAAAACATCCGGAATAAAGCCGGAAAATGCCGAGCTGTCAGGGTATTTTGAATTGTCAATATACACAAACGGCTGGCCCTAGAAAATAAATTAAAAAATGCTCACAGAGGTAGGAGTAGGACGTGTGGTTTTGGTGCATGTCACCATGCTGCATAAACGTAAACGTACTGTAATTAATCTTAAACGTTTAGACGCAGATAAAATAGTTTAACACACACACACACACACACACACACACACACACACACACACACACACACACACACACACACACACAGAGTTTTTTTTTGTTGCATAAATCTTTATTAATGCGCTTAAAAAACAAAATGCCCATTCTTATTTTCCATATTACAGTCGACTCTCATTATCTCGAATTCCACGGGTCTCTTTTAAACACTTCGAGATATCCATACCTCGACATATCAGAGTTGCGGAATTGAGGAAAACAGTTGATTTAACAACCACAATTAACAAATGAATATGTAATTTGCCTCCTGAAGTTACAGATATATTGAAAATATTGTGGCAAAGAGGAGAAATTGCTCCTAAGGAGCAATTTCTCCTCTTTTCCACAATATTTTGTTAGATTTCCATGGTAAAACAGGGATCAAATTTTCACTTTGAGATAAGCGGTTATTCGAGATAAGCGAGGTCGAGATATCGAGAGAACTGTATATTATGAAACTGCCATGGCTTACACAGCTCAAGATCAAAGGGATACGAAGACAAATTTATAATGTGGCTGCTCAGATGAAGTGCCTTCGTTCGGTGTTTACAATGAGTACCCACAACATAAGCTTTTTATGGAGGTATATTACATGCATAACCATGATTTCTACCAGACATAAAACTGGTATTTTCCTTGTTTTCTAAGAAGAAATATTTCCTCTTAGCCGGGGAAATAAATCTCTTTAACCGGAACTACTTTTTTTTTTGTAACCTATGAACAGCCTAGATTTTGACCCTGCTGTCAATATCATTTAGGATAAAAACAAAAGCTATCCTAAATATATTATTTATTACTACGCCGACCCAAAATAGAAATGACAGCGTAAACAAACTGGCAGACTAGACTTGCCACAAAAGCCTCTTAAATGGTGTACTCTATTGCGGCGAAATGCATGTAATATACAGTTTATTCATTTCTCCTATTTTAAATATGGGATTTATAAACCTCGGGAGGTAAAAAAAATCCGATAAAGAAACGAGTGTGGCACTCGTTTCTTTATCGGATTTTTTTTTAACAACCTCGGTTTATAAATCCCATATTTAAAATAGGATAATGAATAAACTCTATATAATTGCTGGTATAATCAACTATCGCAAAGGAGCACGACCAATACCTTGTCAAGATTATCAAAATATCCCATATGGTTGAAGATCTACATTATTAGAGACTCTCAGAATTTTGCACTGAAACAATATTTTCGTGTGGAAATTATCTCGAGCAACAGTTGTTTTTTTTTACACCGTATTTGACCTTAACATGAAAATAGGCTTAGCCTAAATGCGAGCACAGCACAGTCTTCAAAAGTCCATTGTCTTGCGCGTGTGGAGATAAGCAGCCGTGTAGTATAGCACAATAGAAATATAATATAAATTTGGTCTGAAAATCAACGATATATATTTTTGTGTGAAACTGACATAAATAAAAGCACTCTCGTCTGATTAGTGTCCAATAAGAATCGGTCATTTTATAAATGGATTTTTACTGGTTCCAGACAATTGACTCCTCCGTCAGAAGGCTATAACCACACCCATGCGTAAATCCTTGGACAAACAATATCGTGATACCTGTATTTGTCAATGAAAACTGCATTCGTACCTGTATTTATCAATGAAAAAGCACATAGGTAATATTGTTTGTCTAAGCAATAACATTAACCGTTAACTGGTAAGCTATTTTGGTTGGTCAGATTTTGGTGCCCTGCTCACTACAGAAGTAAAACCTAAATCAGATACTTACCGGAAGTGTCGTCACTCGGTAGCTCGTTTGTGTCGCAGCCTGTAAAATAATATATGATGCGCAAAGCATGAAAAGGGCCCATATGCAATTTGCGGATAGCACAGGCCCTGCTCAGCCTGCGCATTTGCGCAGGCGGATCACGTCCTTTTTGTTGTTTGCTCACAGAATCAATGGATTTTGTAGTATACGGTATGTCGACGAACAGAGAATTCTCAGATCAGACTGCACCGTGATGTGCATGATGGGGACCTTCGCAGTTCGCAAATGGCATCAGTGCTTTTTGCGCATGTTGAGCATCAATTATTGTACAATTTAGCCGCAAAATACGAAAAGGGTCATTATAAACCTATGTATACAGGAGGGTCTAGATGCACCTGTTCCCCTTGTTTTGATTTATTTTTATATGTTGTTTATTACCTAAACAAATCTATGTAATGTGTACATCCGCTATTAATTCATAACATGGTATGCTGGTGTGTGCATTATTTCCGGATCTTTTTTTTATACCAATATTTCATTTGTTTTGATCTTATTTACTTCTAAA
Source organism: Anodontia alba (assembly GCA_964016985.1). Lineage (NCBI taxonomy): Eukaryota > Metazoa > Mollusca > Bivalvia > Lucinida > Lucinidae > Anodontia > Anodontia alba. The sequence goes on from OZ024829.1 coordinate 3,506,585, forward strand.
CTTTTTTCTTTTCGCTTATTTTTTATTTATTTATTTATTTATTCATTTATTTTTTGCAAGAATTATTTTTATTTTTTATTTTAGCGAAAAAATGTTCAGCTACGAAGTTATAGTGGGCAACCTTCGCAAACTTCTCAAAAAGGTTCTGCCTTCAAATTAATTATAGATTTTCCTCTAATTAGATGACGAAATCATACTTTTACAAGATCCCGTCGTTTCTCAGTCCGCATCTGTCAATCATGCAATTGCGATGTAAAGAAAGCAGGTGAAAAGCGTACTTGACATGGATATCAACAGAGTTATCGTACCGTATTAGACAAGGCTGCAGAGGTATCCTACCATTACCAATACAGCAATCCTCTGGCCAATACGGCTGCCCTCGGACCTGTTAAAGGGCCAATATGAAAACATTCATTTAATATTATAGTACATATTTTTATCTACCCTCATATATATTGTTTGATAAAGCAAATCAAACATTGCGAGGTAACACCTAAAGGCGGGTTTTATTGTGATAGTTTTTCCTGATGAATCTTGCAAAATGAAAAAATGCTCGTCTAATTGGAGTTATAATCGTGAAATGTAAAAAAAGCCCGGGCATTTTTGGAGAATTTTGCGGAGGTCGCGCGCTACAACTTAGTCGCTGATTATGCTTCGCTAAAATCAAAAGTCAAAAAAAAAAAAAAAAAAAAAAAAAGTCATTGCCAAAAAAGTAAGCGAAAATATATAATACATAAACAGATAACTCTGAATACGTCTCGGTTTTATTTTAAGGGAGATAGGTACACTTTCAGAATCGGCTTCTGCGTACCTTCTAAAAAGGGATTCACTCAAAAAGGAAATAATTTGCTCCCCGTGGGACCAAATTCTTTCCTTTTAGAGTAGACCCCTTATCAGAAGAGGATGGTAGTGCAGCAAAGCAAATTACGGGAATTCATACAAAAATCTGCCAAGTGTATCCAGTCCCCTCAAAGAAACTAGAATATGAGAAAAACATACCTGACAAAACTGACAAAGTAATACAGCCAGGGCTGCCCATTTTAGTGGGGTGAGAAATGAACACATTCTCTGTAGTGTACACTGCAAACTCACTTTCAGATCTGAAAAGAATTCTCAACTAATTGACTCCTATTTGTTATCCTCCTCCAAATAAGTAAAGCGTCATTATATCCAAATGACTACAGTGGAACTTCCACAAACGGTCTCTTCCAGGCAACAACCACTTCCCTAAAAAAAAGCCTCATTTTTAATCTCCAAAGTGCTGATACTAGTATACTATATATGTAATCTCTCTACAGCAGCCATTCTGTGCCTTCCAAAGGATGTCTGTTGCAGGGAGGTTGCGTTGTATATTTTTACCGAAGGTACAGGCTCAGTTATAAATGGTTCATGAAAATCAATGCCTGAGATTTTTAAATACGAATTACAACGGCGTACAATCACATACCCGGATAATCCCACAATCACTAAGCAGGGCCCACCAGATGCACAGAAAGTAGAGGATATGAGGAACAAACATGGACGAATTAAACGCAAACGCCACAAATAAACCCACTAACGCATGTACAAAGACTTGCAACAGAGAATCCACCTTGGAACGAATGGTAGAAGTACTCGGAGCGGGTCAGGGGCGAGGGCGGGGTGGGGGCTTAAACCCACTTTTACTCACGCCAAACCTCGACGTTAATGCTAATGCAGTTCCAAGTTACAAACATGTTCGGTCCTCAAAAGGGCCCATAACCAAACCTAAAATAAATGTATGTTTTATAGCTTTATAAGTAAACCTCACATGAAATTATAATATATTCAAATATATGTATACATTTAATGAGTATATTTAAGATACTCATAGACTTTAAACAATGAAGGAGAATTAATCTTGCCAAAACGTTTTTTTCTGACATTCTTTTCGCTAACCTCATGTTTTTTTGTTTGTTTTTTGTTTTTTTTTTGTTTTTTTTTTGTATGTGTGTCTGTGTGCGTGCGTTGATGAGTGCATGCGTGCGTGTGTGTGCGTGTATGCGCGTTGTTCATGTTTATAGCGCACCTGTGTTGTTCATGTTTAAGGCTCAGGATGAGCTGTCGCGATCACTCTCTCCCCCCCCCCCCCCCCCCCCCCACAACCCCTCCGTCGTCCATTGTCCGTCCGTCCACACCGCTATATGATTATTTGGCAATAAAATATGATTAAACTAAGAGCAAACTAATGTTTAAATCGAACTAAGTAGAGGAAAATATTGGTTAAGCTTTCTAAACTTTCTTTATATTTTCACTCATTTTATTTCAAATTACTGTTTTTTAAAACTGAATCTCTGGTCCCTTAGAGTTTGAGGTAATGAAATTAGCCTGTACATCCAAATGAGCACAGTGCTCTCAAATGACCAGAAAGTATCCCGTACTCTAAAGTGAAGTACAAAGAGACGTTTTATATCCTTCATACAACACTTCACATCAGCTGTAGTGACGAGTAATGCACCAGCCGTTTGAAACGCGCGGGCAATGTAGGGCTTAAGTGCTGCGATCTATCCGCCCCTCGACGAGTCCCGGCAGTGCTGTAATTGTGTCTGGGTTTTAATTTAGTTTCGCGCAAAACTAGATGGCTTCTAGCCGGGATATAACCTCGCGAGAACCGAGATTTCGTTTCCTCATAATGGCGGGCCAGCTGAATCGAAAATAAGTTGGAGAATATTGATTACACAAGAAAGACCATTTGCTATTCTTCATTATTGTCAAACCCAACCTATATCCCCTTCACCTCCCCGCCCCCTCACACACGCCCCGTGACAGGGACTTTTAGCACGGATTTGACAATAAATTTGGTCAGTGCAGGGCCGTTATCAGGGCCTCGGATTTGCGAACTGAAAAGCTAAATGCCCCGTTATTCCCCGGCTCCGTAGGATCCGGGACATCAAATGACTGGTGTACAATATAAATTCTGAAAAGAGGGATATTTTCGAAGCAGAAATCCCGCCTAATCCCGACTTATTTTGCATAGTATAGATGGTGGGTCCAGCTACGCCAACAATATCAGCGCCATTTAACGCTTAGCACTCTGGGTAAAATTTTCAGCAGGCGACATATTGAAATGTACTTCTTATTTTTTTTTTTTCGAGAAAACAGGTTTTGACATTTCATGCAAATTGTCTCCACAATTTGCATGAAATGTCAAATCCTGTTTCCTGCGAAAAATAAGAACAATCTCACCAATTTGTCTGCTGAATTTGCCCATAGAGTGGTAAAAGTGAAAAATAATTTGCAATTAGAGTAGCGATAAGTGCTCCGGGAAAAGGTAAGTACCTTGTCACTAGAGACGGAAATCAGCTCATCACTGTACGGCGCTTCGTTGCACAGCGCCTTTCATTGTCATCCTTCTGTCGTTTCGATATGACTTAAATAATGTTGAAAGGGACGTAAAACACCAAATCACCATCACCCACTTGTCCTCAACTGAACAAATCCATTGTAACTCCTATTGATGAAAGTCTGCTGGATGATTGCTAAACAGTGTAGACCAAGATCAAACGCAGCAGAACGCGACGTCTGATCTTGGTCTACATTGTTTGGTATGCCTGTCTGTGCGAAAACTTCTTACCATGCTTGTTCAAAACATTGTCATTCCTGGATGAGTGGCAAACAGGGTAGACCAAGGGCAAACGCCGCGTTCTGTGGCGTCTGATATTGGTATGCACTGTTTATGCATGCCTGTCTGTCCGAAAACTTAGGGTCAATACGATTTAATTAAGAACCGATCGGTATTTGACAATAGAAATGTCCGATACTCAATTTTCATGATCTCTTTCACTGCCACAGGCGATAATAATATGCTTTTGCAAACAGAATAGATCTAGATGAGACGGCTCAATGAGCCGTCTCATCTGGATCTATGCTGTTTGACATTCAGTCTTTCAACTTTACATATAAACGTCTTTGTTAAAATAGTAATAATAAAAAAAAAGCACACGACAAATGTCGTCTGAAATTTGGCACCGAAAGAGTTAAACAGGGAGTAAACTGACCATTCGGCGCAAAAGAGCAGCTATACGGACATGTCGATGGAACCTAAAATTCGTTCTTCAGAGTTTAAACATGACTATTTTCCCCATTGACCCAAAATTGTTAAGAGTAATTTAAGTGCTTAATACAAATTGAACCGATTACACGATTACAGTTAATTAAGATAAATTACTTAATGGTGTCAAAATTGAATAACTATCGCCAGCATTCCCTTAGAAAAGGACCTTGAAAAGGGACTGTTGCGAACTACAGTCGACATAAGATTAGTACGTAAAGGACATTCACGTTCCGCTCACCTTAACAAGACGTTCCCCATAATTTCTTACCCCGTAATGACCCCTTTTCGTCACACGCCTTTTCGAAGCTAAGCGAGAGGACATGATATTCGGATTTCAGTGGTTCTTGGTTCGTGGTGTCTGAAAACTATTGGATAAGTGACAGACAGTGTACACCTTAATCAGACGCCACAACCTCTCTCTCTCGAGCAACCTCTGACAGTATTTTCCTTGGATACGAAACTCCTCCTACAGTTTTATGCCGATCATTCTGAAACTGCACAGATGTTTTTGTCATGGTCTGAAGATGTACATGTGATTTGGATATAATCCTCACTTTAACTTTTTACTGAAAGGAAAAAGAAACACAGGGTAAATTTTATTCCTAAATTTCATTCAAGTTTGAAAAAGTTTGTTAAATATTTTACAACGATTACAAAACGGTACATGTATGGAACAACAGTTCCAAATTTCATTGGTTTGTGATCAACAAGTCTCGAGTTATTGAAGTTCATTGGTAGCTACCCCCCAAATCTTGAAATCAAAATCAAACTGAAAATCAATACCGGGTGTGCCCCCCTCGGCGCTTCCTAACCCTTCTGTCCAGCTCATCCCACATGTGCTCTATTGGGGTCAAATCTGGACTGTACGGTTGCCATGCTAGTGGTGCGATGTTATTGTTTGCCAGGAAATCCTGACAAACTCGGGCAACATGTGGTCGGGCATTGTCCTGCTGCAGAATCAGATTACGTTGTTGGACTGCAACAGGACGCAAGATCTCATCCCTATACTTTACTGCGGTCATATTGCCCGCAACAATAATCAACTGTGATTTTATCCCGTGAGCAATGCTTCCCCAGACCATAACGGAGCCACCCCCAAACCGATCCCGTTCGACAACACAGGCGTCGGCAATGCGTTCTCCGCAACGTCGGTACACACGACGTCGACCATCTGCGCGATAGTGAACCTAGACTCGTCCGTAAAAAGAACTCGTCTCCACTGCCTCATCGGAAATAGCCTGGGCGCATGCGCCGTCAACCACGCCATACGACGCAACCTACGTGCCTGGGTCAGAGGCAGACCAACGTATAGACGACGAGCTCGAAGACCAATCTCACGCAATCGACTTCCAACAGTCTTCGGAGAAATTTGTCGATTATGCGTACCTACTGTATTAAGGGCAGTTTCAGTAGCAGTGAGATGACGATTCCGCAAATGTGCCAGACGGATTGTCCTGTCTTGACGTCGCGACGTCACGCGTGGACGCCCAGACCGCGGTCGGTCTGCTAAATGCCCTGTCTCCCTTAAAAGTCTAAAGACGTTCAATTGTTGAGACGTTAACCCCAAAATGATTGGCAACTTGCTGTTGTCTCTGACCCTGCATCAGCATCGCAATTGCCCTACCCCTCTGAACATCAGTCAATCGTACCATGATTGAAAAAAAGTTCAAAGTAGCGTAAAAATGAAAAGAAAAATCGGTAAAAGAATCGAAGAGCGTTGTGTATCGTTGAAGTGTACCAAATGGTATGAAGAAATCTTGTACTGAAGGTTTAAACATGCTTGTTTTGCACGAAATTTTGGCATTCCGTTTTGTCCGTGCAATGCACTGTGTAGTGCACGGTTGAATGATTTCACACACTGAGTAGATAGCACATCGACCGAAGACTCGTATACCCGCGGTTCACATTCACAGGACAATCTGAAAAAGTGTGTGGCTATAGTAAATACCATAAAAAATGGTTAAAATAAGAAGGAAAAAACTCTACCCTGCGTTTCTTTTTCCTTTCAGTATATTATTTTTTCCGCGTTTCGAACTTAATCATTTTTCAGGCTCAGAAACAGAAACCATCAAAAGGTATAGGTAGTGGGGACCTAGTTGTATTATTGCCATTATTGTTATTATTATTATTATGTTTTGTTTTTGACTTGGTGGTTTTGTGGGTATTTTAGGCATTTTTAACGGCGGGGGACATAAAGTCACCGAGTTTGCTTGTTGGGATTACATGTAGGGTTTTTATTTGAATTCTGAATAAACGAAACATTAAGATTGTGTGTAAAACAGCAGAAACAGTTTATGAAGTATTTTTTTTTTTTTTTGTAATTTCAGTTGCCAACTGGAATGAGGCGGAACCTAACTTTTCGCAAGCACAATTAGAGATGTTCCGAAGTTGGAGCTTAAACTTTAACCTGATGATTATGAATAAAAGCAGACAGAATTTAAAATATTTGTTATATCTTTTGCAGAAAATAATACTTGACATTTCATTCAATCTCAGAGACAGTTTGTATGAAATTTCAAGTCTAATTTTCTGTGAATAATAGCCTTGATTTTCATCTAATGATTTAGCCCTCAAAGCGCTAAAGGATTAAATTTAATATGAAATGGAACACTTAATGGCAGAATCATTGAACGTTGAATTGCATACTTGACAGATCACGTAGACCCTGATATAATTGTATGTTTGCACTGGCTTTGCCAGGATTTGTATTATCGGGTAATTGTACTGATATTTGTGAATATTCATCACGAAATTATACTTATATAATTTTGACCCCCTTAAACCCCACTTTTATATAGTAAAACTGGGGTTTTCAGGGGTATACATTATTTTTCTTATTTCTGCTCCAAAACATAGATTGTGGGTACTTGTTAGAACCGCCTCGCCGAGGCGTTTCTAACGAGTACCCACAATCTATGTTTTGAGCAGAAATATGAAAAATATCAGAATTTTTATCTGAAAACTCTGTTTTTAGTGGTGAAAATTTTCAATATATTTGAATAGGCGTGTTTTCGTAATGTGTCCCGAGTTGGAATATCAAAGGACGCAAACTTGCGAGTGGCGGTCTTTGATATCCCAGCGCGGGGCAATATTCAGGTATGTCAGTGCGATAACACTTTTTTTATGTAGCTATAGACATTTTGTATCATTTTCAATTTTTTGTAGGCTCAAAATATGCATTTTCATTATCTAAACTTCAGAGCCTGCACACATACGAATCAAATTTCGGCGCGGCATGATTTCTTGATACGAACCATTATCTTATTATAGAACGGTAACATAAGAAGACATCCGAGTTAGCTTGAAATATCAGGTAAGCGTGTCGATATCTGTGCGTTATCTGTAGGCTTGCTCCCCGGATTTTATCGCACATACAGTCGAACCTCGTTATCTCGAACTCGCTTATTTCGAATTACCGCTTATCTCGAAGTGAAAATCTGGTCCCTGTTTTAACATGAAACTATGACAACAGGTAACAAACTAATGTGGAAAAGAGGAGAAATTGCTCCTAAGGAGCAATTTCTCCTCTTTTCAACATTATTTTATATATATATTTCTAACTTTAAGAGTCAAATTACATATTCATTTGTTAAATGTAGTTGTTCAATTCATTGTTTTCCTCACTCTCTCAACTCTGATATGTCGAGGTACGGATATCTCGAAGTGTTTCAGTGAGTCCCTTGTAATTCGAGATAACGAGAGTCGACTGTATTTAATCATTCAATAGTTATTATATAAATACTACATTCCTGAGAGGGTGATAGTAAAAAATGGCCACGCTGAAGAGTATGATTATCAACTGAGGCGACCGACTCCGAAGGGTTACATATTTACTATCGCCCGCACAGGAATGTAATATTTATTTTGTTACATCAAACTTTTAGTAAGGAATTGAAACCGAACTGTACGCGCACCCTCTGCTGCGAATGTGATATGTTTTTACTATCACCTTAGGTAAATCGTAAAAAATATCACCTTTAAGCCTCTGGGGATTTCGAGTGAGGTATTATAAAATAAAATACAAGACAAACTATTTAGACGTAAAAGTCTAAGTACCGGTACAAATTTTGTTCATATTTACTTAGAAATATGGGACACGGGTACGAGGGTCCTGCAAAACGTTTTGTCACTGGGATCGAAATACTTCAGTGCTACGTTTTATCAAACATATTTTTATTACAAACCTTCAAAGTATTTCCCCTTTACTGAAACACATTTTTGTGACCTTTTTACCCAGTCTCGAAAAGCAGATAAATAGTCTTCTTTTGGTATCTGTTGGAGACACTGATAACTATAAATAGCGCTGCCAAGAGAACTTCCAGACGCATACTTATTTCCAGAAAGCATTTTCTTAAGCCTTGGAAACAAAAAGAAGTCAGGGATTCAGGTCAGGTGAATAATATGGATGGTTTAAAACTTCCACCTTTTCAGAAGCCGAAAAAGACTTAACAATCTCACTCTTATGAGAGGAAGCGTTGTCATGTAAAAGGTGGACTCCTGACCATCCTTTGCTTGGTCGCTTCTTATTGTAAAACTCTTTCACTTTCTTCAGTACAGAATTTTTGTAGAATCGGCCAGTGACTGTATGACCAGATGGACAAGGCACTTGACTGGCCCACTTGAATTAAAGAAAATTGCGTACAACATCTTTTTCGAACTTATGGTTCTCTTGGCAATACATGGGCGTTTTTGATCTTTTCGCTTCCATTGATTATTATCAGCCCTTCTTTGTGACTCAAACATGTGCACCCAGGTTTCATCACCTGTTAGCAAGTTAGAAATAAACCGACTATTACAGCCTTTGTTTGTTTTCAAAAGTTCCCGGGCACATTTAAGGCGTTGCATTTTTTGCTCCTCAGTGAGCAAATGAGGTACCCACCTAGCGCAAACCTTTCTCATGTCCAAACGCTTTTTCAGAATTGTTTGCACACTGTCTTCTGATATGCCAGTACAACTAGCTATATATTTGACAGACAATCGCGCATCCCGTTCGACCACAATCTTTACAGCAGTGATGTTAGCCTTTGTAACAGAGGTTTTAGGCCTTCCAGGACGGGAGTCATCTTCAACAGAAAATTTCCTAGCTTTAAAAGCTTTAACCCACCTAAAAACTGTGCGCATTGAAATGGTCTGAGGTCCATATATACCACACAATTCATTAAATATCTGCTTTGAATCTATATTAAGCCTAATGCGGCATTTAATATAGCTACGAATTTCAGTCTTCAGGTCCATGTTCCAATGTAACAAGTAAACTCTACAATGAAGTTTAAGGTACGTATTTGTCTAAATGTTAACTTTGTAGCATAAAAGGTATCAAAGTTATGAGCAACTTGGGACGTAAATGTGAATGTGAATATGCAGGTCAATTTGCATGTAAACTTGAATTCATATAAACTGTACCATTTGTTAGACTCTAGTTACGAACGTGACATACGCACGTACGGACGTAACATCACGGCGAAATGCTATATGTCCCCCACTCCTGCCTTTGGCAGGCGGGGTATAAAAAAAAAAAAAAAAAAAAAAAAAAAAACACAAGAAAAAACGCCTTACGGCATTATGGACGTTTTGGGTTTTTTTTTTGTCTTTTTCAATAATGAAGAACGTGAGAGTTGCTCTCTTGCATAAAAAAACACCAACTGGTCCTCTTTTTCATCCCTACCAAATATAAAAGCAATCCACTGAAGAATAAAAGTAACATATAACTGTGAAAAAATGTTAACCAAAAGGTTAACCTGGGGCGACGCCTGACGCCCATCCGCCCGGACTTCGCTATTTTAAAGGAGGGATGGAGTTTTTTAAAAAAAGAAAAACGTCCAAAAATTTAGAAACTTATTTTCTTATTTTTGTCTAAAACGTTTCGGATATTTTAGTGTTTTACAGGCTGCTGACTACCGTATTCATTCTAAGTATTCGGATGGATGGGGCCTGTGCAAATAGTGTAGACCAGTCTGATCTAGGTCTATAATGTTTGCTATTGATTCAGTTCAGATTCAATACCCCAGCTTACAATCTACAGGATTGTATGAGTCTGTATGGCCCTTACCGAGTCTAATAATTAGACTAAATTTTTGTCTTTGAACACATTGTAACCCAGTCAGCATTCTACGTAAATCTATATCGGGCCGTCATCGGCCCGTCAGGGTAGCTGACGGGCCGATGACGGCCCGATATAGATTTACGTAGAATGCTAGCTGGGAAGCTCGCTTAGTAGGCTTGTTCAAATTTTAGGATAAGTTTGGCAAGGAATTAATGTGTTCGAATACTTAGTGCAACGAGCAGCATGTTCGTGGTGACTGTGCATCTAAAAATATCTCAGGACAAGTCTACGGGTATATATCGTCACTTGATCGCCAGAAGGTGCTATCAGCAGTTTTTAGAGTTTTGAGAAAATGAAGATTATAAAGACTGACACTTTGGTTAAAAATCAGCATCTGTTTAGAATTGAATAAAAATGATATACTTATTATAAATAAGCAAGATAATGTACACAAAAGGTATAATATTTGAGTGTTGCAGTTTTAGACCAGATTTGGCAAGTATTGTTTATAGCGCCTTTCGGCATCCCACTTTCTTAACTGCCCACTTTCTTAACTGTACATGAAGTATACAGGTAGCTGCCAGAAAGTGCCAATAGAAGGGCATAGTTAAGTTAACTGTACTGAAATGGAAATGTTACATGTTTTAGGTATTTTTATTACTATTCTCTTTTTGTCATGTGCACATCATTTGTCAACAAGCATCCAGGGCCCAGTGGTTCAAAGCGTCGTTAGCTTAACGAACTCGTTAGTGGCCAAAATGTTAACTGTTCTAGCAAGTACACTATCTAATTCACTGGTATTTTTGCTGAAAAAAAATGTGAGTAGCTTTTGCAAATGCAAAAGCTACTCACATTTTTTTTCAGCAAAAATATTGGCGTATATACCATATTTAATGATCAAAGTTTTACCGATTCGTTAACTAACGACATCGTTAGTTTTGAACAACTGGGCCCAGTTGTTCTTCATTTACTTTTCTTGATTCTCATCCGAATCAGTCTTCCATAATGTCAGGACATGGCAATCTATGTTACATTTTTATTTTTAGACAGAGTTTCATAATATGGCCAGTATATCTCTGGCATGACAAAACTTCTGCATAATCCAACAAATCGTTTTTTTTTTTTTGTTTATTCATAGGGATCTTATCAGTTACTCCTGGTCTGCCCTGCAATACCCTCTTCTCGGATACATATAACACCGCTATCATTGAAATCGTATCTGACAAAGATCTGGATGGCTGTTTTGTATTTTCAACATTTTGACCTTCACCCAACTAACTTTATTTCCATCAGCACTTGTTAGTTCACCTGAGCACGAAGTATTCAAGGTGAGATATTATGATCAGTTAATGCCCGTTGTCCGTTGTGCGGCGTCAACAATTTGCTTTAAAAGCTTTCTCCTACAACACCCCAGGGCATATGGCGGCCATTTTGAAAATATGTTTTTTTTTCTTCTTCTCCTGAACCGAAAGGCCAGATGACTCGAAACTTGGTAGGAAGTAACGGGGAAAATATAGATCAAAACTAGCTAAAATCATTTCGATCGGAAATCCAAGATGGCCGCCATGTACAAGGCCATATTTTGAAGTAAATCAAGGGTATGTAACTCTAGCAATAAATTTTGATCAGAGTTCTGTGATCTTTATGCACATACCCAGCCTATATTCTTACTTTGCTGCAAGCTTCTAATCATTATCTTGAAAACTGCAGGAGTCGCGGAGACACGATCCCTACTATGCAATGTGTAAAAGAACATATTTCTAAGTAAATCAAGGGTATGTAACACTACCAATAAAAATGTGATCAGAGTTCTGTTACCTTTATGCAGATGCCCAGCCTATTCTCTTACTTTGCTGCTAGTTTCAAATCATTATCTTGGAACTTGGTGACTCTAATTGAAACTGTAGAAGTTGCGGAGACATGAACCTTATTATGTCGTGTATAATACAAACTTTCTAAGTAAATCAAGGGTATGTAACTCTAACAATAATACTTCGATCAGAGTTCTGTGACCTTTATGCACATGCTCAGTCTATATTCTACTGTGGTCCAAGTTTTTCGAAACGCCACAAAAGTGCAAAATTATGAAAGAAAATTGTCTTCATTCAAAAACTTGCCTTGAGACAAAAATCTGTCCTAGAACAGTGAAAATATTCACTACGGAGGTTAAGTTCACTTAGCTCACACAATCGTCTGATAACCGTTCAAATTATAAACATTGAAATCAAATAAAACTGCAAATAATCTAATTTGTCATAAAATTCGAAACAAACTTCTTTTCATGTTCATATTGAAGATAAAAAGGGACGTGACAAATGAAAATGTGGACCAATATGTCAAAACTCTTCGTTTTAGTTCTGGCAGAAAAAAAAACATGAAAGCACAATTCCTTTTACTTTGCTCAAAAATGGCGTACAACATAATAATAAAGGAAATCTGTACTTGTAAAAGGACGTTTTTTTTTTTTTGTTTTTTTTTGTTTTGTTTTTTTTGTTTTCAAAAATTTACTGCCAGCACTGCTGAATACCAAACAGATAGTTTTGTATTGTGTGTATTTTGATAATAATTAACATCTGTTAATATTTTTTTTTGTATGTGTGGTCAGCTGTGTTTCAGTTAAACGTCTGAAAACAGGCCCATAAAGCCTAGTTTTCTAATTTTAGCCTGGTTAGGCGGCCATTTTCTGTTACCATAGCAACCATACAATCCACATAATTGCTAAACTCCGACACTTGAATAATTGTACAGACTAAGCGTTGATCAGCTGAGCATGAACAGTAGGTCAAGGTCAGTAACGGTCAACGGCAGTGGGCAAGGTGCGCGATGGCGGCTGTATGAAGTTACATTATCGTAGAGGCCTTTATGTTCAAGAAATGAAGCCAATCGCACAGGCTAAACATTGTTCAGCCAAGCCGGAAAAGAAGGTCAGGGCCCAGTTGTTCAAAGCGTCGTTAGCTTAACGAGCTCGTTAACGGTTTTAGCGGATTCAATATACAATATTCTAATATTTTTTGCTGAAAAAATGTGAGTAGCTTTTGCACTGCAAAAGCTACTCACATTTTTTCAGCAAAAAATTTCAGCATATTTGCTTATCACTCGATGTAAATTTTAATGAATCGTTAACTAATGACATCGTTAGTTTTGAACAACTGAGCCCTGATCAGTAACAGTCGATGGCAGTGGGCAGGTGTCATGGCGGACTGTATATGAAGTTTCATTAGGGTAGATGTTTCGGTTTCCTGAAATGTAGCTAAACCATTGACTTAACACTATTCAGCCAAGTGTTACAGTAACAGTCGATGGCAGTGGGTAGGGTGTAATGGCTATGTGTACGAAGATTCATTAGCGTAGAGGTCTCGGTCTTTGAGAAGCTGAGCTAAACACACCGACTATACACTGTTCAGCCAAGCGTGAAACGTTGGTCAAGGTCAGTACCAGTCAATGGTGGTGGGCAGGGTGTATCATGGCAGATGTTTGTTTGAAATTTCATTAGCGAAGAAGCATGTGTTCCAGAAACGGAGCTGAATGCTCAGACTAAATATTGTTCAGCCAAATGAGAAAAGCAGATCAGTCAATAACTGCCGAAGACAGTGGGCGGGATGCTGCATGGCGAATGTGTATATAAAATTTCATTACCCTACAGGCCTCGTGTTTATTTGTTTATTTGTTTGTTTGTGTTGAGGTTTTACGGCCCAGTCAACCCAATGGGGTCATGTCGAGCGCGGTCAGTTTACCTAACCACACGTTTACTGGACAGGCTTAGTCCTCTAAGCGGTTAACCAGTATTGTGCGCATTCTTTCGCCAGAAACTGACAACTGCCCTTCTTGAATAAGCGGAAGGGAGAGAATGACCGTAGAAAATATTTCATGATCAATCTCCACGAAAGAATGTTGCCGACCTCGGCGGGGGTTGAACCCGCGACCTTCTGGTCTCCAGTCGGACGGCGCATCCAACTGAGCCACCGAGGCCGACATGTACAGCTCTACTCATCCTCGTGTTTAAGAAACCGAGCTAACGCACAGATTAAGCATTGTTCAGCCAAGCGTGAAAAGTACGACAGTGTTAGTAACAATTGATGGCAGTTGGCATGGTACATCATGGTGAATGCGTGCATAAAATAAAAGTACAAAACGATTGCCTTAGGAAACAAAGACACAGAAAATCACGAAAATTGGAGACTCGGTTTGATTGAGTCTCTTCATATGCAACATTGTAGTTTGAGAGGCTACATACGCACCCTAGCACCATCTTAAGAGGTATTCGATTTTCAAAATAACCAGGATGAGCTCAATGATCCCAAAGGAAATAAAATATAACCTGCACAGTGATGAAAGTTTCATTAACTTAGAAGCATTCGTTTTCGAGGAATTAAAATAAACGTACTAACTTAACATTGGAGCTAAAAGCAGACTACACACTGTTCAGGCATGCGTAAAAAGTAGGTCAAGGTCAGTAAAGGTCAATGTCAGGGGGGCATAGTGCGTCATGTCGAATGAGTGCATGAAGTTTTCATTAGCCTATAGGCCTCGGTGTTTGAGAAAAGGAGCTAAACACAGACTAAACATTGTTAAGCCAAGCGTGAAAAGTAGGTCAAGGTCAGTAATGGTTATTGATAGTGGGCAGGGTGAATCATGGCAGATGTGTGTATGAAGTTTCATTATCCTAGAAGCCTTGGTGTTTGAGAATCGGAGCTAAACACACAATGCAATGACAATGCAAATGCCAACACCAATGTGACGCCGGAAAGTGATCCTTAAGTCACTTTTGCTTGCTAAAGCAGTCGTGTCAAAATTAGAATGTCGTTTGCAAGAATTTTTAATCGGCACTTTAAGGGTTAAGGCAAAACATTGTTGGTGACCTTGAGTTCATCGTCTGATAAAGCTGGGAATCAAATATCAACATTTTGGTTAGCTTTGCTTTCCTTCTAAAATCCATCACTTTCATCAGAGCCAATGATAATTGACCCAAATGGGCCGGATGAATATGTCCTATCACACTTGGAGAATAATATAATTTGTAAATATGTATGGCAATCAGTTTTACTATTTATTATGCGAAATAGATATCATATATCAGCTATCTTATATAAAGATATGATATCTAATATAGGATAGAAGATATCTGAATTAGTATATCAGATGTCTCATATCCTATCTTACACTGTTAGGTATCTTTAATCCTACATAAGATACCTATCATGTTAGATATCTTACTTAATTCCAAATTTACCTTATTTATCTTATAAGATCAAATATATCAGATACCTTATACAAGTGTATAAGATGTCTTATTTCCTATATTAGATATCTGGCATATTTGAATAAATCAGATATCCTATTGATTAATTCAGATATAATACAGCATGATATCAGGTATCTTATATAGTATATAAAATATAGCATGTAAGATCTTACATAGCATATAAGATAGCTTAATTGACATATTAGATATCTTAATTATATAAGATATGTAACAGCTCTTATGTAAGATATCGATATATTAAACCAGATATCTGATTAATAGAATAATGAAACAGCTTGCCATAATATGGGCTATTTATACATAATGGTCAAACTTTTTTTTTCTTCACTGGCATTCACTTTGAAACACTTCAGACTTTCAGACACTATAAAGACTAGACAAAGTGCCCAGTGGGGCACGTATACCCCCGACCAGTGCTACCACCACTTTTTAAAGAGCACAAAATATGTAGCTTTCTCTGGAGATGGCAGTTGTATGCTATCTGTTATAACATTGAAAAAATTCAATCACACATAATATGAAGCCCTTGACCTCAAAGGTCAGGCACAGGTGCAGGGATTGAGCTAAATAAAACTTTAGTCCTATAACTATCACCATATACCAGTGAAATCAATCAATCTTTATAATATAAGCAAAAATGACATTTGTATGAAAAGTCTGTGACCTTGACTTAAAAGCCATGCCCCAGCTTGGGGATGGTGCCGAGAAAAACTTCAGGCTTATATATACCATCATGCTTAATATTAATGAAACCAACAAAAGGGTCTTCATAATATAGCTATATAAACTTAGATGCAATTCTTTTTTATTTTTATATGAAATTTCTAAGTCTGTGACCGTGACCTCAAGGTCATACCCCAGGATAAGGATGATGCTGAGTAAAACTCTAGCCGTATATCTACCAACATGTAAAATATAAATGAAATTCCTCAAAGGGTCTTGATGGTATAGCTATATAAACATAAACACAAAAATTTTGACTTATTTATGAAAATTCTAAGTCCGTGACCTTGACCCAAAGGTTATTCCCCGGGATAGGGTCGGTGCTGATAAAAACTTAAGCCTTATATTTACCATCAGGCCAAACATGAATGAAATCCATCAAAGGGTCTTCAGAATATAAGGTCTTATAAACTTTAATGTAAAAACTTTGACCCCAAGACAAAATTAAAGTACGAATGAATAATGCTTCAACGGGTGGATGGACGAACAAATTCCTTGCTGATAGCTATATCTGTTCAACCTTGTAATTAGAGGATAATAAAATTTAACAAAACGTCTTGATGATATGGCTATATAAACTTAAATGCAAAAACTTTTACTTTTATATGAAGCTTCTAAGTTCCTGACCTTGACCTCGGTCACACCCGGGGTGAGTATCATGCTGAGTAAGACTCTAGGCCAATATCTAGCAACATGTCAAATATAAATGAAATTCCACAGGGGTCTTGATGATACAGCTATATAAACTTAAACACAAAAAATTTGACTTTTTATGAAAATTCTTAGTCCGTGACCTTGACCCAAAGGTCACCCCCCGGGGTGGGGATGGTGCTGATAAAAACTTTAGACCTATATCTACCATCATGCCAAATATGAATGAAATCCATCAAAGGGTCTTCAAAATATGAGGTCTTATAAACGTTAACGTAAAACTTTGACCCTAAGACAAAAATAAAGTATGAACAAATAATGCTTCAACGGATGGACAGACAGACGAACAGATTCCTTGCTGATAGCTATATCCCCTCGACCTTTCAATTAGGGGATAATGAAATTTAACAAAAGGTCTTGATGATATGGCTATATAAACTAAAACGCATAAATTTTTACTTTTATATGAAAATTCTAAGTTCATGACCTTGACCTCGGTCACACCCTGAGTGGGGATCATGCAAAGTAAGACTCTAGGCCGATATCTAGCAAC
This sequence comes from Anodontia alba, assembly GCA_964016985.1. Lineage (NCBI taxonomy): Eukaryota > Metazoa > Mollusca > Bivalvia > Lucinida > Lucinidae > Anodontia > Anodontia alba. Next base: position 3,523,890 of record OZ024829.1, read on the forward strand.
ATGTCAAATATAAATGAAATTCCTCAAGGGTCTTGATGATATAGCTATATAAACTTAAACACAAACAAGAGCTGTCGTAGGACAGCATAGCTCGCCTGCTGGGTACATTTTATATTGTAACATTTTTATCATTAAGCCATATAATATAGGTCACACTGACCTAGATGTATTTGTATGTAAATCATTTTGTCACATAGATATAATAATCCAGGTATGACAATTCTCCATGAAATAGTAATAAAAATAAAAGGCAAAATCACTGAAGCATGAAATATAGGTCACAATGACCTAGATATAGTAAGTGGTCATTCATTGGGTCACATGGAAGTAATATCCCAGGTGTGACATTTATCCAACAAATAGTATTCAAGATATAAGGCAAAATCACTGAACCATGAAATATAGGTCACACCAACAGAGATATATTTTGACGTCAATAATCGGGTCACAAGGAACTAATATCCCAGGTGTGACATTTATCCAACAAATAGTATTCAAGATATAAGGCAAAATCACTGAACCATGAAATATAGGTCACAATGACCTAGATATAGTAAGTGGTCATTCATTGGGTCACATGGAAGTAATATACCAGGTGTGACATTTATCCAACAAATAGTATTCAAGATATAAGGCAAAATCACTGAACCATGAAATATAGGTCACAATGACCTAGATATAGTAAGTGGTCATTCATTGGGTCACATGGAAGTAATATCCCAGGTGTGACATTTATCCAACAAATAGTATTCAAGATATAAGGCAAAATCACTGAACCATGAAATATAGGTCACAATGACCTAGATATAGTAAGTGGTCATTCATTGGGTCACATGGAAGTAATATCCCAGGTGTGACATTTATCCAACAAATAGTATTCAAGATATAAGGCAAAATCACTGAACCATGAAATATAGGTCACAATGACCTAGATATAGTAAGTGGTCATTCATTGGGTCACATGGAAGTAATATCCCAGGTGTGACATTTATCCAACAAATAGTATTCAAGATATAAGGCAAAATCACTGGACCGTGAAATCTAGGTGACCTGGACCGTAAAATGTAGGTCACCATGACCTTCACTCTCTTACACTTAAACCGATGTCACATAGTCAGCTGATGTATAACCAGTTGTGTCTATAACCTGTAGGCATATAAGATTTTACAAATGTGTCCTAGATTTTGACCCCTAGCCCCACTCCAAGGCCCACCCTGAGGTATGAACCCAGGGGTATGTTCTTTTGGAATCTCAGAAGACTCCTCCAGGTACCCAAATTCTAAATATGAATGCTCTATGAGGAGTGAAAATCAAGATATAAGAATTTGAAAAACTTTAACACAGTATTACAAAGGTGTCCTAGATTCTGACACCTAGCCCCACCCAGGGGCATGAACCCAGGGGTTTATTCTCTTGGAATCTCAGAAGACCCTCCAAGGTACCTAAGTTCCAAATTTGATGCCTCTGTGAGGAGTGACTGTTGAGATATAAGCATTTGAAAAACTTTAACGCAGTGTGACGGGAACGGGAACGCAAACGCAAACGCAAACGTGGACGACCGGGGTGACTACAATAGCTCTCCTTGTACTTCGTACAGGCGAGCTAAAAAGTGACTTTTTTTATGAAAATTCTTAGTCCGTGACCTTCACCTCAAGGTCCCCCCCCCACTCCCCCCCGAGTGGGGATGGTGCTGATAAAAACTTTAGACCTATATCTACCATCATGCCAAATATGAATGAAATCCAAAGGGTCTTCAAAATATGAGGTCTTATAAACTTTAACACAAAAACTTTGACCCTGTGACGAAGGAACGAACGAACGTACGTACAAACGGAAAAGCGAAAACTATATACCCCCACAAACTTCGTATGTAGGGGGTATAACACACAATAAAGCAAAGCTTTACTCATAAATCTTTATTTAAAGATCTAACACTGACATTCACAACAAAATTCGAAATATGCTTTAACATTAAAACTTGTATACAATATAATTAGGGTAATACATTTGTAGCTGCTCTTAGTAAACAAACTTCTGCACAGTCTGATCAGATTTTCGGCTATGCACTACCATAATGACTCTAAATATTTGGACAGAGAGGCATGAGCAACCAGTGTAGATCCAGATCAGAGGCTCTAGAATGTGGCATCTGATCAGGGTCTACATTATTTACCACTCATCCAGCACTATTTCAGACACATCAACAAGTAGTAAAATAGACTTTTTCAAAATTTACGACAAGTATGGTAAGGAGTTAAGGTGTCCCAATATACCCGGTAGTGTTATTATGTTATTTGCAATTTTAAAAAGTACCTACAATGCAAACAAAGAAGTTTTTTTTTCTTTTTGTGTGTGTTTAGGTTTTACAACACTGTCAACCCCATGGGGTCATGTCGAGCGCGGTCAGTTTACCTAACCACACTTTTACTGGGAGGCCTAGTCCTCTAAGCCATTAACCAGTATTGCTCACATTCTTTCACCACAAACTGACAACTGTACTTCTTGAATCAGCAGGAGACAATGGCCGTTGAAAATAGTTCATGATCAGATCTCTGAATTTCATTTTCATGGGAAACTTTGGATAAATTTGATAAATTTGTGACACATTGTTTACATATTATTCACACCTTTTCTCTTTACCATATACAGTCGACTCTCGTTATCTCGAACTCGCTTATCTCGAATAACCGCTTATCTCGAAGTGAAAATCTGGTCCCTGTTTTAATACAGAGATCTACAGACAGACAACAAAATATTGTGGAAAAGAGGAGAAATTGCTCCTTAGGAGCAATTTCTCCTCTTTTCCACAATATTTTCAATATATCTCTAACTTAGGAGTCAAATTACATCGTCATTCTGTTAAAAGTGTTTGTTCGATTAATTGTTTTCCTCAGTTCCGCAAATCTGATATGTCGAAGTACGGATATCTCGAAGTATTTCATAGAGTCCCTTGGAGTTCGAGATAACGAGAGTCGACTGTACTTCTCTTCAACAAGTCCATTTTGCTACCTGTGAATGTGTGTAAAATTGCTGAGTGCTTGGTAAACAAAGTGGACTCTGATATCAGATACCTTGTTCTATGACTTCTGATCCCAGTCTACACTGTTAGCTCAGGACTTTCTATCTAAATATGTAAAGTAAGTACGGTAATTTGATCAAATCAAGCCCCACACAAATCATCACAGATCCTCTTAGTTTCAGAAATTGCATTTCTGGTAACATTATTTACATTTTCTTGTTACAAGTGGTACACAAATGACAGACTTTCTTTTTACCACATTTACCATAGATATTTACATACCTTAACTTCTTACCATACTTGTCCTAAATAATTAACAAATCCATTTTAATACCTGAATGAATATTGTTCAGACACAACCAGACCATGCAAGGTTTAGACAAAATTACTCCAGGGCGCAGTTTTCGAAACTAACGATGTCATTAGTTAACGTATTGTTAAAACTTTGATCATTAAATATGGCATATATGCTAATATTTTTGCTGTAAAAATGTGAGTAGCTTTTGCATTTGCAAAAGCTAGTCACATTTTTTCAGCAAAAAAAAAAACAAAAAAAAAAAAAACATGTGAATTAGATATTGTACTTACTAGAACAGTTAACATTTTGACAACTAACGAGCTCGTTAAGCTAACGATGCTTTGAACAACTTGGCCCAGTAGTTCCAGATGAGATGCCATAATAAGAAACATCAAAGGCAGCTGCCAATGGCCATACTCAATGACAGTCAATGGCCATACTCAATAGCAGTCAATGGCCATACTCAATGACAGTCTAGAACAATTTTCTTTTTGACACAGCTAGATCTTGAGTGCAACATCTGTGGCAAATTTCTAGAAATTTGCCCAGTGGTCTCAGAATTCTGATAACAAATAAAGAGAAGAATGGACAGACAGACTGACAGATGGATGTCTGATGTCTCCTTTCATAGGACTAATCAGCTGTCCAGGGCCCAGTTGTTCAAAGCATTGTTAGCTTAATGCGCTTATTTGTGGTCAAAACATTAATGGTTCTAGTAAGTACATTAACTGATTCACATGTATTTTTGCTGAAAAAAAGTGAGTACCTTTTGCAAATGCAAAAGCTACTCACATTTTTTACAGCAAAAATATTAGCGCATATGCCATATTTAATGATCAAAGTTTTAATGATACGTTAACTAACGACATTTTAGTTTTGAACAACTGGGTCCTATAGTGCTAAAAGCAAGTCTATATGAAAAAGGAAATATAGAGATACACAGGAAAGGCCTCAGTCACAGAACACAGCCTTTCCAAGGAACTTCATACAGACTGAATGACACGAGTTGATTTTACAAAAAAGGAACTTCATTGAAAACAGAACAAATAAACAAGCAGAAATTGCAATACCGCCTTGACACTGTCAACAGCACAGCTGTTGTTGGCAATAAACCTGGTTTTAAAGGTACCAAACCATATCTTTAATCCTAATACAGTTTCAGCTACATGTACATGTAATTGTTTAGTCCCTTTAAGTGCACCCCAACTCATCAATGAATCAACATAAAAACACGTGAATTTAATTTTCAGCACTATGATGAAACAATGAAAGCGCTGCAAGCACTGTGGCATGCCCTGCCACTGCACTTACATAAAGCCAGTGCCATAACTCTGTCATAAATAAAATCAAAGGGAAGGTTCATTAGTCTTTCCCGAATAAAGTTGACATGAATATATGACTGAGATGACTATTTTCAATGTTCAAAGGACTATAACTCAAAAAAGTATGTAAACCAGACTTACAGTTCTCGTTTTCTGCAGATTCCCTCATGGTGCATCACATAAGTGTAAAGTTTATATCACACAAACTTATTTTCAGTGTTCAAAGACCCATAACTCAAAAGTAAGCCAGACTTATGATTCTTGTTTCTACATGTCATCATATGTTGCTTTAAATTTTTGCAAGGCTTCATGAAAATCTCTGAAACCATTTTCAAGACATAGAAAGGGCACAAGTACATGACTGGGATCACTATTTACAATGTCCAAAGGGTGGTAACTCATAAAGCAGGTAATTCAGAGTTATGGCTCTTCTGTTCTGCATATCAAATCCTGGTGATATACATTTGCATAAAATTTCAAGAAAATATCTTAAACAGTTTTCAAGTTATAGAGCAGACACATATATTACAAAAATCACTATTTTCAATGTTCAAAGGGCCATAACTCCAAAAAAAAAAGGTTAAGCAGAGTTACAGTTCTTGTGTTCTGCACCTTGTCTCATGATGCTTTACATCTGTGAAAAGTTTTATCAAAATATCTGAAATGGTTTCAGACTTACAGAGCCGACACAAGTACATGGTAGAAAAAGCTATTTTCAATATTTACTATCTTTATAGAGTGGTAACTCCAAAAGTACATTAACCAGAGCTACTGTTCTTGTATTCTGCATATCCTCTCATGATATTTTACATTTGTGAGAAATTTCATGAAAATATCTCTAACGGTTTTCAACTTAAAGAGCGTACACATGTACATGGTAGAAATGGCTATGTTCGATGTTCAAAGGGCAATAACTCCAAAAGTAGGCCAATCAGAGTTATGGGTTCATATCTTGGAGCTTTAAATTTGTGTGAAATTTCATCAAAATATCTGCAATGGTTGCTAATTTACAGAGCAGACTAGTACAGGGTAGAAATGGCTATTTTCAATATTTACAATGTTCAAAGGTCTGTAACTCCAAATGTAGGTTAACCCTCAAATGGTTTTCAACTTACCGAGCAGATATGAGTACATGGTGGAAATGGCTATGTTCAATGTTCAAAGGGCAATAACTCCAAAAGCAGGCAAACCAGAGTTACAGTTCATGTGTTCTGCACCTCTTTTCATGGTGCTTTACATTTAAGTGAAGTTTCTTGAAAATATCGCAGATGGTATCAGAGTTATGGAGCGGATACGTTTAATGTTTAAAAGGCAATAACTCCAAATGTAGGCTAGCCAGAGTTACGGTTCATGAGTTCTGTACGTCGTTTTATGGTGTTTACAACTGTGTGAAGTTTCATGAAAATATCTCAAACTGTTATCAGAGTTATGGAGCAGACACAAAATTATGAAGCACTAACAGACGGACAGACACTCCAGATTTCGGACAGTATAACATAATACCTCACCACTTTTTGTGGCGGGGCATACAAATGAACCTTAAAGGTCCAAATTAAAATTGGTTTCACATAACACAAGAAAACAACATAACAGATATAAGCACCGGGTATGAAACATTAAAAACATATAATAAAATTCAAATAGACTATATAAAATATAGAATATGGAAGTGAAAAAAAATATTATCCAATACTAAGACAACAGGAATTAAGACTAACCAGTACATTTAAGCAATCTTATCAGGATCTTCATTTTTCATTGTAGTCATTCTACAACTTCTTTTACACTACCTCTTTATTACATGGTTTGTTATAACACAATTTAGGATATAACACGGTTCAAAGATGGATCCTAAAAATGTATAGATTATATTGAAAAATGACCATAAATGGTCATTTTTCAATATAATCTATGCATTTTTGTTTGGATATATCACAGTTGTTTAACTAACACGGTTTATGCTATGGACCCCAACAATAGTGTTATAAAGAGGCTGTGGTGTATTTATTTTAGCAGAAAATAATAACTTGATCAATTGCTTATTCACTGTCAGAGCAAACAGTTGTACTGTACTTGCCTAAATATTCAGACACTAAACAGCTTAGACCCAAATCAGATACTGTAGAATACAACATCTAATCAGGGTCTACATTAGTTGCAATTCCACCAGTCATTTTTAGCCAAATCTAAGTAGTCAAATGGGCTTGGTATAGGTAATGTAAGGAGTTAAAAGAGTCTGAATATTTAGGGAGAATATGGTACTTTTAACCCTTAGGCTGCTAATCGCGACTATTGCCGCGCTGGAGGGGTCTGCCAACTCTAAAGCCTGTCAAACTTACTATATACCACATGCAACCACTCATAGCAAGTGTTCTCATACAGGAGTGAACCTACCTTCATACAAACACGCCACTTTTCATTAGACAGTCAGGTGCTGGATTTTACCCCCACTAAAAAAAGACCGAGAATGCCAAATATCAAGCTGCCATTAATTTCAGCACTCACTTCAACAGACTGATCACGTTTTTCTGAAAAAAAAAAAGCCCGTTACACCTGAATCATTTCTAGTGAGGAAGAAGAAGGAATAACAGTAGAACCTTTGTATGTCACTTGTTTCATTCACAATAGTACACAGTAGGCACTGGCCCCTTGTAACATTTTTTTTTTTTTTTTTTTTTTTTTTTAAGTGTCTTAAACAGTTCCCGGTTTACACGTGACTGTCACATGACTTTCTAGTCATGTGACCATCCCTTCTCCGGTAAAATGGCCATCTACAATCGGCAAATTGTATGTGAAAATTCCATGTAATTCGAGGCAAAATTAAGGGAGTAATGACTTCTCGAGTAGAGGTACCCCCTCTTACAGGCTTGATTCATTTTTTTTCTAGCAGGCTAAGGGTTAAATTTTACGACCAGAAATGGCCACATGCAAATATGGGAAATCATAAGTTTCCTTCTGACAGTGCATCTAATGAGTTTTACTACTGTGGTGAAATATCAAATATCAAATGTCACAGCAAAACAATGTAGATCCAGACCAGATGCTGCATTTTGCAATATCTTATTTGGGTCTGCACTATTTGCCAAAGTCCACTTTGTGGGACACTAGTGATTTTAATAATAGGCTATGATTCTTCAACTTTTGGTATATATACCACCTCTTTGCAACATCATTACTGGATCCAGAATAAACATTGTATTAGATAACCAACCATGTTATATTTAAACAAATGTCTAGATTTATCTATAAAATGACCATAGATGTTTTTTTTACATGTATAACCTACATGTATATGTTTTGGTTTGGATACATTTCTGATGTCTTATTTAATCCTTAAAACGCCAATCACAACTATAGCAGACGACAATTTTGATTTTTTTTTTAATTTCAGAAGAAAACACATCTTGACATTTCATGTGAATCGTCTGCCAAGCAGACGATTCACATGAAATATCAAGACTTGTTTTCTCTGAAAAATAAGAAATAAAATTTTAGAATGTCGTCTGCTACAAATTTTGCTTGGTGCTTTAAGGGTTAACCATGTAACTGCCAAAACCAGGATAAAATGAGACGAGTTATAAAGAGGTTTCCGTGAAAATTAATTCTTAAATGTGCATTGACCATGCAGGCGAACAGTAAAGACAGTGAACAGTCTAAACATCAGCACAGGCTGATCGGGGGCTTTGATATCTAGTTTTATACAAGAGGCTTTTTTTTTCAACTAAACTGACATAGCTCTAAAAAAGACATCTTTCAAATCCAATAACTACTGGTAAATTTCTTATTTCTCCAAGCAAACCTTTGGGTACTCAGTGGAATTGCCTAGGGAAGGTAATTTACAGAAGTAAAACAATATACCATATTCAACTTAACTACCCCACTGTGCACTTAGATTTTCCAAAATTACTGAACAAAATTGTAGTAAAATATCCACTTAATAACGGCACACTGTTAAGAAAGATCAGCAGAGGACTTCATGAGGAGCGTATTAAATGATTCTTATGTGATGTTATTTTCTGATCTTCTTTTTAAAAGCATATGATGTGGATCCTCGTTTGAACTGCCTCAACTTGTTGATCCAATCCGAATGAGTTCCAACAACATATGCTTTCATAAAGAAGTAGATAAAAGTACACTGTCTGTGATCTAAATACTTAATTGCTCGACTGTGCGCTTATAGGAGCATAGGGGGTAATTAGGTCGAATACAGTATATCTCAGGAGAAACTAACATTTATCTGGCTATAACACTCATCTACAGCTATGTATATGGGGTATCTCCTCCTGCCCCCTCTCTCCCCCATATCCACACACACTTACATACACACACAATGATTACACTTAAGTTTATGATGCATTAACAGTTGAGATTCAAAAATATAACACCATATAAACATAACTAACATTTTATCTTGTTAAAAAACAAACAGATTCAGCACCATATTTGATTATAAGGAAAATCAAAGAAACAATGCTTCCATTAAAACATACCATAATTACCTAATGTACTGAGTCACATAAACTACTTGCCATACTGTTCCTAAAATTTGTTCATACACCTGCTGATATGTCTAAAAACTACTAGCTGAGTGATCAAAAGTATGAATTTTGATCAGATGCCTAAACTATCTGACCTGGGTCTACACTATTTGCTGAGGCATATCTCTCGGAATAATTTAGGGGTGAGAATAGTCGTTAATAAACAATCCTGAAATCTAAAAAATCAGTCCAAGAACTACATGTACTCATATTTTTCTTATTTCTCAATTAAAACATGTTGTGGGTACTCACTAGAAGTGCCTCAGAGTGTTTGCTCCCCTTGGTGATATGGTCAGAAAAATATTCCACAACATCTGATCTGGATCTGTACTATTTATACAGGCTTCTTTACCAATATTTAGGGTAAATATGGTTTTCTATATTATGAGCTAATAACATACATCCTGTTTGAGATGCTGTTCTGACATCACTTTTCAAACTTTGAAGTGACAAGCAAAATTGCAGCAGATAGCTTACTATTTTTTTTATTATTATTATGGTAATAGAGACAATAAGGCTTGACATTTCATGTGAATCTTCTAATAGACAGACAATTCACAAATAATGTCAAGCAGTATTTTCTCTGAAGAAATGGAAAAAAAAAAAAAAAAAAAAATCAAAAAAAAAAAAAAATCAAAATATCTGTTGCCGCAGGAGTTGTTAGTGCTTTAACTTTAAATCTGTAACCCTTTCAACCCTGTAGACTGGTACAAACACCTATGCAGACTGTAGATCCAGATGAGATGGCTCATAATGAGCCATCTCATCAGGATCTACACTGTTTGCCATTCTGTTACTGATTTTCACTTAAACCTCTATTTGCCAAAATGAATGTGCCAAGGTTCTAAGTTGGAAGAGTCCAAGTCGGAACCTTGAGGTGAAAGGGTTAAACTGTTGTTCTACTTTCTTCCGAAGACACTTCATGGTTGAACACATGCTACTTTTATATCCTCTACTCGTATCTATCATTTCAACTGCAGTTTCTTTCTTCCAAGTAACTACAATGTTAAATAGCTTATACATAACTGACAGCCAACTTTTCAACTCTATTACCATATTTACCCTAAGTACTTGGGCAGACCCCCTTTAGCAAACAATGTAGTCCCAGATCAGATGATGCAGACTGCAGCATCTGATAAGGGTCTACACTGTCTGCCACTATTTCAGCAGTTTTCAGACACATCAATTGTAGTAAATAGGATTTTTTTTTTTTTCAAATAAGTAATTCAGGCCCCTGAATACTCAGGGTAAATATGTTAATACTTTTTCCAAATGTACAATGCTCACACACACATGCATTCTATCAGGTGCTGGTATCCCTTACTTTGAATTTGCACTATTTTCACAGACCGAACACACAGTGTTCTAATTCTGCATTAGCCTAGGTCTTACGATTGACTGAGTTGCGGTTTATGGCCCAGTCAACCCATTAGGATAATTTCATAATTTGTCCAACCACACTTTTCCTGGGCAGGCTTAGTCCTCTAACAGTTAACCAGCACTTGTGCACATTCTTTCGCCAGTGCCCTTCTTGAATCAGGGGAAGAGAGAGAATGGCCATAGCAAGTATTTCCTAATCAATCTCCACAAAAGAATGTTGCGGGACCCGGCGGGGATCACAACCTCCTGATCACCCATCGGATGTGCATCTGACTGAGCCACAGAGACTGAAGCAATTCTTTCAGACCTAACACAATCTTCTCATACCTGCATTCTTATAAAGAACAGTACTGCTATAACTTCTACTCATTGCCAAGTCCACAGATGATACAAAAGAAAAAGAAGGAATATGCTCCCTCCCTTTTGAAAGGGCTCTACTCCAAAATGAAAGAATTTGCTCTTGGAGTAAATTCTGTACTTTTAGAGTAGACCCCTTTAGAAGGAGTCTGGTTTGCAGGAAAGCCACAAAATTTGTTTCCCTTGTTCAAATACTCTCTGCTTATACTGGCACAAGTCCCAGACTCAAATACTCTTTTTTTTTCAAAATCATAGACTAGATAAAACCTGTTCTGATACTGGTCTACCCTTTACTTGTTAGCATGTTTCTCTCACAAAACAGGTGTCATATACAGTCAGTTTTAATATCAAGAGGTGATATCTGTCTCTCTCCCTCCGCCAAAAAGATTTGTAGAGCTTTTGTTAGTAAATATACTCCCATTTTTTTCCTCTGTTTCATTGAGTAGGTCACTGATATGCCATAGTAATCCCCTCTCTTCATATTTGTCAGTTTGTTTAATCCTGAAAGACACAATGCATTCAAACTTTGTTTTAGTTAAACCATTACTTGAGACAAGTTTACAAAACAAATTTTATACATGACTGGCCTATGTCATATCTTTTAAAGTATAGACATCTAGAGTGTTAACAATGTTTTCTTTTGATTTGGCCTGGTGACCTAGTTTTTAACCCAAAGTGACCCAGTTTCAAGCTTGACCTAGAAATCATCAAGACAAACATTTTGAGCAAGATTCACAATAATATCTTAAATAAATGTAGTATATAATACTTAATGAGCAACTTGATATGTAAGAAATGTCTTGTTTTTTTTTGTTTATTTTTTCTTATTTCCGCATAGGACATATGTGTTGGATACTTGTTAGAATTGCCTCAATGAGGCAATTCTAACAAATATCCAAAACATATGTTTCTTTGAAGTATTAAATACAATATTCTTGCATAATTTGTGACTAATTATTACCTCTTAAGCAAAGGTTTCATGACAGTCAAATTGTCATTATGTCTAATTTTGTTGTTGTATTGAGTGTCGGTATAGAGAGGGTTGTTTGTTTGTGTTGAGGTTTTATGGCCCAGTCAACCCAATGGGGTCATGTCGAGCACAGTCAGTTTACCTAATTACACTTTTACTGGGCAGGCTTAGTCCTCTAAGCGGTTAACCAGTATTGTGCACATTCTTTCGCCAGAAACTGACAACTGCCCTTCTTGAATCAGCGAAAGGGAGAGAATGACCATAGAAAATATTTCATGATCAATTTCCACAAAAGAATGTTGCCGACCTCGGGAGGGGGGGGTTGAATCCGCGACCTCCTGGTCTCCAGTCGGACGGTGCATCCAAATGAGCCACCAAGGCCATAGAGGGTTGTCTATATTTTAAATAATGGGACATCTAATTCCATAACATACTTATCCTTACATCTTAACATGTCCATTTTACTATCTGCTGATGTTTCTAAAACCTGCTGGCTGAGTGGCAAAGCCTAGACCCATATCAGATGCCACATTCTGCAGTGTCTACGAATGTTTCAAGGGGTCTATGCTGTTTGCTCAATCCTATATGACAATATATTTTGGGTAAATACTGTACCATATTTTATCCCCAAAAGGGCCCAAATATTATGTTTTGGAGAAAAAAAAAAAAAAAAAAATAAAAAAAATTTTTTTTGTTACACCAAAAAAATTAGTTTAGGTTATTTAACCACAAAAATATCTTTTTTTTGTTTGGTCTAACATCAACTATTAACCCTTGTCCTGCGCAACCCAAATATGCCCTGCCTTTGCAAACAGTGTAGATCCAGATCAGTTGGCTTCTGAAGAAGCCAACTGATCTGGATCTGCACTGTTTGCCATTAAGTATGTGAATTTATAGCAACAATCCAGATCAAGTAATCTGATTGGCTGAAAATTAGAAGTGGGCGAGGCATCTTGATTTATTCAGCAGGACAAGGGTTAAGACCTTTCTGAGATAAACTCCTTCTGACAGAACACAAATGCACCTTTGGTCTGATGTACCCTACTTACCTATAGCATCTACCATACAAGCTTCTCTGGTGTAAGCTTCAACTGGTATAACACTTTGGAAACAGTGAAGTGACACAACTCCTAGTCCTGATGACCAGATCTCAAGAATCTGTAATACTTTACTACTGACCTATAGATAAAAGCACAGAATTACCTCATAAATACAATTACACTGCATTTTATCTATCCTAAATATTCTGACACTCTAACTCTTTACTATATAAAGTTTGGACAAGTCCATCTGACTTTCGATTTTGTTGTGTTTGGGTTTTACGACATATCAAAGTGAAGAAAAAGAAGAAATAAAAAATATCCCCCCTCTACCCTTACCTGCTACAAGGATAGCAGGCCTCGCCCAACTGTAAGCCAATATTAGCTGGACACCCCAGGGACATAAGATACATGACATCTTCGCACCACCCGACCATCCCCTCCATCTGACTAACTGGGGATGCATCTCCAATTTTGTGAACGAAGAATGAACAGTTTAGTTTACTTTAGGAGCAGTTTAATTTGCATCTACAATCTGAGATGAAACGCCTGTTCAAATATATTGAAAATTTCATCTCCAAAAATTGAAAATTTTAAGATAAAAAAAACTCTAATATTTTTAATATTTCTACTCAAAACATAGATTGTGGGTACTCATAAGAACTGCCTCAGTGAGACGGTTCTAACAAGTACCCACAATCTATGTTTTTGAGCAGAAATAAGAAAAACAATATATACCCCTGTAAACTCCAGTTTTACTATATAAAAGTGGGGTTTAGGGGTGGGGGGGGTGAATATTTTATAGGTATGTTTTCCTGATATGACTATCCCATAGCTCCAGATAAGCAGAGGTAGTCAGACAGTATTTTACTTATTTCTCCATGAAAACATCTTGTGGGTATACATTAAAGTGCCTCAATGAGGCACTTCTAAAGAGTTCCCACATGTATCTGTTTTCATGAAAAAATAGGAACAAGAGGCTCATGGGCCAATGCTGGCTCGTCTTAGTGAAATAGCCACTTCAGAAATACAGATGTTACGCAACATTTTTCTAATCCTGTCATTGCAACTTATGAAAGGATCATCATTATGCCTCCAACTTTTAATGCTGGAGGGGCATATTGCTTCTGGGATGTTCGTGCGTCCGTCTGTGTGTGTGTCAGTTAAGCTTTTTGATGCACAGCATAACTTCTGAAGCATGCATGCTAGGGTTTTGAAATTTCATATATGGATTCCTCATGAAAAAAATAGCGGACATGTATTTTTTTTCCATCAGGATTATGCTCCTTTCCTGAGTTATGGCCCTTTGAAAATATATGGATGAAATCTTGTCAGCAAAATATCTCCAAAACCAGTCAAGGTAGAGCCTTGAAACCTTGTGAATAGATTGCTAGTGATGAGTAGATGATCTAATTAACTTTTGAATAAATTTTGAAAACTACTTGATGACTTATGGCCCTTTATAACCTTGGGCATTTTTCATTGCAAGCTTTTTTGATGCATAGCAGAACTTTTGAACCGTTCATGCTATGGTTTTGAAATTTCATATCTGGATTCCTTATGAAACAAGAGCTGTCGTAGGACAGCGTAGCTCGCCTGCTGGGTACATTTTATATTGTAACATTTTTATCATTAAGCCATATAATATAGGTCATACTGACCTAGATGTATTTGTATGTAAATCATTTTGTCACATAGATATAATAATCCAGGTATGACAATTCTCCATGAAATAGTAATAAAAATAAAAGGCAAAATCACTGAAGCATGAAATATAGGTCACAATGACCTAGATATAGTAAGTGGTCATTCATTGGGTCACATGGAACTAATATCCCAGGTGTGACATTTATCCAACAAATAGTATTCAAGATATAAGGCAAAATCACTGAACCATGAAATATAGGTCACACCAACAGAGATATATTTTGACGTCAATAATCGGGTCACAAGGAACTAATATCCCAGGTGTGACATTTATCCAACAAATAGTATTCAAGATATAAGGCAAAATCACTGAACCATGAAATATAGGTCACAATGACCTAGATATAGTAAGTGGTCATTCATTGGGTCACATGGAAGTAATATCCCAGGTGTGACATTTATCCAACAAATAGTATTCAAGATATAAGGCAAAATCACTGAACCATGAAATACAGGTCACAATGACCTAGATATAGTAAGTGGTCATTCATTGGGTCACATGGAAGTAATATCCCAGGTGTGACATTTATCCAACAAATAGTATTCAAGATATAAGGCAAAATCACTGAACCATGAAATATAGGTCACACCAACAGAGATATATTTTGACGTCAATAATCGGGTCACAAGGAACTAATATCCCAGGTGTGACATTTATCCAACAAATAGTATTCAAGATATAAGGCAAAATCACTGAACCATGAAATATAGGTCACAATGACCTAGATATAGTAAGTGGTTTTTCATTGGGTCACATGGAAGTAATATCCCAGGTGTGACATTTATCCAACAAATAGTATTCAAGATATAAGGCAAAATCACTGGACCATGAAATATAGGTCACAATGACCTAGATATAGTAAGTGGTCATTCATTGGGTCACATGGAAGTAATATCCCAGGTGTGACATTTATCCAACAAATAGTATTCAAGATATAAGGCAAAATCACTGGACCGTGAAATCTAGGTGACCTGGACCGTAAAATGTAGGTCACCATGACCTTCACTCTCTTACACTTAAAACAATGTCACACAGTTAGCTGATGTATAACCAGTTGTGTCTATAACCTGTAGGCATATAAGATTTTACAAATGTGTCCTAGATTTTGACCCCTAGCCCCACTCCAAGGCCCACCGTGAGGTATGAACCCAGGGGTATGTTCTTTTGGAATCTCAGAAGACTCCTCCAGGTACCCAAATTCTAAATATGAATGCTCTATGAGGAGTGAAAGTCAAAATATAAGAATTTGAAAAACTTTAACACAGTATTACAAAGGTGTCCTAGATTCTGACCCCTAGCCCCACTCAGGGGCATGAACCCAGGAGTTTATTCTCTTGGAATCTCAGAAGACCCTCCAAGGTACCTAAGTTCCAAATTTGATGCCTCTGTGAGGAGTGACTGTTGAGATATAAGCATTTGAAAACCTTTAACACAGTGTGACGGAAACGGGAACGCAAACGCAAACGCAGACAACCGGGGTGACTACAATAGCTCTCCTTGTACTTCGTACAGGCTAGCTAAAAATAGGTGAAACACATTTTTTTTTTCTCATCAGGATTATGCCCCTTTTCTGAGTAATGATTCTTTGAAAAAATATGGATGAAATCTTGGCAATAAAATATCTCAAAAACTATCTGGAGCCTTGAAACCTTGTGAATAGATTGATAGTGATAAGTAGATGACCTTATCATGCCCCCCAACTTTGAAAAAGTTTGGCTTTGTTTGTCCATTCATCTGTTCGTCATGCTTTTTTGTGCATGCCATATCTTACAAACCATGCGAGTTTTGAAATTTCATATATATGTTCCTCATGAAAAAATAACTGAACTGTATTTTTTTCATGGCGGATATATTAGTACTTACAGAGTTATGCCCCTTTGAAAAAAGAGAAATAAATCTTGTCAGCAAGATATTTCAAAAGGTACTTAAGCTAGGGTATTGAAATTTTATATAGTGCTTGGAAATGATGTGTAGATAAACTGTAGATTTTTAGGGAGTTCCGTGAAAAACTGACGTAGTTAAGGCCCTTTGCTATTCTCGGCATTTTGACATTGTAAGCAAGATATCTCAAAAAGTATTTAAGCTAGGGTCTTGAAATTTTATATAGTGGTTGGGAAGGATGTGTAGGTGAAGTGATTAGATTCTTACTGAATTATACGAAAAACTGACATAGTTATGGCACTTTGCAAATCTTGGCATTTTGACTGTCAGCAAAATATATTAAAAAGTATTTAAGCTAGGGTCTTGAAATTTTATTAAGTGGTAGGGAATGATGTGTAGATGAACTGATTAGATTTTAAGGGAATTCCTCAAAAACTGACCTAGTTAACTAGTGACCTAGTTTGTGATTCTTTTTGATGCCTGTTATATCTTAAAAACCATGCATGGTAGGGTTTTGAAATTTCATATATAGGTTCCTTATGAAAAAATAAGTGACCCATATTTTTTTCTTGTTTGGCAAATTTGCCCTTTAAAAAAATCATAATTAAATCTTATGAGCCAGTTATCTCAAAAAGTATTTAAGCTGGGTTCTTGAAGTTTTGTATAGATATTGAAAATGATGTGTTAATTACTTGATTAGATTTTGAGGGAATTTTGTGAAAAATTGATTAGTTATTGCCCTTTGCAGTTCTGGGCATTTTGACCTTGTCAGCAAGATATCTAAAAAAGTATTTAAGCTAAGGTCTTGAAGTTTTGTATAGTGACTAGAAATGATGTGTTAATTATCTGATTAGATTTTGAGGGAAATTTGTGAAAAATTGACTGTTATGGCCCTTTGAGGTTTTGGACATTTTGACCTTGTCAGCATGGTATCTCAAAAAGTACTTAAGCTAGGGTCTTGAAGTTTTGTATAGTGATTGGAAATGATGTGTTAATTATCTGATTGGATTTTGACGGAATTTAGTGAAATATTGAGGTAGTTATGGCCCTTTGCAGTCCTGGGCATTTTGACCCTGTCAGCAAGATATCTCAAAAAGTACAATGTATTTAAGCTAGTTTTCATAAAATTTTGATGGAGTTATGGACCTTAAAATTTCGTACAATTTAATCGTATTTATATTATGATATGATGAAGTCTGCAAAGGTTATGGATGTGTCATTAGACAAACTTAATACTGTAACAAGGTGGTGAGCAAATCCATACTTGTCATCACAAGGAGTTATAAGTGGGTGAGTTTGAATCTCCCTGTCTGGTGCACAAGGGCCTGACCCATAATGCCCACAAGGTGCCCAGATAGTAGCGTACAAGTCAACACAGTATTGCTATTTAGGAATCTTTCTGACTCGTTGTCTAACTTCTGACCTGTGTTGTGTTACAAAAAGAAATGAAAATAAGGTTAAGAAGTTTGAATTTCAACACAATATGATATAGTTTGCATAAGAAGAGAATGCTTGTACACCTTTAGGGGCAAGCATTTGGTTGGGGGAATAGTGTTTTACAAACACCCATATCTAGTTTTGAGCAGCTTCAGAAGAATGTGTCTTTTTATAATATTTTTTTAAACCATATCTGGGCATGACAGTCAATGGAGCATGACCATTTGAACAAACTCTCAATCCATTTTAACAGTAGGACAATTAAATTTGGGAAAAAACTTGGCCAAGTGGTTTCAGAGAGAAGTTGTTTAAAAGAGCATGATTTTATACATATATCTGTAGCTCAGGGATAGGGAAAGACAATCAACAATCTTTTTTTCCCTTCTGGTGTTTATCAGGGTCTTCTTTCCCTGCTGGTATGTAACAGGGTTTCTTTTCCCTGATGGTGTGCAAAAGGGTGTTCTTTCCCTGCTGGTGAATAACAGGGTCTTTCCCAGCAGGTGCCTTACAGAAATCCTACTTTAGATTTGCCTTGGCAACCAAACAAAATTGCCACTGGTCATTAAACCCATAAAATGGATAGACAAGGGAGAAAAAGGCAATTTAACATTTTCCCCAAAATAAGTCTATGGGAGCTTTCTATTGCCATGGCAACCCAACCAATAGGCAGATCACCATAATTTTAAAAATTTTGAATCCCCCTCACCCAAGCAATATTTGTACCAAATTAGTCATACTGCTTAAGTGGTTTTGGAATTGTCATTTAAAAAAATCCTTATTTTTTAAAATTTAACATTGCTATGTCAGCCAAACAAAATGATCACTGGTCATGAAACACATAAACTGGGTAGACAGACAATCATCAAATAATCATAACTGCCAAATATTGTTCTCATCACTTCATCAGTTATAGAGAAAATGCAATTTAACCATTTTCCAACAGAAAGTCTATGGGAGCTTTCTGTTGCTATGGCAACCAAATCAAGATGCAGATCACCACAATTTTAACAATCTTTAAATCCCCTACTCGAGCAACATTCTTACCCAATTTGGGACAAATTGCTTGAATGGCTTTGGAGGAATTGTCATTTGAAAGTGTTAATGGATGGATGGGTGGACAAAAAGTGATCACTATAGCTCATCCTGAGCATGGCTCAAGTGAGCTAAAAATATCAATAAGTTTTGGCTGAAAAAAACAACAACAAAAAACAACAAAACCTTATCTGGAGTTATGTTGTGTCCATTGGTCTTGCATTTTGTTTCAAACTATGGACTCCTATAGCCTTGGCTGCAAGCTAAGAAAATATTTTACCCAGGGTTGGCAAAATGCCGGCAAATATGAGTATTTTCCATGCCGGTGGTATTTACCGGTAAATACCGGCAAATACTGGTAAATGCCGGCAAATACTGGAAATTGGCATTTACCACCCTGGAAGTAAGACAAAACCCTACCCTCAGTATCAACCTATGGACAATGTCTGTAATAGGGGCTACATAGTTGACTTAGTATTTACATTATACTGATTGCAGTTTAACTCTGGTTTAAGTTTACTTTAATATTAAATTCAGTTAAGTGAAATCTAGAGAAAAAAAGCCTGTTTCATACCTGCCAAAGTACTCATCAGGTGGCTTGTGGCTACCACTACAGGTTTTTATTTTTACTTTTTCTTTCTTTTCATTCTTTTTTTCTTTTGTTTTTTGTTTTTTTAATCTTTTTTTTTCTTTTTTAATTTTTTTTTGTATCTTTTCATTTTTATTTTTAACTTTTTTTATCTTTTTTTTTTTCTTTCTTTTTTTTTTTCTTCAATATTTTCAATATTTTCTTTTGAATAAATAAAGAGTATAAACAACATACAATAGCACATAAGGGCAGGATGCAAAGAAGTCTTTACACAGGTCTACCAGTCAATCTCTGCTTTCCCTCTGAGGTAGCGGTAACAGAATACCAGCTTGGCAGCTTTCTGGAGACCAAGTCTGTTCCTCAGTTTAGTCTGGATTAAGCCAAAGTTTGAAAACACCCTCTCAATAGATGCAGAACTGGATGGTGACTATAACCAGAAATTTTCTGACTTCCAGGGTATATCAGGTTTGAAGCCATACTATAACTCAAGCCTTACCTATGACACCTTTTTACTTTCACCTAGACTTATTGTCTATATGCATTCATTTATGACATCTTGCCCCTGGCTATCAAGTACCCTCTTGAACAAACAATTGTCCTGGGATTTGTTGTTTTAGTAATTAGACCATACAGGTAGTCTTGCTAATTACATGTACACTAAAACTCCTAAAAATTTTGAATATAGTAAAGTGATGTAAATATCCTAAACTTTGCAAAACATACTTTTACCATAGAGAAGTGTGTTTAAAAGATGCAGATGGCCTGGCAAACATTTAAGATCCTGATCAGACTGTTCAGTATGATCTTGGTCTGCTCTTTTTGACATGGTCTGCCAGCACAAAAACTTAGGGTCATTATGGTAAATGTCAGTGGCCAGGTGCACAGGTGAATTTCTACTATTGAGATAAAGGCCTACATGATTTTTTTTTTAATTAAAGACCATTTGTTGCTTAAATAATTTCAAAATTTTTGTCTTAGATTCACTTTTTGGCAGTGTTACATGTTTATATTGAGATTTCTTCTATTCTTTAGGGTGGTAACCTTATATAATTAATGATTTTAACATTCTTACTCATCTAGTTTGCTTATACTATTTCAATGCAACTTGTTTAAAGACTTCTGCAGTTTTTTAAGGCCAAAAAAATTTCAATTTGCCGGTATTTGCCAGTATTTGCCACTTGAGGAGTATTTTCCAGACCGGTAAATACCGGCAAATGCCACTGGTAAATACCGGGGGTGGAATTTGCCGCCCAACCTTGATTTTACCAGTTACCATTTCTCCATGCAACATAAAATAACATTTTTGAACAATACTTGTGAAAAGTAATTAAATTTGATGCTAATGTGTTTTTGGCTAGCTGAAATTGTCATGATAAAAATATAAAAACAACAATAAATAACAAGGATATTATGTGTTCAGTTTAATGAAATAATGCTAGAAATAGCTTCCTAATCAAACACAATATCATATTAACTTGAAAACAAAGACAAATTCACTTCATATTTACCAAAGCAGAGATTTATAGACATGCAGAGTTCTTGACTGTGAAAGTTAATACATACATTGGATTATATGTTGGTATGAAATTATTACAAGAAGAATTTCACTACATGTTTTTTTTTTATTATTATGAATTGTTAAGCATCCTTAGTATTGTGCATGAGTTTCTATTTTATTTTTTCTGTTTTAGTTGGTTTTAGTTAAATTATATTTACATATTTTATTTATTAATCATTATGCAAACAGTGATGTCCTAAATCAGACTACTGCATTTTTTTTTCCTCTGTATTTTTTTTTTTTTTTTCTCAACCCAGCCTGAAATATCAGCCCTACCTTATCTTTTGGTTTCTTCATTTGTTTTATGGCT
The DNA here is from genome assembly GCA_964016985.1 of Anodontia alba. Taxonomy (NCBI): domain Eukaryota; kingdom Metazoa; phylum Mollusca; class Bivalvia; order Lucinida; family Lucinidae; genus Anodontia; species Anodontia alba. The sequence continues at coordinate 3,545,329 of OZ024829.1, forward strand.
TCATACAAATGACAGTACGGCCGTGCTCTCTTTCCTTTTCCCACATAGAAGATGGCAGATATGAAACACTGCAAGACATCTAAATCATCTAAAAAGAAGAGAAAACATTGAATGTTCAGATGATTTGGTGTTAAAAGCTGTAGAGCTGACAGATAAAAGAATTTAATAATATAACATGACCTCCACTAAACCCTACCATAAAAATCTGCTTAGAATAGATTTCATATTGACTTTCATTAGAGATAGTACAAATAATATGCCACAGCTCTAAACCTTAAAGCACCCTTCAAAATTGTGACAAATGACAATTTACATTTCTTTTTCAAGAATATAGTGCTTGGCAATCTTATGCCGAGCAGAGGATATCTCAAATCACATTTTTTTATGAAAACAATAACTAGAGCTGATGTTTGTAAAACACTATGCCCCCAACTGCCTGACTCTAACACTGACTCCAACACTGCTTAGCCATGACGGTAACAACAGTACAAATATATGATTTCAAAGCTATTATATCAAAGGGAAATAACTCTAAAATAGGAGATGATTGGGATAAGAAAAAAGTACGGATCACCTATTTTTTCATGAGGAATCAAAACATGAAATTTCAAAACATTAGCACACATGGTTCTAAACTTATGCAATACACAATAAAGCAACGACATTAAATGGCCCGAAATTGCGAAGGGCCATAACTCCAACATTTCATTTAATTGGTTCAAAATTTATTCAGGTGATCTCCTCCTCAATCCCAATCAGTATACCAAATACCATGGCTCTGGCTTAAATACTTTTTGAGATATCTTGCTGAAAAAGTCAAAATGCCTAGAACTACAAAGGGCCATAACTACATCAATTTTTCATGGAATTCCCTAAGAAACAAACCAGGTAATCTCCACATCATCCCCAATCAGCATTTAATATTTCAAGACCCTAGCTTGAGTGCTTTTCAAGAAGTCTCGCTGACAAGGTCAAAATGAGCAGAACTGCAAAGGGCCGTAACTTTATCAATATTTTCATGGAATTCTCTCAAAATATAATCGGGTAATTTACACATCATTCCCATTCACTGTATCAAATTTCAAGAACCCAGCTTAAATACTTTTCAAGATATCTTGCTCACAAGATTTAATTCTGATTTTTTTTCAAAGGGGCAAAACTTTAAATAAACATGCTAAACAAGAAACAAAATATGGGTTGGCTATTTTTTCATTGGGAACCCAAATATAAAATTTAAAAACCCTAGCGTGCAGGGTTCTTAAGATATGGCATGCACAAAAAAAGCTTGATGAACGGACAAACAGTCAGATGGACAAATGAAGGCAAAATAATATGCCCCATCAATTTCATTCGAAACTGAGGCATAATCAGGTTATCTACTCATCACTACCAATCTATTCATCAAGTTTCAAGGCTCCAGCTTCAATAGTTTTTGAGATATTTTGTTCACAAGGGAAACATACCCAAATTTACAAAGGGCCATTACTTACGAAATATTTTTCAGAATTTACAAAAAAATTAATCAGGTCATCTACTCATCATTACCATTCAATTCACCAAGTTTCAAGTCTCTAGCTCTAACAGTTTTGAGATATTTTGCTGACAAGATAAAAATGCCCAAAATAACAAAGGGGCATAACCCAAGAAGTATATTTCAAAATTTCTTCAAAAGTCAATCAGGTTGTCTACTCATCACTACCAGTCTATTCATCAAGTGTCAAGGCTCTAGTTCCAACGGTTTTTGAGATATTTTGCTGACAAGGTAAAATTACCCAAAATTACAAAGGGCCATAACTCAAGAAGTATATTTCAAAATTTCTTCAAAAATTAATCAGGTTGTCTACTCACCACTACAAATCCATTTACTAAGTTTCAAGGCTCTAGCTCTAACAGTTTCTGAGATATTTTGCTGACAAGATAAAAATACCTAAAATTACAAAGGGGCATAACTCAAGAAGTATATTTCAAAATTTCTTCAAAAATTAATCAGGTTGTCTACTCATCACTATCAGTCTATTCATCAAGTTTCAAGGCTCTAGCTTCAATAGTTTTTGAGATATTTTGCTGACAAGTTAAAAATGCCCTAAATTACAAAGGGCCATAACTAATGAATTGTTTTTTAGAATTTCTTCAAAAGTTAAAAAGGTCATCTACACATCACTACAAATCCATTTACTAAGTTTCAAGGCTCAAGCTCTAACAGTTTTTGAGATATTTTGCTGACAAGGTAAGAATGCCCAAAATTACAAAGGGCCATAACTCAAGAAGCATTTTTCAAAATTTCTTCAAAAGTTAATCAGGTTGTCTACTCATCACTACCAGTCTATTCATTAAGTTTCAAGGCTCTAGCTCCAACGGTTTTTGAGATATTTTGCGACAAGGTAAAAATGCCCAAAATTACAAAGGACCATAACTCATGATGTATTTTTTCAGAATTTCTTCAAAAGTCAATCAGGTCATCTACTCATCACTACAATTCCATTTACTAAGTTTCAAGGCTCTAGCTCTAACAGTTTTTGAGATATTTTGCTGACAAGGTAAAATTGCCCAAAATTACAAAGGGCCATAACTCATGAAGTATTTTTCAGAATTTCTTCAAAAATTAATCAGGTCATCTACTCATCACTACAAATCCATTTACTGTTTCAAGGCTCTAGCTCTAACAGTTATTGAGATATTTTGCTGACAAGATAAAAATACCTAAAATTACAAAGGGGCATAACTCAAGAAGTATATTTCAAAATTTCTTCAAAAGTTTATCAGGTTGTCTACTCATCACTACCAGTCTATTCATCAAGTTTCAAGGCTCTAGCTTCAATAGTTTTTGAGATATTTTGCTGACAAGTTAAAAATGCCCTAAATTACAAAGGGCCATAACTCATGAAGTGTTTTTCAGAATTTCTTCAAAAGTTAATCAGGTCATCTACACATCACTACAAATCCATTTACTAAGTTTCAAGGCTCAAGCTCTAACAGTTTTTGAGATATTTTGCTGACAAGGTAAAAATGCCCAAAATTACAAAGGGCCATAACTCAAAAGGCATTTTTCAAAATTTCTTCAAAAGTTAATCAGGTTGTCTACTCATCACTACCAGTCTATTCATTAAGTTTCAAGGCTCTAGCTCCAACGGTTTTTGAGATATTTTGCTGACAAGATAAAAATGCCCAAAATTACAAAGGGCCATAACTCATGAAGTATTTTTCAGAATTTCTTCAAAAGTTAATCAGGTCATCTACTCATCACTACAAATCCATTTACTAAGTTTCAAGGCTCTAGCTCTAACAGTTTTTGAGATATTTTGCTGACAAGGTAAAATTGCCCAAAATTACAAAGGGCCATAACTCAAGAAGTATTTTTCAAAATTTCTTCAAAAGTTAATCAGGTTGTCTACTCATCACTACCAGTCTATTCATCAAGTTTCAAGGCTCTAGCTTTAATAGTTTTTGAGATATTTTGCTGACAAGATTGCATCCATATTTTTTCAAAGGGCCATAACTCAGAAAAGGGGCATAATCCTGTCAAGAAAAAAAATACGTTTCAGCTATTTTTTCATGAGGAATCCATATATGAAATTTCAAAACAGTAGCATTCATGGTTTTAAAGTTATGCTATGCATCAAAAAGCGTGACGAACGGACGGATGGACGGACGGAAGGACGGACGGATGAACAACCCAGAAGCAATATGCCCCTCCAACTTCTTTGAAGTTGGGGGCATAACAAAAAAGACCATCTGCTGGTGTTGTGATAAGTAGTTTGGGTTAAAATCTGCATAAAAACTTGACTTACTGACGATGATGATAAGGTGTTTTAAGTCTCTTTCAACATTCTTTAAATCAAACTAAGAAATCAAGGGATGATAATGAAAGGCTGTGTGCTATGATTCAAACCTGGGACCCCATGATCCATAGTCAGGAGTGCTAACACTGGGCCATGCAGATGTTTCCATTTGACTATGTTTTTATAAAATGCTAGCTTAACAGTAAACAGTGCAAAAAACTCGAATCAAACTGTCCCTCTAGCCCTAGTAAAAAATGGCTTGTAAATCACCAGGGCCCAGTTGTTCAAAGCATCATTAGCTTAACGAGCTTGTTAGTGGTCAAAATGTTAACTGTTCTAGTAAGTACAATATCTAATTCACAAGTATTTTTGCTAAAAAAGTGTGAGTAGCTTTTGCAAATGCAAAAGCTACTCACATTTTTTCAGCAAAAGTATTAGCATATATGCCATATATAATGATCAAAGTTTTAACGATATGTTAACTAAGGACATCGTTAGGTTTGAACAACTGGGCTCAGGCTAATAGGACCAGTGTTGTCAGTAGGGAAATGCAACCAAATTCAGAGGTATACAGATTCATTTACTCACTCATATTACATGCTCTGTTCGGCAGGTTCTTGGTAACTCTGGGATCAAGTAGGATATAGTTAAATGACGACTTCAGAGTGCCCTCTCTCCACCTCTGATGCCTGTTAGGATTCTGGAAAGCTGCAAACATTTTATCTTCCTCACTGGCCATATTTGTGAGGTCAAGGTTACCCTGTAATGCACACCGAAGCTCTGCTGGATATTCTGAAATATTTATAAATTTATATTCCATTTGATGCGCACTGCACGGAAAGGGCCCTCATGCAATTTACGGACAATGCAGGCCCAGATCAGCCTGCGCTTATGCGCAGGCTGATCAGGGCCTCTATTGTCCGCTTACAGAAACAATGGATACTGTAGTATATGTAGACAAACAGAGAATGCTCTGATCAGACTGCACGGATGTGCATGCTGCTCTGGACCTACATTGTCTGCAAATTGTATATGGGCCTTTTTCGTGTGTTGCGTATCATTTACCATACCACATATAGCATATATCTTCAGACACATTAATTCGTTATCACACTTGTCCTAGAATTTAACCGTTGTCATGCTGTATAAATTAAAATGCCATACCTACTTCCAATTTTCAGCCAATCAGATTACGTGATCCAGGTTGATATTAATTCACATACTAAATGACAAACAATGCAGATCCAGATCAGTTGGCTTCTGAAAAAGCCAACTGATCTGGATCTACATTGTTTGCGAAGGCAGGGTATATCCGGGTTCAGTAGGACAAAGGTTAAACATATCTAACTTACTACCTGTTGATGGGTCCGAAAAACTGCTAGATGAGCGGTAAAATATGCAAAAGCTGATCAGATGCTGCATTCTACAGTGACTAATCTGGGTCTACACTGGTTACTCAGGCACTTAGGGTTAATACAGTATGTCAGTTAAACATTACAAACAAATAAAATTCAGGAGTTTTCAAGTACTTTTTGCATGTTCGCAACAAGTTCCAGTTAAAATGCATCTATCCAGAATCACTTTGTGTATCTCTGCATATATATATTGCAAATTGCATTAATTGATTTCATCTCCTTTCTAATAGAAACAACAGACATTTTGTATGTTGTGCTTTTGACGTCACCATGTTCCACTCGAGGATGCTGATCATTTTTTTTTATTCAATTTGTATGTTGTGTTTATTGTGTACAACATAACAGAGTCATACAACTTGTCAACTAGTAAAACGGCACAGGGAAATTGTTTGTTCTGCTGAATAATGGGCCCTGAGAAGAGCATGCACTGTCTAAATGTTTTTAGAGATTCGGCTAACACTAGTTAAAATTTCTAAGTGTTCTTTTTAAAAGAACTGTAATTAGTATTTTTTATAGTATTTCCTCAACTTTGCAAGCATTTCATTGTTAACTATTTTGTCCCTCAATTAACCCTTCTCTTGCCGAGCACGACATGCCCTTAGCAAACAGTGTAGATCCAGATCAGTTGGCTACTGAACTGGATCTGCACTGTTTTTCATTAAATATGTGAATTTCTATCAAAAAGCCAGATCAAGTAATCTGATTGGCTGGAAATTAGAAGCGGGCCTGACTTCTTAATTTATTCAGCGTGAGAAGGGTTAACCATTAAATATGTAAATAAGTTCTATGAAAACTTTGAAGAAGGCCAATAGCAGATGAAAGCTCTATTTTAATTGATTTCCAGGTCTGTTAATGGTTATATCTCATCATAAACAATATATCAAATCATTCAGTATCTTTTCTGCTACTGAGAAGATTTTATGTTAGATTTATTTTTAATTTATACAGACAAATATATATGACGACAAAAACATTCCATTGTTAAGTACCGTATTCTACCTAATTACCGCACATACGCCTATAAGCGCACACTCAAGCATTTCCGTAGTCTTCAGATTACAGCTAGTGTACTTGTATCTACTTCTTTATAAAGGCATTTGTTGTGGGTACACATTTGAATTGCATTGACTTGTCGATGCAATTCAAATGTGTACCCACAACATATGCTTTTATAAAGAAAATCAGAAAAAACACAAAACATCACATAAACGTCATTTGATGAGTCCTTCAATTACCTTTTTAGGTAGATACCTTTTTTACAAGGTTTTTTAGTATTTTTGAAAAATCTAAACGCACAGTGCAGTAATTAAGTCCAACATGGTAGGTCATGGTCATAAAATGAAGCTTCACTGTGTCCTTGTTTGGGAGAAAGTGAATGCCAGGTGTAGGTGTTCTAGTTATTCAGAAATGGACTTGGACTAGGTAGTCGCAAAACATTTGAAAAGGTATTCAACCACAAAACTTGAATGCTTGGGTGGTCACAAATGTTGGATGGTTTATGGACAGACATATGAACAAACGGAAAACCAGGTACATATATCACATCTGTATGCTTAATCTAGTGTGGTGACAACACCACTTTACTACCAACTGGTGGGTCTAAAAGTGCTGGGTGAGTGGCAAACAGTGCAGACCCTGATCAGACATTTCAGCTAGGTCTACTTCTTTTGCTCAGGCTTATCTGTCTGAACACTAAGGTTACATGCAATATACCCCAATCCCCACAATGATGATTTAATGTTTAACATCTCTTTCAATGTTATTTAAGTCATATTGAGATGATGAAAAAGTGATAATAAATAGCTCTGTGCAATTAACCCATTGTAGTCAGGAGACCCCTAAAAGGGTAATTGGCAAACAGTGCAGACCCAGATCAGACGCCGCAGAACGCGGCGTCTGATCAGGGTCTTCACTGTTTGCAAATACTTCAGCCATTTTTCTCTAGGAATATCTAAATCTCATAGCCTCACCTACCTAAAATTGAAATTGGACTCTTCCAATATCTAGTGTGGGGGAGTTCATTCAGTCTACAATGGGTTAAGCACCCTTTAGTCATAAGCTGAATTCCCTCTCCAGCAGATTTCGAACCTAGGACCTTATGAACCAGTCAGGAGCCCTAACTGCTCGACCATGGGGGTGCTTCCCAAAATCGCCACATCAAACTTACCTGGAGATTTTTTAGTAATTAATTTTGCATCAGGATCCTTTTCTAGCTGACTCAGTCTTTTCAAGTAAGTCTGTCTTGTACTGTTAGTGACAGGTCCTGGGTAATCACCAAGGGTACATAATCTTGACCTGTCATGTATATATGTATAGTGGTATCAAGATAAATCTTTTTCCTATTACTCTATGACAATGTTAATTTTGGTAATTATACATAGCTCCAGATACCATTTTTGACCTTATTACTGCACACATCCCTATAAGCACACAGTCAAGCAATTTCGTAGACTTCAGGGCCCAGTTGTTCAAAGCATGGTTAGCTTAATGACGTCGTTAAGGGTCATTTCGTTAACTGTTTTAGCTGATCCAATACACAATATTCTGATATGTTTTGTTGAAAAAATGTGAGTAGCTTTTGCACTGCAAAAGCTACTCACATTTTTTCAGCAAAAGAAATTTCAGAATATTTGTGTATCACTCGATGTAAATTTTAACGAATCATTAACTAACGACGTCATTAGCTTTGAACAACTGGGCCCAGATTGCTGTCCAGGTACATGTAATATTATCTACTTCTTTATAATAGCATATGTTATGGGTACCCATTTGAATTGCATTAACTTGTCAATGCATTTCAAATGAGTACCCACAATATATGCTATTATTTTTATACTTGTCAAGGTAATTTAAATGAGTACCCACAATTTATGCTTTTATAAAGAAAATCAGAACACATATCACACAAGCATCATTAAACATGCCCCTCAGGAAGTCCTCTGCTCCTGTGCCTTAAAAGTGTGCCCTTATTAGGAAGATATTTTACTACATTTTTTCCAGTAGTTTTGAAGCACTTAAGCGCAGTGTGGTAATTAGGTCAAATATGGTAATGCACTTTTTTTTTCACAATATAAAGCATTGATATTTTTTCTTGTTTCTCCATGAAAACATATACTGTGGTACTCATTAGAAGCAGCTCACTGATGCATTTCTAATGATTAGCCAAAACATGTTTTCATGTAGAAAAAAGAAAAATATTTCACGGCTATCCCCTCTTTCTCCCTGGCAAAGATTCATTTAACAAAAAAAAAAAAAAAAATTATATATAAACAAGCATTCCTGTAAACTAGTGTCACACCTGCAGTGCTTGTCAGTATTATAAATGAGTTCAAAATCCATGTAAAGAAAGACAAAGTGATATCACATAAAATGCCAACACAGTCCTTGTGAGGAAGGAAGCATATGCCAAGTATGGTGGCTGTAGGTGTATTAGTTATTGAGAAATAGATTTGTATGTAATCATGGTTATATTTGTCTCAAACGTTGATGACAGGACAGATGAATAAGCATTCTGATAAATGGATAGTCATGTAGCTACTAACATAATTTTAACATACAGTGAACTCTCATTACAATGAAACAATTTGTTCTCAAAGACGTTGCCATTATAATGAATTTGCTGTTGTAAAGAATCCTTAATGGACAGAGTGGTATGTAAAAAAAATATTGTTTTGTTCTTATTGCCTCACAGAACATGTTTTGGATATTTGTTAGAATTGCCTCGCTGAGGCAATTCTAACAAATATCCAAAACGTATGTTTCTTTAAAGTATTAAAACAATATTCTTGCATGATTTGTGACTAATTGTTACCTCTTAAGTGATGGTTTTGTGACAGTGAAATTGTCATTATAACAAATTTTGTCATTGTATCAATGTCAGTATAAAGAGGGTTAAAACAGTAACATAAAAGATGATTAATATTTGGTGTTTTATGTCCCTTTAAATATTATTTAGGTCATATCGAGACAATGGAAGGATGATAATGAAAGGCTCTGTGCAATGGAGCACCATATAGTAATGAGCTGAATTCCAAATCCAGCAAGATTTGACTCCAACACCTCGTGATCCGAAGTTGGGAGCACAGACCACTCAGCCTCCTGGGTGCTTCGCCACATAAATGAAAATTTTACCTACCTACAGAAATTTTATGTGGCTAGAGGGAATGAATCCCATTCAAATACATTGACACTGTCCATAATCTGTAACCAACTACCCATTTGCTTGGACTAACAGGCAGATGAATGGACAGACAGATGGAATACCTGAAGCCTATATTGCACTTGCTTGCTTAATCAGGTGTGTAAAAAAAAAAAAAAGAAGAATATCCAATGTGTCCTTAATATCATATACCTTATAGTTTCATTATTAAGTTTCTTCAGCTCCGGTCTGATCTCTTTTGTCTTTGGCACAGCATCACCTGCACCTCCAAAACCTTCACACATAGCCTCTTCTCTCCAATCATAAATTTCTGTGTCCTCTGAAGCCCCAGAGTTATGTCCGGAACTACACCTACTATTAAAACTCTGCTGGCTATCTAATGACCTTCGACTCCCTATACTGCCGCACAGAGATGGTATATGCCGCTCTATCAATGCGATCCCATTTTCTGGATCTGTATATACATATTCTATAGTTGCATCACTTTGAAATGAACTGAAGGATTCGCGACCAATAAAACCTCTGTCCAGTACATTTCTACATTTTGAAGTCTTTGCTCTGACTTCATCCCACAGATCTACATACTCAGGACTTGTCTTCTTAGTTGGTCCGTCTTTGATACCTTGAACAGTAAATGTATTATTGAGGACAGTTTTGTCTGTTTCATAATCAATCTTTGATACTGGATTGATTTTGTTTTTCTCAGCACCATTAGCTTTTATGTCAGTCAGTCTGGATGTTTCTTTGTTATTACTAAATCCTAAAAATGCTTCATTTTTTACAGAATCTAAATCACCATCATCTATTGTAACTGTACTAAAATCACTTGGGTGAAACTCAGACTTGGCAACTTTATCTCCAGGCCCAAGAAAGCTTTCATCAGATGATATCAAACTATCATTTTTCCAGTCTTCGTACTTAGTACTATATGGAATGTTATGTAAATTTGATTGTCTAAATTTACAAACTAATTCTTCAACATTCTGTTGATTGCCATGGTTACTGTTCTTATTTTCAAAGGTAGTTTTGTCACTGACAGCTTCATTATTTTCTTGTCCAGTAATATAGCTTTCTTTCTTTTTTTTACTGAATTTATTCAACATCCTATGATTCTGTGTTTGTTCTTTATTGTTTTTTTTTTCTTTAGGTACAGTCCTTACAGTTTTCACCTGTGAACTTCTATCCTCTAGTAAATCATCCAATTCCTGGCTCAGTTTATTGCAGTTTTTACATACAACTTCATCTGATGTCTGTATACAATATTCTACCTCAACATTCCTTCCACATAGATCACACTGAACAGTTAAAAGATCTTGTGTCTCAAGAGGCTGAAAAAGGGGTACCCTTTTGCAGTACTTATCCCTTCTTCTCTGAACTGGTTTCTTGCTTAGCATATTTCTGTTAGACTGATTCATGTCTATAATTATGTTGCTATCGGATGCACTATTGTTCACAAAGGTTCTGTTTTTAATCACTGTGTCAAATGTTCTCTTTGTATTTTCATCACTATCATCATCTTCTTCAAAAGATTTATTCAGTACACTCTTTTGCAAGACAGTGTCTAGATCCTGCAAAGACATAAAATGGAAAATTAAGACTGCAGATCCATGCCTGAAACCACAGCTCCATGATAAGGTACAACCTAACTGTTCTGCTATTTTTCTTAATTCATTGTGGTTACTCATCCAGACCCAGTTGTTCAAAGCATCGTTAGCTTAATGAGCTTGTTAGTGGTCAAAATGTTAACTGTTCTAGTAAGTACAATACATGTACCTAATCCACAGGTATTTTTGCTGAAAAAATGTGAGTAGCTTTTGCAAATGCAAAAGCTACTCACATTTTTCAGCAAAAATATTAGCATAGATGCAATATTTAATGATAAACGTTTTTACGATACATTAACTAACAACATTGTTAGCTTTGAATAAGTGGGCCCAGAAGTGCCTTGGTGAGGCACTTCCAATGAGTACCAACAACATCCATTTTCATGCAGAAATAAGTAAAATATTACCTGATATTCTCTCTTATCTAGAGCTATGTGAAAAAAGAGACTGTAGGCCTCAATTAAATCATGAGAATAACAGTATAAGCTTATTTTAGAGCTCTAGATAAGGGGAGTTTTGTATTTTTTTGGACAATATGACACTGCTGAAAAATATCTGTTGTCAGATTCAAGGATGGTAAAAAAAAAATCTTTGAAAAGAGAATGACACATCACAACCAAAAACTAAGTTTCTGTTTCCGTCCACATTGGACTTCAATTTCCACATCCTGGTTGATGTCAAACCAGACATAAAATATGACAATGTTATTAAACCATGAAATACAGATCATGGTCATGAAAGACATTACATTATTTGAGCCCATGTTGGGGAAAAAGTGTATGTCATGTGAAGTGACTAGAATAAAACAAGGACTTGAATGCCAGAGTTGACCAAAATGTTGTCAGACAGACGACGGACTGGTGGACAATCAGACCTATATCTGACCTGCTTATTAAAGCAGGCATGACAAAAACACCAGTAAGTTTGGTGAAGGGGAATGGATACTTTCAGCGAAGGCAACTAGTTGTTTTTGTCTTGTTTCTGAAAAAGGTCTATTCTAAAGGGGAAAAATTGTTTTGTTCCTCTTTGGGACAAATTCTTTCGTTTTACAGTAGACCGCTTCTCAGAAGAGGCTCGGTGTGCAAGAAAGCAATCAGGATGTAACAAAAGTTGTCTTCCTTGTAAAAATGGCAGTAAAATGACCAAGTGTTTGCAGTCCCCTTAAAACAAGTTTTATCTGGACCACTGGACCTACCTCCCCATCACAAGTCACAAAGCTATCACTGAACCTACCTCCCCATCAGAAATCACAAAGCTATCACTGGACCTACCTCCCCATCACAAGTCACACAGCTATCACTATGCCTACCTCCCCATCAGAAATCACAAAGCTATCACTGGACCTACCTCCCCATCACAAGTCACAAAGCTATCACTGGACCTACCTCCCCATCACAAGTCACAAAGCTATCACTGGACCTACCTCCCCATCACAAGCCACAAAGCTATCACTGGACCTACCTCCCCATCAGAAATCACAAAGCTATCACTGGACCTACCTCCCCATCACGTTACAAAGCTATCACTGGACCTACCTCCCTATCACGTCACAAAGCTATCACTGGACCTACCTCCCCATCACAAGCCACAAAGCTATCACTGGACCTACCTCCCCATCACAAGTCACAAAGCTATCACTGGACCTACCTCCCCATCACGTCACAAAGCTATCACTGGACCTACCTCCCCATCACGTCACAAAGCTATCACTGGAACTACCTCCCCATCAGAAATCACAAACCTATCACTGAACCTACCTCCCCATCACAAGTCACAAAGCTATCACAGGAAGCTGACTGTTCCTCATCGGACACAGAGAGATACAGGTGCAATGATTCTTCCACAGGACTCAATTGGCCATGTTGAAAAGGACTGTAGCCTGGTATGGGACTGTTTAGTTCTGGACTATTACCATTGAACTGCACTGCATCACTTCCATATTTTGGCTGAATATATGGGTGATCTGTAACAAAATAAGGATAGAAAAATACATCTGTGAGACATAAATGCTCTACAGTAATTGAGGACATCAAATTTTGCAACACTATGAAAAACATGTTCACTGGTACATCATCCTGTAAAACTTCCACAAACTGTCATTATGAACCTTGTGCTTGTCTGTATGGCCACTGTATGAGTGTGTTTGTATAAACAGAAATATAAAAAAAACAAGAATTCTCAATAAGCAGTGCTTATTAGATACCCCCTGCAAGGACCAAAACGTAACATATGGACAACATGAAAATAGTATAAGCCCCCTCAAACACAGTTTGAAGTGGGGATTGGGGTGTGGTGGCAGTGGTATAGGCTGGGGGAGGTATTAATATACAGTTGACTCGCTTATCTCGGATAACTGCTTATCTCGAAGCGATAATCTGGTCCCTGCTTAAACATGAAAATCTAACAACAGGTAACAAAATATTGTGGAAAAGAGGAGAAATTCTCCTAAGTTGAAATTTCTCCTCTTTTGCACAATATTTTCAATATACATGTATCTCTAACTTCAGGAGTCAAATTACATATACATTTGTTAAATGTTGCTGTTCGATTCATTTTTTCCAAAATTCTGCAAATCTGATATGTCGATGTACGGATATCTCAAAGTATTTCAGAGAGTCCCTTGGAATTCGAGATAACGAGAGTCGACTATATAAATGAAGTTAGCCAGGAAAGGCCAATTACTAAGTACAGCCTTCCCAAAGCACTGAAAGAGGAACCACTTGGAACAGTCAGCAGAAATAATTACTGGAAGGCTTAAATAAGTTTACTTGATAGAAACCTCACCTCTAATTATGATACAGCTCAAACTTACAAATATGTGTCTGGTTGTAAAACATCTTTAAACAGAAGCCAGGGAACAGCTGATAAAGAAATTCTTTGAAGGCTAAAATCTACTGAAGCAGTGTCAACTAAACAGGAATGGATGGCTATTAGTTTCTGTATCCAAAGACTTTCTTTAAATATGGAAAGATGAGCTTTATTCTTTAAGCAAATATAAATGACATAAATCACTTTGTACATCCACACAGTCTGTCTGTTTTCTGTGTTGCAGTTTTACGGCCAAGCCTTATCTTTTTAGAAAATATTTCATGATCAATCTCTACCAAAGAATGTTGCTGACCTGGCAGAGGTTAAACCCACATCCTCCTGATCATCGGATGAGCATAAAACTGAGCCAGCCTCGGTGGCACAGTTGGATGCATGTCCGACTGGAGACCAGATCGCGGGTTCGAACCCCGCTGAGGTCAGCAACATTCTTTCGTGGAGATTGATCATGAATTATTTTCTATGGTCATTCTCTCCCTTCTGCTGATTCAAGAAGGGCAGTTGTTAGTTTTTGGCAAAAGAATGTGGACAATACTGGTTAAGCGCTTAGAGGACTAAGTCTGTCCAGTAAACGTGTGGTTAGGTAAATTGACCACGCTCAACATGATCACATTGAGTTGACTGGGCCGTAAAACATCAAAACAAACAAAGCATAAAACTGAGCCACCAAGGCTGGCCTACAGTCTGTCAAGTTTTCAAATGACACCACATTCTATTAAAAAGGGTTTCTTACAGTAGATTATAAGATATATAAGAATTCCGCAGAAGTCGACGTCCCACCTGCATTGGACAATGTCACTGAAGCGTGAAATCAAGGTCAAGGGCACAGGGTCATGTCGGTGCTTGGACTATGGATGGTTTGACACTCACAGCTATCACCGGTACAGAGAAATTAAATGCTAGACTCGACGTAAAATCATGACAAAGTCACTTGAGGGCGATATCTAGGTCAAGGACACCTGGTAATAATGTGTGCTTGAAGAGTATATCTAAGACAATTATTATGCTAGGTTTAACACTTGCAGCTATCACCGCTTCACAGAAACTCACTTTAATGCTAGAATCGATGACAAAAAATTATGATGACAAAACCACTGGAGTGCGAAATCTAGGTCAAGGGCACTGGATCATAGTGGGTGCTTGAAAAGTATGTCGAGGACAATTACTATGCAAGGTTTGACACTCACAGCTATCACTGCTGCAGAGAATGACACTCTAATGCTAGACTTGACGTAAAATCATGACAAAGTCACTAAAGTGCTATATATAGGTCAAGGGCACTGGGTCATAGTGCCTGCTCGAAGAGTATGTCGAGGCCAATTACAGTGCAAGGTCTGACACTCAAAGCTACCACCGCTTACAGAAACATACTTAAATGCTAGACTTGACGTAAATCATGACAAAGCCACTGGAGCATGAAATCTAAGTCTAGGGCACTAGGTCAAGTACAATTACTATGCAAGGTTTGACTACCACAGCTATCACCACTACAGAGAAACACACTTTAATGCTAAACTCAACGTAATATTATGACAAAGTTACTCATGTGCGAAAACCAGGTCTAGGACACTGAGTCATAGTGTGTGCTTGAAAAGTATGTCGTGAACAATTACTATATGCAAGGTAAGACACTTGAATCTATGACTGCTTCAGAGAAACACATTTAATGCTAGACTTGATGCAAAATAATGACAAAGCCACTGGAAAATGAAATCTAGGTCAAAGGCACCGGTTCATAGTGCATGCTTGAAGAATATGTCGAGGACAATTACTACGAAAGGTTTGACACTCGAAGCTATCATCGCTTCAGAGAAACACACTTAAATGCTACTCAATATAAATAATGCTACATTGTAGATTCGACGTAAAATCACAACAAAGTCACTCTAGTGCAAAATCTAGGTCAAGGGCACTGAGTCATAGTGCGTGCTTGAAGAGTTTGTGTCAAGAGTAATTACTATGCAAGGTTTGGCATTCACAGCTATCACCGCTTCAGAGAAATGCACTTTAATGCTAGACACGACGTAAATAATGCTAGACTCGATGTAAAATTACAACAATATCACTATAGCATAACATCTAGGTCAAGGGTACTGGGTCGTAGTGCATGCTAAAAGGGTATATGGCGGGCAATTACTATGCAAGGTTTGGCACTTGCAGTTATCATGCTTCAAAGAAATCCATTTAAATGCTAGACTTGATGTAAATGCTGACAGACGAACGAACGGACGGATGGACATTCAAACTCCTATGTCGCACCCTACTACAAGCAGGTGTGACAAAAAACACAAGTCTCTGGACCATAAACTGGAGTCTCTTTTCTTTTCTTTTCACATACAGGGATGAAAAAAAGATTCAGTGAAAAAAAAAAAAAATATCAAACTCTCTACACCTACTTGCAAATACATCAGATTTCAACAGATCAGACTAAGCCTGAAACTTTTTTAAACCATGTATAATGCTTAAGAGAAATTTGTCAAAAAAGCTGAAGATTCTCATCCTTGCACATAGTATTCCTATGCAGTAAACACTTTTTTTTTGGCATGATGCTACTCAAGTGCAACCTGCATGCTACCTCTATAAACACAAAAGAACCTAATGGCATATGCCACTAGCACAGACCTAATCAGCCTGCACATTCCGACAATCTTATCAGAATCTAGACAAAATGTGTGGACTTTAAGGATATTGAGCCTGATCAGACTGCAAAGATGTACAGACTTATCTGGGTTTACACTGCTCACGTAGGCCATAAGGTCAATTTTCACATGAAGAGGACCATATTGAGAATCTATACAGCAATGTCTTAAAATTTTATATACCCAGTTCCTGACAAAATGGCATATATGCAAACAGTGAAGAAGCAGCAGTCTGATCGGGGTCTACACTGTTTGCCATTCCAGTAAGTATGTATTTTAAGAAACAATTACATATAAAAAGCAACATTTAGGCCAAAAACATAAGGAATAAAGTCTTTGAAATAAGGATATTTAACGTACCTGGTGAGGTCACATCAACCATGTGAGTTTTCTGTCCATCATTGAAATATCTATTCATCTGAGTTTGTACATTTCTCTGGAACATACTGGATCGTCTCCTCTTAGTAAACTCCTCTAGGTACTCATGTAATTTCTGTGTGTTATAGGCTGACATATCCAGAGTTGTGTCCGACATATCTGGACTCTCTGACCTTACTGAGGCTGAACTTCCTGTACTTCTTCCTGGGAAAACAAACCAAATTTTGCTGAATTGTGTCTTACAGTGCCAGTGCCACGTCATGGTGTACAATACAAACATAATCCACATCCCAATTCCACCTCCGTTATTGTATCAACATGGGCAGATAGTAAAGCAAATTAAGCAATTAAAACAATTTATGTCATACACTGCCATGCATCATGATGAACATTTCTGTGAAGTTTCATGAAATTTTACAGAAATCATAAAAGTTCACATCATAAGGTCTGACAGACAGACAAACGGTCATGACCAAAAATAACTAGAGCTGTCAGAGGATCTGACTACAGCCCCGCTACAGTGCCATCAGAGGAGAAAGACATGTGTGTTGAAAAATTTTGATGTTTAAAAATTGGAGGGAAAGATGGGACAAATCTGTTAAGAAAATTGAAAACCTACCAAGGGACATAACTCCAAGAGTTATGGGCCCTTGGCCACTATTCTGTCACTACACCCTCCTTACCTAAGAAACAAAGTGTGGTATAAGTTTCATCTAAGTAGGACCACAAACATAAAAGTTATTAAGCAAAATACATTTTAATTTTTTGAAAACCTACCAAGGGACATAACTCCAAGAGTTATGAACCCTTTGCCCCTATTCTGGTAAGCACGATATATCCAGTCATTGTCCATGTTTATAAGACATTTCAGCTGTCTTGCTTTCTTAGGTTCTAAGAATCTGTTACAAAAAATTTCAACACTGGCAAAATTTGAAAACCTTCAAAGGGACATAACTCCATCAGTTATTGGCCATTGGCCACTGTTCTGCCATTACATCTTCCTTACCTTAGAGACCAAGTGTGGTACAAGTTTCATCGAAGCATGACCACAAACATAAAAGTTATTGAGCAAAATGCATTTTAATTGTTTGAAAACCTACCAAGGGACATAACTCCAAGAGTTATGGACCCTTTTCCCCTATTCCAGTAAAAACGATACATCCAGTCATTGTCCATGTTTATACGAACCCTCAGCTTTCTAGCTTTCATAGTTCCTGAGAAGTCTGTTACAAACATTTTCATGAATGGCAAAATTTGAAAACCTATCAAAGGACATAATTCCAAGAGTTATGGGCCCTTGGCCACCATTCTGCCACTACACCTTCCTTATCTTAGAGACCAAGTGTGGTATAAGGTTCATTGAAGTAGGACCACAAACAAGTTATTAAGCAAAATGCATTTTAAATTTTGAAAAAAAAACTACCAAGGGACATAACTCCAAGAGTTATGGGCCCTTGGCCACTATTCTGCGACTACACCTTACTTACCTTAGAGACCAAGTGTAGTATAAGTTTCACTGAAGTAGGACCACAAACATAAAAGTTATTAAGCAAAATGCATTTTAATTTTGCAGTCATGGAATGACAGAATCACGGTAGGACATGCAGGCAAATCCAGTATAGCCCCACTTTTTCAAAGCCGGGCTATAATAACCCCACAAGAAAAGTGTCATACACTGTTACCTGCCATGCTGATCATTTCTGTGAAAATTCATGACTGACTGTGCTGGGGTTTAATGACACATCAAGCCTTGTGGGTTATTTTGTGTTGTCTCCCAGAGAAAGGGAGAAGAGAGATAGAAAGATAGAAGAGGCGATGAAAGAGAGGAACAGGGGAGAAAGGAAAATGAATGAAAGTGAAGAAACAGCAGAAATAAAACCTTCCTCCTCTACCCTTACCTGCTGCAAATGACAGCAGGCATTGCTAAACTGTAAACCAATATCAGCTGGATGCCCCAGTGACGCAAGATGCACAACACCTTTGCCTCACCCAACCGCCCCCTTGAAAATTCATGAAAATCTAACAAAAACTGTAGAAGTAGTTTACGTCACAAATGTAGACTTAGAGACTAAGTGTTAGGATTACTTCTACAGTTGTATATACCTGCTATCAAATTTCCTTGCAAGGGTATCATAAATCCAATACTATTCATAGCTCCAGATAGGATGATGAGGCACTTCTAATGAGTACACAGAACATATGTTTCCATGAAGAAATAAGAAAAATATTACTTTGTGGTTGAAAAAAGTGCCCTATCTGGAGCTATGACAATAAAACAATTAACCCTTGTCATGCTGAATATAAGATGCCACACCCACCTATAATTTTCAGATGACATTATTCAGGTTGTTGATATACATTCACATATTTAATGCCAAACAGTGAAGATTCAGATCAGTTGGCTTCTGAAGAAGCCAACTGATCTGCATCTACACTGTTTGCAAAGCAGGGCATATCCAGGTTCAGTAGGACCAGAATTAATATGCAGTTATTTAAGAGGATTGATTGAGTTGGTTTTGCAGCTCAGTTAACCCATTAGGGTCATGTCAAGCCAGTTATTTCAGGGGATTGACTGAGTTGAGGTTTTAAAGCCCAGTCAACCCATTAGGTTCATGTCTAGCCGGCTGTTTAAGGTAATTGATTGAGTTGAGGTTTAAAGGCCCAGTCAACCCATAAGGGTCATGTTATTTATGGGGGATTAATTGAGTTACGTTTTATGGCCCAGTCTACACATTAAGGTCATGTCAAGCCATGTATTTACTGGAATTGATTGAGTAAAGGTTTTACAGCACAGTCAACTCATCAGGGTCATGTAAAGCCAGTTATTTACAGGGTTTGAAAGAGTTCAGGTTTTACTGCCCAATCAATCCATTAGGTCATGTCGAGCCAGTTATTTAAGGGGATTGATTGTATTAAGGTTTTATTGCCCAGTCAACTCATCAGGGTCATGTTGAGCCAGTTATTTAAGGGGATTGAGTTGATGTTTTTCGGCTCAGTCAACCCATTAGGGTCATGTTGAACCAGTTATATAAGGTGACTGATTGAGTTGAGGTTTTACAGCCCAGTCAACCCATGAGGGTCATGTTTGTTTGTTTGTGTGGAGGTTTTACAGCCCAGTCAACCAAATGGGGTCATGTCAAGCGTGGTCAGTTTACCTAACCACACTTTTACTGGGCAGGCTTAGTCCTCTAAGCGGTTAACCAGTATTGTGCACATTCTTTCGTCAGAAACTAACAAGTGCCCTTCTTGAATCAGCGGAAGGGAGAGACTGACCATAGAAAATATTTCATGATCAAATCTCTAGAATGCTGCCAATCTGGCGGGGGCCGAACCCGCAACCTCCTAATCACCAGTCGGATGCGCATCCGAGCCACCGAGGTCCGCCTTAGGGTCATGTCAAGCCAGTTATCTACTGAGACTGATTGAGTTCAGGTTTTACAGCCCAGTCAACTCATAAGGATCATGCTGAGCCAGTTATTTATGGGGATTGATTGAATTAAGGTCTTACAGGCCTGTCAACTCATTGGGGTCATGTCAAGCCAATTATTAACTGGGATTGATTGAGTTGAAGTTTTAGGGCCCAGTCAACCCATTAGTCTCATGTCAAACCAGTTATTTACTGGGTTTGATTGAGTTATGGTTTTATGGCCCATTCAACCCATTAAAGAAGTAACTTTTCTCCATAGCTGTATTTTATATATTAATGGTTTTGCAAATATCTACACAATCTGACAAGAAATTTGCCGAATGGCTATGTTGTGACTGCTGGTGGGGTTTTTGTTGTTCACATATGGAATAAAATTGCTGATGCTGCATGATGCCCTGCCACTGTGGCAACACATGTATGTAACCTTTTCTCAAGATATAAACCAAAATGATAATTTTGATGTCAAGCAAGGGCCATAACTCCATTGAAAATAAGGATATCAGCCTATTTTCTCTGCCTCAACCTAGTTCTTGTCAATATTAATGTGTACATATAATTTAACCTAAAATTCACCAGTTTGTTCACAAGGCTATTAATCTAAAACTCAATTAGACATCAAGTTAACATCAATCAAGAGCTATAACTCTTTTGGAAAATAATGAAATCTGTCCATTATCAATTCCAACCTGGGTCTAGTTAATATCAGTGTTTATATATAATACATATTATATAAGGGACAGTGTTATAACGGCGTTCCAGTGTACGTGTATATATAATACATGTACACTGGAACGCTGTTATAACGCTGTCCCTTATAATGCGGAAACCATTATAATGCGGTTGGTCTGTGACTCCCTTTTTTTTTTTTCAACTTTAAAAGTTTTCCTCTTTTTCTGCAGAACTCAGCAACCAAAAAAGTCCTTAGGCATGACCGTATACTCGCCGATTTACATATTCTGTTTTACCAAAGTTGTCATCAGTATTTTGTCTTTAGGCTATTTCAGAGCACTTTACATGTGTCATTTTTTTTCCATTCATCTACTACACTTGGTGACTGATAAAGGATTAACCCTTAAAGTGCCTATTTTACTTTTATTTTTTTCAGAGAATAAAGTCTTGACATTGCATGTGAATCATCTGCCAAGCAGATGATTCACATGAAACATCAACAAATATTTTGTCTGAAAAATAAATACATGTTATAATAAATAAAAAAAAAAAAATCAAAATGTCTGCTACAAATTTTTGCATAGCACTTGTTAAAGTTTAAACTGAAGGTGTCAATCAGCTTTGATCCAGCCGCAATACCGGTAAATGCCCTCGAATGAAACCTAAGCAAAATAAAGAATACCGAAAAGAGCTTTGATGTTATAGGAGGATGTTAACACATTTAACCCATAAAGTGCCAAGCAAAATTTATAGTAGACAATCAATTTATTTTTTTTATTTTCAGAGAAAATAAATCTTGACATTTCATGTGAATCATCTGCTTGGCAGATGATTCATATTAAATGTCAGGACTTATTTTCTCTGGCAAATAAAAAAAAAAAAAAAGTCAAAATCATCGTCTGCTGCAATTGTGATTGGCAGTTTAAGGTTAACTGACCATATTTCGGCATCTTCAGAAAAAAAAGCCAGCGAGTGTAAAGTGTAACTTAATTTAATATCCAATCCAATGCATACCTTCTGTACAGGTAATTGCATCAGCAATAATTATAAAGCGCTAATACACTGATGCTAATACACTGATTCCCAGCTTTTCAGTGCATTCTGGTCTCCCGGTCTTCTCTGCAGGTCTTTCCGTTTCAACAGACATAAAGGGCAAATTTATTTATTTACTCTGAAAAGAATTGGACTTCTTGGGTGTAAAAGAAGAAATGGCTAGTTTCCTTCATTAAATAAAGAATATTTATCTGAAACAATTCATGTGTAACAATTTTTTTTAATCGGATTGCACATGGAACTTCGACAGTATAGAAGTGGGTGGGGTGTGAGGATTGATTTTTTAAGTCTGACCACTATAACGCATGATCACTTACAACGCGGTCAGCTGCCTTGGACCCCATGGACCACGTTATAACGGCATTGCAGAATATTATCAAAATCCAATCAGATGTACTAAAGATATTGAATGGAAACAATTTTTTTGTATGTCAACTAAGGGCCATAACTCTGTTTAGAGTTAAAAAAAATTCCCCAATTACAATCCCCAAACCACTCCTCCCCAGTATCAATACCTATGGAAAGTTATTATTAACCCTTGACATGCTGAATAAATAAGATTTATTCACACCTTCTTCTAATTGTCAGCCAATCAGATTACTTAATACAGATTGCTGATAAAAATTCAGTACTGAATGGCAAACAGTGCAGATCCAGATTAGTTGGCTTCTTGGATCTACTGTTTGCAAAGGCAGGGCATATCTGGGACCAGCCGGACAAGGGTTAATAGGTCTCATTACCCTTTCTTATTTCACCATAAAATCATATGTTGTGGGTACTCTTTTGAAGTGCCTTACCTAGGCCATTCCAGTGAGTATATGCAGAACATATGCTTTTATAGGGAACTGGAAAACGTTATCACAGAATTATTATCAAGTACTCTTCCTTTACAAGTCCTCAGATTTAGTGCTAATTTTGATGGCTGAATTTTCTCACAAGATTTAAATGTACTTACGTATGTATGTATACTTTGGCGTGATAGTTTCCTCTGTTGGCACTTTCAGTAAAGCCATATACCTTTCTAGAACCTGGATTATCTCTGGATGTTTATACCTTCGGGCAAGGTCAAGGGCATTGGAACCATCCTGGTGAAATATTACACAATAATCACTTTATAGCATGTTTAAAGATGGGCCCAAAAAATGTTGTATCCAAACACAAGAATTCCGCGGAAGGCGTCATTGCACCTGCTGGCGCAAAAGTCACAGGAGCCACAATCAGAATGTGGTTATTAAATAAGTTTATTTCATTCTTAGCAGTGCTTACTTGGAAAACTGGGTTGAAAAAAATGTAGACAAAGTGCCAAGTGGGGCACATATATTCCAGGCCAGTCCCATTCCCTCTAATGGCTATATCTTCAGCACTGACTTTTCGTATCATACAGCCCAATGATAATGGAACATTGACGTAAAATGTGTAAAAGTCACTGGAGCATGAAATTTAGGTCAAGGTCACGGGTCAAGGTACCTGCTAATTCAGTACATCAAGGAGAAGCACAATGCAAGGTATGGTGGTTGTAGGCCTTATAGTTGAGGAGTTATCAAACATCAACTTAAAATTTGTCAAATATAGGTCAAGGTCACTGGGTCAAGGTACCTGCCAAGCCAGTGCAATGAGATGAAGCACTATGCAAGGTTTAGTGGTTGTAGGTCTTATATTTGAGGAGATACCGAACATCAATATAAAATGTGTCAAAGTCACTGGAGTGCACAATATAGGTCAAGGTCACCAGGTCAAGGTACCTGTCGAGTCAATACATCGAGAAGAAGTGCTATATAAGGTTTGGTGGTTGAAGGCCTTACAGTTAAGGACATATGGAAGGGTGACGTACACGGCGTAAAAGTCAATGGAGCGTGAAATATAGGTCAAGGTCACCCAGTCAAGGTACCTGCAGAGTCTGTACATTGAGGAGAAGCACTATGCAAGGTTTGATGGTTGTAGGCCTTATAGTTGAGGAGATATTGAACGTTGACGTAAAATGTGTAAAAGGCACTGGAGCGCAAAATATAGGTCAAGGTCACCGGGTCAAGATACCTGCCAAGTCAGTACATATTGGAGAAGCACTATGCAAGTTTTGGTAGCTAGAGGTCTTACACTTGAGGAGATCTGGAACGTTGATGTAAATTATGTTAAAGTCACTGCAGCCAAAATATAGGTCAAGGTCACCAGGTCAAGGTATCTGCTAAGTCAGTACATTGAGGAGAAGCACTTTGCAAGGTTTGATGGTTGTAGGCCTTATAGTTGAGGAGATATTGAATGTCGACGCAAAATATGTCAAAGTCACTGGAGCGCAAAATATAGGTCAAGGTCACCGGGTCAAGGTACCTGCCAAGTCTGTACCTCTAGGAGAAGCACTATGCAAGGTCTGGTAGTTGTACGCCTTATAGTTGAGAAGATCTGGAACGTCAACGTAAATTGTGTCAAAGTCAATGGAGCGCAAAATATAGGTCAAAGTCACTGGGTCAACATATCTGCCAAGTCAGGAGGTCAGGGAGATGTGTCATGCAAGGTATGATGGTTGTTGTAGAATTGTAGTTGATTAGAATACTAACTTTGACGTAAATGTCGAACTTCGACATAACAGAACTGTTAAGAGACAGACGGACGGACGAACGGACAGACGAATGGAAAAGCAGGCACCTATGTCGCAAAGTCAGGAGGTCAGGGTGATATTTCATACAAGGTTTGATGGTTGTTTAGTCTTGTAGTTGATTAGAATACTAACTTTGACATAAATGTCGAACTTCGACATAACAGAACTGTTAAGAGACGGACGGACGGACAGACAGACGAACAGACAGACGAATGGAAATGTGGGCACCTATGTCGCAAAGTCAGGATGTCAGGGAGATGTTTCATGCAAGGTTTGATGGTTGTTTAGTCTTGTAGTTGATTAAAATACTAACTTTGACATAAATGTCGAACGTCGACATAAATGTTGACAGACGGACGGACGAATGGACAGACAAATGGAAAAGGGGACGCCTATGTTGCAAAGTCAGGAGGTCAGGGAGATGTTTCATGCAAGGTTTGATGGTTGTTTAGTCTTGTAGTTGATAAGAATACTAACTTTGACATAAATGTCGAACGTCGACATAAATGTTGACAGACGGACGGACGGACTGACGGACGGACGGACGGAAAATCGGACGCCTATATCGCACCCTGCTACAAGCAGGTGCGATAAAAAGCACACACATTATATAGACAAGTGTCTATTTATGGTCATGGTTCTTTACAATCTATACACTTTTGTTTGGGCACATTTTTTTTTGGGATCCCAGCAACAGAGCTATAAAACACAGTGTGGCATTATATTTACTCTGGAATCAGAATATTAGTTGTTATCAGGACATGATTTTTGTTGAGAGTTGACCTTTAGGGCAGTTCCAGGTTACTTCTCAATATAGCTACTACTGAACTGAAACAAAACATTGTGAGTCCAAATAAAAATCTGGCGGCTTTTGACAAATATTCTATATTGTGCAATACGCATCTCGCACTAATTTGTAACCATGAGAGTATCAGTATGACAGATCAAGATGATAAGATGACAGATCTTTTCTTGTAATCATTACACTGATAACAAAATTAAAGACAAAAAATCTTGTGAAGTTTTTCCTGTTTTCCCCAGTTAAAGTGAATGATAACCTATACATGGTATGGCAAAAGTACGGAAAGAAATTAAATTGTAAATGCTAAATTTTGATTTCAAGACCCTGGTCACTGCTATTAAAATCCATCAGATATTTACCTATTAAAGTCCATCAGATATTTACTAAAAATGTATATGCTAAATTTTGGTTTCAAGACCCTGGTCACTGCTATTGGAGTCCATCAGATATTTAGGAAGTACTAAAAATATAACTTGTTTTTTCTGCATCAAAACATATCTTGTGAGTACAGTGACCCCTTTTATGATGACAGCATTTGTTCCCAAAGTTTGTTTGTGTTGAGGTTTTACGGCCCAGTCAACCCAATGGGGTCATGTCGAACGCGGTCAGTTTACCTAACCACACGTTTACTGGGCAGGCTTAGTCCTCCAAGCGGTTAACCAGTATTGTGCACATTCTTTAGCCAGAAACTGACAACTGCTCTTCTTGAATCAGCAGAAGGGAGAGAATGACCTTAGAAAATATTTCATGATCAATCTCAACGAAAGAATGTTGCCGACCTCGGCGGGGGTTGAACCCGATACCTCCTGGTCTCCAGTCGGACGGCGCATTCAACTGAGCCACCGCGACTGGCTTGTTCTCAAAGACATTGCCTTTAAAATGAATTTGCTTTTGTAAAGAATCCTTAATGAGCAGACTGATATGTAAGAATGGTCTGGTTTGTTCTTATTTTCTCATAGAACACATGCTTTGGATATTTGTTAGAATCGCCTCCTTGAGGCAATTCTAACAAATATACAAAACATATGTTTCTTTAAAGTATTAAATGCAACATTCTTGCATAATTTGTGACTAATTATTACCTCTTAAGTGAAGATTTCATGACAGTCAAATTGTCATTATAACAAATGTTATCGTTTCGTTGTTTGTTTGTGTTGAGGTTTTACAGCCCAGCCAACCCAATGGTGTCAGGTCAAGCGTGGTCAGTTTACCTAACCACACTTTTACTGGGCAGGCTTAGTCCTCTAAGCGGTTAACCAATATTGTGCACATTCTTTCGCCAGAAACTGACAACTGCCCTTCTTGAATCAGCAGAAGGGAGAGATCGCCCGTAGAAAATATTTCATGATCAATCTCCACGAAAGAATGCTGCCGACCTCGGCGGGGATCGAACCAGCGACCTCCTGGTCTCCAGACGAACGCGCATCCAACTGAGCCACCGTTTCGTTGTATTGAGTGTCGGTAAAAACAGGGTTGAGGGTTGTGAATACTCCTAATTACCTCAGCAAGACAATTCCTATAAGTACCCACATGTTTCATGCAAACAAAAATAAGAAATCTATTTCTTATTCAAGTTGAGCATAATTATACAGGAGACAGGTGATTTAGGAACTAGATAATTTTAAAGCCATAAATTCCAATAACCATTAAGAACATAAAAGAATAGAAACTGATTAAAGGAAAGTGAGTAACAAGTTTTGATATACTGAAATTTTACTTACACCTACAATTCTGTTAATTAAACAATTACTTTTGATTATCTGACACAGATAATTTCTCAGAGCATGGCCATACAACATGTTCCAAAAGTAGTATATAAAACATATACTGTTTATCATATAGCAAAATTCTTTTATTTTTCATGTTAGGTAAAACTATGGGAAAAGGCTGGTATATATATATATATATTTTTTTTTTTTTTTTTTTTACTACGAGCCAGTCTGTAAGAAAGAAATCAACATTGTTTCCCTGAAAAAAAAGAAAAACCCTTGCTATGCTGAAAAAATTAAGATGCCATGCCTACTTCTAATTTTCAGCCAATCAGATTCCTTGATCCTGATAGTTGATACAAATACACATACTTAATGACAAACAGTGTCGGTCCAGATCAGTTGTCTTCATCAGAAGCCAACTCGGCCCGTACCTTCAATGTCCACAACAGGTCTGGCATATGCTGCGGACATATGCTGACTTCTGCATACATTTGCGTAAATTTTTGCGTAAGTTGGCATATGTCCGCTACAAATCCGCAAACGTCCGTGCCTTTGTCAAAGCCTGCGGACTTTTGTGGACATTTTTCCATATCAGCAGGGGCTATTTTTTTGGGGACGTAAACATCTGACTTTGTTTTTTTTTTCATGCAGACTTTTGCAGACATTTTGGACTTAGAAAAGATTGGGCATTGAAGTAAACTGCGTATTTTCGCACAAATTCTTGCGGACATCTGCGGACTTCTGAAATGATGTCATATACATTTTGAACAATAAATGGGTTAAGTATGTCAGGCCATGTACACACAGTAACCTTACACAAACAAAATAGTACCATTTTAAAATGTAAACAATTAACCAACAGTAATGATATTCAGGCCTGCACTTTTATTTGGTTCAAATTAATTTACCAGGAAAAGTGTTATAATACTCAAATGTAACATTGTTTTGACTCAGTTACATAAACTGCACTAAATTGCACTAAACGTATCAATACTCTATAGAATTTGAAATTAGGATTCCAAACACTGTGGCAGTCAGGATATACATTGTATTGTGAAAGCAAAGTAAGTTGGTTTTGCTTTTTTTCTTAATTGTAAAAATAAACTCACTACTTGTAAAAGACATTGATTGATAACATGGTACATTATTAAAGAAGACTAATGGTAGAATATCCTGCTTTATTATTCTTACAGTTTCAATGAATTCATTCAGCTATTCTGACTTAAATGCAAGTTGCTATAATACACACACTGGCTATAATACACCAATTTTTTCTTATTCAACCAAACTTGATCAAAATGATCAGTTGTATTTGCTTGGAAATTCTGTTAAGTTTTATTAACAACTAATCATTACATGAAGTCAGAGATGTCTTCAGCAGAAAATGTTAATTGCCCATTCTACTTTTGTGAACAGCTATAGTTTTTGCATAATGAATAATTATGTAGAGCAAACATTAGAAGCTAAGACATACTGCATATGATCATTTAATACCACATATGATCAACAGGTTATTACACAGCAGGGGGAGCAACTCTAACAGATCCTTTGGCCCTGCGGATGTCCACACACATTCATGCAGACGTCCGCAGATGTCCGCACCCATCCATGGACGTCCACAAAGACTTCCGCAAAGATGTCTGCAGACGTCAGCGACCTTTCTGCGGACGCGCATACGGAAATACTGCAGATGTCCGCACAGAAAAAATTTCCAGCTTGCGCAAATTGCGTAGACTTGCGGACATAGCATTCCAATACTCCTCAAACCTACGCAGATAAATGTCCACAATTTTCCATGCAGAATATAACCTTCTTTGTGGACATTTCAGGTACGGGCGATTTCAGGTACAGGCGATCTGGAGCTACACTGTTTGCAAAGGCAGGGTATATCTGGGTTCAGTCACAGGACCAGGGTTAATTTTGTATCTACAAACCTGGTCTTCAAGGAATGGATCACCTCCATTGGCTAGCAATATCTGTAAACAGTCTGGTTCTCCCCACATAGCAGCTATGTGTACAGGAGTGGTACCAGTATCATCTGTGGATCTGAAATAGAAGTTAACACTTAGCATGCTGGATAAAACTTTCATCAAATGGCATTTTAAAATATTTTTTTCATATTTTTCCCAGAAAATTGAAGTTGACATTTCATGTCAAATCCTATTTTCTGCAAAAAAAAAAAAAAGAACAAAACCACCAATTTGTAGTCTGCTGAATCTGCCCATAATATGCTAAGTATTCAACAACTGCATGGATGGAGATTTATCTCAGTATGAACATAAGCAATTAATATTACCTTATGTACCCTAAGTATTTAGACACCATACATGTACCTCCTTACAATACTTATACAAAAACTCAAACAGGTCTATTTTAACATCTGTTCATATCTCTAAAATACAGGTGAATGTGTGACAAAGAATGAAGTCTGGTCAGATGTTGCACATTCTCACCTCTGATATGTGTCTACATTATTTGCTTAGACCTATCTGTCTACATTGTTTGCTTAGACCTATCTGTCCAAATACTTGCAATTACAGAACATGAACCATTCATGACAAAACTTGTCAAAAGTGAATGGATACACGCCACGAAAATGGGTTTACACTGAAAGGAAATGGCTCTTCTCTAAGAAGGAAAGACAGTATAGATGTCCAAAGGTAACATTGTTTTGTACTGCAGCTCATTACCAGAATTAAAACTGGTATCGATCACACTGAATCCTTCATAACTTCTAAAGCTACAACAATTTATAGTTTCTGAAATAAAATGACTTGTCTGCTATTTATAATTCTTTTGTTAACCCTTCTCATGCTGAATAAATTAAGATGCCACGCCCACTTCTAATTTCCATCCAATCAGATTACTTGATCCGGGTTTTTGATACAAAATTCACAAATTTAATGACAAATAGTGCAGATCCAGATCAGTTGGCTTCTTCAGAAGCAACTGATCTTGATATACACTGTTTACTAAGACAGGGCATGACGTGTTTAGCAAGAGGAGGGTTAAAAGGGGTTGTCCTTTCAGACAAATCTACACGTATCACTGTCTAATATAGTCTAATATAGATATACTGTACTGGTCTAAAATTTGAACATGTCCTTATTGCTACCTGCCGATGGCTCAAAAAACTGCTGGATGAGTGACAAATGATGAAGACCCTGATCAGATCTTAAGCCATGTTCTGTTGCATCTGATCTGGGTCTACATTGTCGTCTCGGGAATATTGTATTTGTCCTTAATATTAATTAGGACAGCTTTCCTTACCAGTCTTGACCTAAACTTGGACAAGCCCATTTTTCCATCTGTTGGTTTGTCTAAAACTGCTGGGCCCAGTTGTTCAAAGCAGCGTTAGCTTAACGAGCTCGTTAGTGGTAAAAATGTTAACTGTTCTACAGGGCCTGACAAATTCAAGTTTCAACCACTTGCCCAGCAGTCCACAGCATCTTGAAAATAGCTTGGAATTACAATATTCCTTATATATTCTATTATCAATACATTTTTCTGGACAAGTGAAATAAAAAAATCACTTGCCCAGCCAAGATTTGGACTTGTCCTGGGCAGCTGGGCAATGGATTTGTCAGGCCCTGGTTCTAGTAAGTACAATATCTTATTCGCAGGTATTTTTGCTGAAAAATTAAATGCAAAAGCTACTCACATTTTTTCATCAAAAATATTAGCTTATCTGCCATATTTAACATGTTTAATGATCAGAGTTTTAACGATACTTTAACTAACGACATCATTAGTTTTGAACAACTGGGCCCTGGATGAATGATAAACTTTCATCCTCATCAAAAGCTCCATACTAAGGCGTCTGATCTTACTTGGTCTTTACTGTTTGCTAAGGCTGTCTGTCCCAATACTTAGAGTCAACATGGTACAATACATTTATCCTTTAATTAATCCTTAAAGTGTCAATCACAACAGCGTCAGACAGATTTCTATTTGTTTTTCCAGATATAATTAGGCTTCACAATATGTATACATGTATGTGAATCCTCTGTCACATACTGTCCTTTCCATATCCCTCTGAAAGTCATTTTTCACTGGAGGTTTTATTCTATAAGGCAGCATTCCCACTCACATTTTGATTTAGGGGTACATGTACCCCTTGGGTTAAGCAATTGGGGGTACAGATCACTTTTTGAGGGTACACATATTTCGGGGTAATTAAATGCATTGTTAAGTGCTGGGAAGATTTTGTACTTCAAATGTCATTGTGGTCAGTTTTAGGTACTTTGTCTTAGTATTTTATATAAAAGGAAAACTGTGCTTCAATCATATCAAGACGTCACTTTTCCAAAACATATTCTTCAGTCAAAAGAACTTAATACTAACAGCCAAGTTCAAGTACCGTTAAAGCTTCCTAGATATACAATGTTCGAAAACCGGTAAAACAGGTTCTGCCCAGAATGTTGGTTCTTTCGTTCAGTGTGAGCTGGACATACTGATTTTATAGAAAATCGCTACTGCAAAATGGCATGAAAGATTGGAAATTCTATGAAAGAATGTATGACATTTTCCTGAGAGTTCTGAGCACTTTTAATATTCATAACAGTGTTTACTGACTGAATAATTAAACTTTTTCAGGAAAATTGGGAAGTCGCGAAAACATGACATGTAGATTTTACAGCAATAAGTACATGCTTTTGTTGACAACTGTCATTAAAAACTTGGCTAAAGTAGTCATGCAGCGGTACAACTATCCTAAATTAATCTAAATGAAACAAAATATTACCAATCTAATTGACAACTTTTGTATACACTTGAGCGAACCGAGCCGTATCGAAACTCGGAGAAAAAAAGGTGCCCACTGAACCGCGATACAATGTAATGGTCGTCAGTGATTGGATAATAAAAAAAAAAGATCATACACAATAACCAATGAACAATAATCTTATCCCTCTCGGTAAGAATATAAATACATTCCGGGAATCCCGTCCGTTTCAATGCACTGGTCGAACGCATTTGTTATTTCCGCCAGCAACCGCAGTGTTTCAATGCTTTACTAATATTTAAAAGTATATGCTATTGAGCGAAAACTGACTCAGTAGGACGTACGCATGTTGCAATTTATACGTGCACCAAATTTTTGGTACGTTTATGTACGTAGATACCAACAGTTCTGTACGCTCATGGCAGATTCTCTACGTGAATTACGTACTGCAGTACGTGAATGGGAATGCTGCTAAAAGGATCGAAACACTGATTTCTGATTGACAATGTCTTGTCAGAAACCATTTGTCTTTTCTATTTCTCTGCTTTGTTTACAAATATTTACTTTATAGCCATAATGGGTCTGACCTAATGCAATTTCTATGGTAAACTGGATTTTAGGTGGAAAAAAATAGGAAATTATTTTTTTATTTTTCTTTATGGATTTTAAATCATCGATATTCCATAATAATACTGTGAAAAGTTGGGAAATTTTAAAACATGAAACTTGCTGAAAATCTGCATCCAAACTACCCACCCAATTGAATTTTGCATAATTTACAGTCATTTTTACCACAAGGGAAAAATAGAAATTATCAAATTTTTGTAAAACCACTAAAAAGAATAAAACTTTTTGTGCTTAGGTAGTTAGAACAAAAGGTTTTTAACTGAACCATGACAAAAACTCACAAATTTACGACTTTCTGAAAGACACTGAAAGCAGAGTAGTACAGTGTTCGTTCACACATTAAGTCAAATGACATTTGAGCCAGCACATGGCAAAACCTACAAAATGACATGTGCACCCAGTGAAGACTCAGATCAGCCTGGGCATCAACACAGTCTGATCAAAGTTTTTGCTGTCCGCATAAAGAAAGCTTGGGTCCTTAGCTACCCATTGAGCGCACAGCAAAGACTGCTTGCTTTTTGACTGCAACTTAAATGCTAATTAACTGACAATACAATTTCATACCTTATATTTGGATCTCCACCATGTTGTAAAAGCAGGCAGACAGCCCTCATGCCCAGCCCTGCAGCCAAATGCATCGGAGAAACTCCATCACAACCAAGCTGATTTGGGTCAGACCCATCCTTTAGAAGCTGCTCACATTCTCTGTCATGTAACAAAGAAGTTTGTTAACAAAATAGGGTTTCAGATAAGAGCACAAGGAGCATCAAGATAAATCTTTACTTTATTTCTTCATGAAAACATGCTGTGTGTACTCATCAGTCCCTGAGGTTTTAAACCATTTTTCATACTCAACTCAGCTGAGCATGAAAATTTCTCTGCTAATAAATATGAAAATGCCAACAATAGTTGGCATTTTCATATTTATTAGCAGAGAAATTTTCATGCTCAGCTATGTTTAGTAAGAAAGAAATTGCAATTGTTAGTAACTTGAGATTTATTAGCAGGACAAATTTCATGCTCAGCTGAGTTGAGCATGAAAAAAGTTTTATAACCTCGGGGTCAGAAGTCACCATAGCCCCGGCAAGGAGCTTTTAATGAATACAAGTTTGGAAGTGGGTATTGACAACCGGTTGTCAGTAGCGATTTTGCTATTGACAACCGGTAAAATATTATTTAAGAATTGATTTTGAAACATTATTTACACAAAAGTACAAAATTCTGTAAATAATAATAACTATTTCAATGACTTACAGTTAAGATAATACACCTTTTGTCATGGGAGAGTGTGTTGGAATGAAAAACATTATGGCAAACCCCAGAAAAAGGAGTGAGGGTAAGAGACCTGTGCAGCAATATCTTCCAACTGGTTGTTCAGCTGTTCTCAGGCTTAATCTTGATAGCAATGGAGAAAAATGAAGTTTTTAAAAGTAAAACATATTTTAACTAGCCGTACTTAATCTATAGATAATGTGCTATTCTATTCTGTATTTCAAACCTTCCACAGAAAAAATGACAGTTCAATCATCTTAAAGAGTCTAAATCTAGAAGGTCCCTTAAACAGTCACATTGTACCTGTGTGACGTAACTCTTCCCGCTCTTTTGATCAGGCATCAGTTTCTTTGAAGTATAAAAAAAATATAACTGAGCTGCGCGGGGTAGGAAGGTGGGATTCTCTTATCTATAGGACAGTATAGGTTAAGTATTGCTAGTTAAAATATGTTTTACTTTTAAAAACTTCATTTTAACTGCACAATACATTAACCTATAGATAATGTGCTAGAATTTGCAGGTTAGGAGGGAGGAGCTCCAGAGCTCTCACTAGGATTTCAAAAACAGGAGTTCAGGACTCCCATCTTGCAAAAAGTAGGAGTCCCACTGGAAAAAGTGGGAGTCCCATCCCGAAATGTGGGAGTCCCACAAATTCACGCATTTTACTCAGAGTGGCAGTACATGTATATTTAATAATTCTTTGATGGAATGATTTTAATTAAATTGAGACAATATAACTCAATCATCTTTATTTCTTTCAAAAATAATACATGTGTAGATGCAAATTAATGTTTAATTACTACAGTAAATGTTCTAAAATGTCCTGGAATAACAAGAAGTACAGACCTTGATCTGATGTATCCTATATCAGTCTGATGCAGTCGGATCATTGACAGTACTGTTTGCTCTCATGTCTTATCTCAGAAACTGTTAACACCGTACAAATTATTAGGACATTTACTGTCGCATGCTCCAAAAGCACATAGTTTATAGCACACTTGAATTGTAATTTTCATAGAAAAAAAAAAAACAAAAAAAAACAGTAAATAAAACATAACACGGGTAATAGAATATTTTTTTATACAGTTGGTATGGGTATTTTGGCATTTTCACGTTCGAACACAAACACAGACGTAAGAAAGAATAAAGAAAAACGAGGACTTTAGCTTCCATGTTTATGTTGCTCAAATCGCAAACAAAAGCAATTAAAATTATTTTCTCTGTCATCCCTAATCAACCGAAGTCCGGTCGGTAACTTGACATGCAGTTCCGATTTTGTTTACATCACTTACCTGTTTTTCACCTTTAATTATGCTACCAATTAAATGTAAGTGAGTTTGTAATTGTCAAAATAACATGATTTGAAAACAATTATCCGATTCTTGCGTAATTACTTTAATCATATCGAGAGGGAGGCCCCAGCATGATGGTCCCTCAGCCACAATAACATTGGTGACCTGTGTCGTTATCTCTTCATTACCATCTACAGACCTAATTCCTGTGCATAGTTTTGCTCCTAGTCTAACATTTTTTTCGCATCAAGGGACAATTCAATGACCTCCTCATGCGGACTATTGCCTGTGACCTGCAACGGTTGTGACCCCAGGGGCAAGCCAAATTCACATACCCCAGGTCTTGCTGCTCCTTCGCTAACATTCTATGACTAGTTTCCTGGTCATTCTTTCCAAGTTTTTCGCTTCTGCAGCTCGAATTGAAACCTGTGCTGGACTCTGGTACCTGTGCCTCTATCCCCAGATTTGACAACTGTACTTCTTCAATGGCTCGTCACCATGCCCCGGTTTTTGAATCTGACATTTTCTGGGTACCAATTTTACACTCCCCAGTTGCATCACCTTTGTGCATCCATCATTGCTAGCCATGATCCTATGCAGCCCTTGTGATGCCATTGTTACTGTGCAGTTTTCCACCCTGGCTAAACTGCCCCAAATCCTGTCAACCCTTGTGCAGTAGTCACAGCCTCCACAAGGTAGATTACTAGGTTTCTCCTCAAGCTTAAAGGCCTTGTAATATTCTCTAGACACAGGAATGCTATCCGGACTCCAAGCATCCGCATTCCTGTGTCTAGAGATTACAAGGCTGTCGAACCTGGGGAAGGTGTATTGTTCCTTGCTGGGCCAGCAGCAAACCCGTACTGGTTTAATAAGGAACAATTCACCTTCCCCAGGTTTGACAGCATCAGCCAGCTGGTCAAGTATTACTGAAAGATCCACATCTTTTGCTTGTTTCTCTCTCAAATTGGTGAGAGGGAGGCCCCAGCATGATGGTCCCTCAGCCACAATAACATTAGTGACCTGTGTCGTTATCTCTTCATTACCATCTACAGACCTAATTCCTGTGCATAGTTTTGCTCCTAGTCTCACATTTTTTTTTTTTATTGCAACATACAAAATTTTATATACTTATGTAGTGTAACGGAATAGTATATATATCACTTCTACAGCCTTGCTGTGGAAGCCGGCTTTTATGGCGACACTGGTAGAGTGATTGGCTTTTTTACGAAGTTAAGCAACGGAGATCACGGTTAGTACCTGGATGGATGACTTAGTAGAAGACCCGGTTTCACGCTATATTGGTGGCAGACTGGTTTGAGGCACCAGTCTCTTCGGAGGCGTGGGTTCGAATCCCATCGCTGCCACCATTAAAGTAAACCCGCTAAGGTTACCATTTTAGGCAAAACATCGATCGACGTGAACTAAGTGGTTCTCGCGCATATATAAGGCGACCCTCATCTCACAAATCCAAACAGAATATCATGACTTTCAGCCTTGGCTGCAAGAGAACCATATGTAGGGGTAGGCAAATGATAGTTTGACCCAGATGTGATGAAGTGAAGCCTAAGATAAGACGAGGAATTACTTAAATTTCTATTTATCTTCGTTATTTATGTTTCGTACGTACTTTTAGTTGTTTTCCGGTTTGCTGTCAAAAGTTGGTTGACGGGTACCCACAAAATACTAAAAACCAGTATTACAGACAAACGGTACTAAATGTGTCTCCGGCCATATATATGGCAGCGGGCCCTTTTAATTTAAGAATTACAAAAAAAAAAAAAAAAAAAAAAAAAAAAAAAGTTTGTCTCAAAACAGAGACGAAACTACAATTTTACATGGTTTATATGGAGGAAAACTTTTTTCCAAGATTTTTTGCTGACAAAACCCAAAAGAGTTCATTAGTATTCCATACTGTTTTATGGACTACTGTATTCCACCCTATTCTGCTGTTTTTGTTTTTTTTTTTGTTTTTTGTTTTTTTTTTATTGAACAAGGCTTTGCTTGTAACAGTGTGGAATAACTTGGATAGTAACAGTGTGGAATACTAACGAAGATAGAAACTCAATTGATTTTTGATAGTAGAGGGCAAAAAATCTTGGAAAAATAAATTCCTCCATATGAACCATGTAAAAAAATTTAGTTTCGTCTCTATATAGGGACGAATTTTTTTCCACCATGTATTCCAAGTGTTTTTTTTTTTTTTTTGTTTTTTTTTTTGTACCAGGCTAATAAAAATTCATGGGTCTTCCAAGTGTCTTTCTGTTTTATATGGAGAAAAAGAAAATTTCGTCCCTATATAGAGACGAAACTACAATTTTTTTACATGATTTATATGGAGGATTTTTTTCCAAGATTTTTTGTGCTATACTAACAAAAATCAAAGGAGTATCTATCTTCGTTAGTATTCCACACTGTCCTATGAACTACTGTATTCCAGCATATTCTACTGTTTTCTTTTCTTTTTCTTTTTTTCTTTTATTTATTGAACAAGGCCTTGCTTGTCATAGTGAGGAATAACTTGGATAGTAACAGTGTGGAATACTAACGAAGATAGAAACTCCATTGATTTCAGTATAGGGCAAAAAAAAAAAAATTTTTTTTGAAAAATATTTTCCTCCATATAAATCATGTAAATGTTTTTAGTTTCGTCCCTATATAGGGATGTTTCTTTTTTCCCACGATCTATTCCAAGTTTGTATTTATTTTTTTTTTTTTTGACCAGGCTAGTAAAAATTCATGGGTTTTCCAAGTGTCTTTCTGTTTTGTACAGAAAAATCACATGGTTTATATGGAGAAAAAAGAAAACTTCGTCCCTACATAGAGACGAAACTACAATTTTTTACATGGTTTATATGGAGGAAAACGTTTCTCCAAGATTTTTTGCGCTATACTAACAAAATCAATGGAGTTTCTATCTTCGTTAGTATTCCACACTGTCCTAGGGACTACTGTATTCCACCCTATTCTACTGTTTTTATTGAACAAGGCTTTGCTTGTAATAGT
Organism: Anodontia alba; assembly: GCA_964016985.1. NCBI lineage: Eukaryota > Metazoa > Mollusca > Bivalvia > Lucinida > Lucinidae > Anodontia > Anodontia alba. The sequence continues at coordinate 3,583,302 of OZ024829.1, forward strand.
GTGGAATAACTTGGATAGTAACAGTGTGGAATACTAACGAGGATAGAAACTCCATTGATTTTTGATAGTATAGGGCAAAAAATCTTGGAAAACAATTTTCTCCATTTAAACCATGTTTAAATTTTAGTTTCGTCGCTATATAGGGACGAAATTTTATTTTCCATAAAAATTCATGGGTTTTCCAGGTGTCTTTCTGTTTTGTACAAAAAAAAATCACATAGTTTATATGGAGATAAAAGAAAATTTCATCCCTATATAGAGACGAAACTACAATTTTGACATGGTTTATATGGAGGAATAAATTTTTTCCAACATTTTTTGCGCTATACTAACGAAAATCAAAGGAATTTCTTTCTTCGTTAGTATTCCACACTGTCCTATGGACTACTGTATTCCACCATATTCTACTGTTTGTATTGAACAAGATTTTGCTTGTAATATTGTGGAATAACTTGAATAGTAACAGTGTGGAATACTAACGCGGATAGAAACTCCATTGATTTTTGATAGCATAAGGCAAACATTTTTTGGAAAAAATATTCCATCATATAAACCATGTTAAAATTTGAGTTTTGTCCCTATATAGGGACAAAATTTTATTTCTCATTAAAATTCATGGGTTTTCCAAATGTCTTTCTGTTTTGTACAAAAAAAATCACATGGTATATATGGAGAAAAAAGAAAATTTCGTCCCTATATAGGGACGAAACTACAATGTTTTACATGGTTTATATGGAGGAAAACGTTTCTCCAAGATTTTTTGCGCTGTACTAACAAAAATCAATGGAGTTTCTATCTTTGTTAGTATTCCACACTGTCCTATGGACTACTGTATTCCACCCTATTCTACTGCTTTTATTGAACAAGGCTTTGCTTGTAATAATATAGAAGAACTTGGATAGTAACAGTATGGAATACTAACGAGGATAAAAACTCCATTGATTTTTGATAGTGTAGGGCAAAAACTCTTGGAAAAACATTCCTCCATATAAACCATGTTAAAATTTTAGTTTCGTCACTATATAGGGACAAAATTTTATTTTCCATAAAAATTCACGGGTTTTCCAAGTGTCTTTCTGTTTTGTACAAAATAAAATAAAAAAAAAAATCACATAGTTTATATGGAGAGAAAAGAAAATTTCGTCCCTATATAGAGAGGAAACTTCAATTTTTACATGGTTTATATGGAGGAATAATTTTTTTCCAAGATTTTTTGCGCTATACTAACGAAAATCAAAGGAATTTCTATCATCGTTAGTATTCCACACTGTCCTATGGACTACTGTATTCCACCCTATTCTGTTGTTTTTATTGAACAAGATTTTGCTTGTAATAGTGTGGAATAACTTGAATATTAACAGTGTGGAATACTGACGAAGATAGAAACTCCATTGATTTTTGATAATATAGGGTAAAAAATTTTTGGAAAAAAATATTCCATCATATAAACCATGTTAAAATTTGAGTTTCGTCCCTATATATATGTTAAAATATTGCCATCTATAAACAAATAAAAACATGGAGTTCTCATCTTCGTTAGTATTCCACACTGTTACTATCCTAGTTATTCCATGAATTTCGAAAAATTTATCCAGTGTGGAATCGGTAGTCCATAGGACAGTGTGGAATACTAACGAAGATAGAAATTCCATTCATATTTGATAATAAAAAAACGCAAAATCAACTCGAAAATCCATCATTTATTAATTGTCTAAAACAGTATAAAATACACAATTCTGAAAAAATTAAAAAATAGCCATTTGTCAACATTTTTGCACATACATCGATCGACGTGAACTAGGAGGTTCCGTCGCCTATATAGGGAAGAAATTTCCAAAAAAGACACTTGGAACAGAAGGAAATTTTTTTCAAAAAAAACAAAACAAAAAAAAAAACAAAAAAAAAAAACACACACACTAAAAACAGCCTTTTTTAAGAATTTCAAAAAAACCCTATAGAGGGGGGTTTTATTTTTTAGAAAAACACTAGTAAACCAAGCAATTTTTTTTCCAAGTTTTTACAAATCTCAAATATTGCCATCTATAACCAAATAAAAACATGGAGTTCTTATCTTCGTTAGTATTCCACACTGTTACTATCCTAGTTATTCCATGAAATTCGAAAAATTTAAACTGTGCAGGATACAGTAATCCATAGGATAATGTGGAATACTAACGAAGATAGAAATTCCATTCATATTTGATATTAAAAAACGCAAAATCAACTCGAAAATCCATCATTTATTAATTGTCTAAAACAGTATAAAATACACAACTCTGAAAAAGTTAAAAAATAGCCATTTTTCAAGATTTTTGCACACACATCGATCGACGTGAACTAGGAGATTCCGTCGCCTATATAGGAAAGAAATTTCCAAAAAAGACACTTGGAACAGAAGGAAATTTTTTTCAAAAAAAAAAACAAACAAAAAAAAAACAACACTAAAAACAGCCTTTTTTAAGAATTTCAAAAAAACCCTATAGAGTTTTTTTTTTATTTTTTAGAAAAACACTAGTAAACCAAGCAAATTTTTTTTCCAAGTTCCTTAAATTCAGCCAATTTTCAACATTTTGCACATACATCGATCGACGTGAACTAGGTTCTGTCGCCTATATAGGGAAGAAATTTCCAAAAAAGACACTTGGAACAGAAGGAATTTTTTTTTTCCAAAAAAGAAAAAAACACTAAAAAACAGCCTTTTTTAACAATTTCAAAAAACCCTATAGAGGTTTTTTTTTTTTTTTTTTTTTTAGAAAACACTAGTAAAGTAAGCAAATTTTTTTTTCCCAAAAAAAAAAAAAAAAAACACACTAAAAAACAGCCTTTTTTAACAATTTCAAAAAACCCCTATAGAGGGGGGGGTTATTTTTCAGAAAAACACTAGTAAACTAAGCAAAATTTTTTTTTCCAACTGTCTAAAAAATAGCCATTTTCCCTCTAGCCAAGTGTCTTAAAAATAACCCATTTCCTCTAGCCAAGTGTCTTAAAAATAACCAGTTTCTCTAGCCAAGTGTCTTAAAAATAACCAGTTCCTCTAGCCAAGTGTCTTAAATTTCAACATTATTGATCAATTCCATGTCTGATTCAGTAACCTGAAAAGCGTCCACTTTCACTGATGTAGTATGCCATTGATCAGCTGGAGCCATCAATTTCCAGGTAGTTGTAATAGCAATTTTACAACAAAAACAGTCCATATTTGCAATAGGTGGTGATTTTGGCCCATGAGGAATTCCAGCAATCTTCGAGTTGTACATATCCACTGGCCAGGCTTTCTCTGGAGCTATATAAACCTGGAAATTCCTAGTTCTTTTAGGAACAGCGTCCAGAGCATTGATCTGCTTATCATCATAGATAGAAAGCAAATCTCTCAATCCAAGACCCTTCCATTTCCGTATTCCTAGTATTCCACACTGTCCCTAAATATATGTTAAAATTTGAGTTTCATCCCATATATATATGGGTTTTACAAGTGTCTTTCTGTTTTGTATAAAAAAAAATCGCATGGTTTATATGGGGAAAAAAGAAAATTTCATCCCTATATAGAGAAGAACTACAATTTTTTACATGCTTTATATGGAGGAAAACGTTTTTTCCAAGATTTTTTGCGATATACTACCAAAAATCAATGGAGTTTCTGTCTTCGTTAGTATTCCACACTGTCCTATGGACAACTGTATTCCAACCTATTCTACTGTTTTATTGAACGAGGCTTTGCTTGTAATAGTGTGGAATAACTTGGATAGTAATAGTGTGGAATACTAACGAGGACAGAAACTCCATTGATTTTTGATAGTATAGGGCAAAATATCTTGGAAAAAAATTTTCCTTCATATAAACCATGTTAAAATTTTAGTTTCGTCCCTATATAGGACCGAAATTTTATTTTCCATAAAGATTCATGGATTTTCAAAGTGTTTTTTTGCAAAAAAAAAAAAAAAAAAAAAATAAAAAAATCACATAGTTTCTTTATGTAGGGACGAGACTACAATTTTTACATGGTTTATATTGAGGAAAGTTGGTTAAAAATGTGATGTTTGGTGCCTTTATGATTTTTTTTTCTGGGGCTTTTGTATTCCCACACTGTTTCAAATATAGGGAGAAAGCTGCATCAAAAAACAAAAAAAAACTTTATATGGAAAACATAGCATTTCTAGAGATATACGGAAACACTGCAACAAATTTTTATCGGGGTGCTCCATTCTGTTCTATTCTCTTATTCTAATAGTAGGGTACTGGGTTTTACCCATATCTCCTAGGATCTGATTTTAGTAGCTAGGGCTAGCAACCAGCATAGAAAATGCCGATGAACCACCGTTCACGTCGATCGATGTTTTGCCTCATTTTAATTCCTGTAGTGTGCTGCTCCGGGATCCCTCAGAGCTTCCAAACACGTCCTTCCAGCTGGGCCCTCTAAATAGAAGTAGGCCGAAATATTGGTTCGCACCGGTGACGTCAGTTGCTTTTAAACTACCGGCAACGCCTGTTAATGGACCCACGCGGATATGCTGTTGTTGCTATCTAGCCGCTATCCGCGCACCACTACACTTATAAGGCAGTACAAGTGTATCTTATACCTATCACTACTACACAATCATGACATTTCTCCGTTCAGTTCTGTTGCTAAACATATTTACTGACATTATCTTACTCTACTCGTTAAACAAAAATATAATTATCGAAATAAGATTACTATCGAAATAGGTTACTTGAGTCTTCACCCGCATTTTGTGCTGGTTCCGAACAAGAATTACGAGACAAAATTTTGAACGGATCTTAGAAAAAAAAAAGCAAGTAAACTGAGATAACTAATTTAAAGCAGACAAACTGTCAATAACCTGTATTTTCCGGTTTGTAATGTCTGAATCATTGGTTGCTCACTGTACGCCATTTTGAATTAAGCGCCCTTAGGCAGACTGGTAGTCAAAATCGGTGCGTAAATTCACCGGATCGGACCGGATCGGGCGTAAATTACTGGATCGGACCTGAATTTTATCGTTTATAGCCTGAATATAATAATTTCTTTTAGTTACTAAGTTAATGTTTTATTTTGCAATAGATAGTCTGTCTAACAGATACATTACAGTAATATTTGAAAACGGTATTAGGAAGCTGTAAGTCGAGAAATACCACGATCGGGAAGTAGACAGGATCGGAGAAGTATGCTAGCACTCCTGTCAGTCATGTAACCGTAATGACAAAAGGGTCTGAGTAAAAGCAGTTGACTATTATAATTGTCACAAAGAAACATACAATAAAACAACAAATTTCACAGAGACACATGAGCTGGGGCACAGCGATTCCCACATTGTATAATTTACATGTGCGTCCAGTGAAGACTCGGATTAATCTTTGCATCTGCGCAGTCTGATCATACTGAGCTTTCACTATGTGCGTTCTATGTATAGTTAAGCCTAATGTCGCTTCTTCATGCAGCCACTGAAGACTGATTAGACTGGGGGATGCGCAGACAAATCTTAGTCTCCGCTGGGCGAACATATAAATTGTAGGATTTGCTGTGCCCGGGCTCAAATGATATGAACTACATCTCTCTCTCTCTCTCTCTCTCTCTCTCTCTCTCTCTCTCTCTCTCACCACTTTTTTTCCCTCTTTCCCGGCGTCCAATATGACGAGAAAGCGATGGTAAAGGCAATTAGGCGTAAAAAATAGTTATCTTTCCACTAATATGCTGAAAAAAAGATGGTCGGTAGGTAGGAGAAACTTTTTTTTATTTTTCTATTTTTTCTCTCCAGAAAAGAATAGGGTCGGGCCTATAATTTTATGAAAATGCAGGTATTTTGTTAAGAGTCGGTGCTTTACTTTTTATTTTGCATTTTTACTGATAAAAAATAGCAGAGTCGGGTGTTTGAAACAGGGTCGGTCGGGTTAGTGGAAACACAGCTATTTTTCTTTTTTTTTTTTTTTTTACGCCTTTCCAGCGCGTTCCCAGAATCAACGCACGTTCTCTGATCTCGTCACCAGAAGCAAAATGTAATACACAAACTGACCGATGATGCGGTAACTAAGTCTGATAGAAATGTCATAGTAGAGAGGATATCGGGAACGGCGAAATAGCCAACGCCGACGATACCATATGCTTCGAAGAGAAATGTAATGATTTTGAGGCATTTTGTGCCGACAAATCAGCAAAATTTCTCAAGTATTCCCAGGACCGTCTGAGAACTCAGATTAAAGCAAAGCTGAATGAAAAAGCTCGGCGTGATAAAGTAAATGCGGACTGGACAAACAATAATTCTGAGTCAGTAAATCACCTACTCAAACAGGCAACTGACTGGAAAACAAAACAAAACAAAACAAAAAAAAAAAAAAAAAAAAAAACTTACCGAGATAGTCTGTTCTATCGAAGAGATTGTTGATGATCAGTTTATCGATCTCGATCCTCGCCTTACTTGTTGGGACAGGAGAGTTTCGACTCGCCCAAACACATAAACAGTTTAAACTTTCTGAAAAAGGTTGCACTAGAATAGATGACCGCCAGTGAAATAGGGCTTATCTTCGATTCCAAAATTCGTACGCCAAGATAAGAAATAGTCACCTCCACCGATGGACGAAGCACAGTTGTAGCACCGAAAACGCTTGGCAAAAAGCCCGTGCAGAAATGCCGTAGACCCAGGGACGTGACGATAGCGAAAAATAGCAAAATTCGAAGTCAAGCAATGATGAAAACTAACATAAACAATTCTAGTACCAATGCATACTCTCGGTGTAGAGAGAGTTTTCCACATGGATTCCAGATTTGTTTCTTTTAATGGAAGTACATGGTGATAAAGTCTACAACTCTCTATACCTAAGGGTAATGCTACCACTTTCAGGGGAGGCAACTATTAAAAACTTTGGAAAATGGAGCAACTCTAAAAAAAAAATTTGCTCCCCTATATATGGAGCAAATATTTTCCTTTTAAAGTTGTTCCATTTTCAGATAAAGTTGGAGGTATTAGAAGGGAAAAAGGGCGACATAAAAGTTGTTTGATCTTAATCGAAACAAATCTTAATACGTACGGATAGTGCACACTCTTGGTGTAGAGAGAGTTGTCCACATGGATTCTAGATTTGTTTCTTTTAATGAAAGTACATGGTGATAAATGTTTGTAACTATCTATACCTAAGGGTAATCGTTACACTTTCACAAAAATTGTTCGCTGTACCTTTGGAAAATCGGACAACTCTAAAAAGAAAGAAATTGCTTATCTAGACATAGGGAGCATTTTTTTTCAAGTTGTCCCATTTTCAAATAAAGTTTTGTGTGAAGTACATGGTGATAAATGTTTGTAACTATGTATACTCAACGGTAATATATACAGTTTTAAACGACATAATTTTTGTTTTTATTTCATTTCTATTCTACTTTTACTGTTTTGATTTCTTGTCTGCTAAATATTGGAAAAGAAATGTCCCCCTCCGGGGTTCCATATTTAAACGAATCTTTATCTTTCCATTCCAAAAAAGTTGAATGGAAATTGAAACAAAAAATATGTCGTTTAAACATCTTTATTTTTCCATTCTGAAAAATTAGAATGGAAGTTAAAACAAAATAAAAAAAGACATGTCGTTAAAACGATATACTATGTCGTTTAAACGACATTTTTTTGTTTAAATTTCCACTACTTTTTTCAGAATGGAAAGATAAAGATGTCGATTAAACGATATATTTTATCGTTCAAACGACATAATTTTTTTCTTTCATTTCCATTCTACTTTTATTGTTTTGATTTTTTTTCTGCTAATTTATTGGAAAAGAAATGTCCCCTCCGGGGTTATGTATCTGTCTAACTTTAGAAACTCGTATACACTGGAAACAGGGTAACGTCATCGACGGTAATGTGAGGATGTATAAATGTCATGACATTGCATCGACGTTAATATGACACTGTATAAACGCACTGTAGCCTACAAAGTTAACGTTTCAAAAGAGCGAGTTTTTAAAATGTCTGCCATGGAAAGGGATACTTTTTCTTATTACACAGTGAAAATGGTTACGTTTTTTAGAGAACACAGTGAAAGGGTATCATTTTTTTTATTGTTTTATTCGCGGTGAAATCAGCGTATATCGGGTGAAATATAAGTGGTACAGGTATCAATCACTAGTGAAATGATATCGTATCATTTGACTATAGTGACTTATATGATTTATATTTTCACTCCTCGCTTTGGATCTTCGGTTTTCTTCATTGTTTCAAAAGCGCATTACGAAAACATGCCTATTAAAAATATGCTGAAAATTTTTATCACCAAAAAATGAAAATTTTCAGATAAAAATTCCTATATGTTTTCAAATTTCTGCACAAAACATAGATTGTGGTACTCGTTAGAACCGCCTCGACTCTGCGGTTCTAACGAGTACCCACAATCTATGTTTTTGAGCAGAAATAAGAAAAATAATGTACAACCCCTGTAAACCCCAGTTTTACTATATAAAAGTGGGGTTTAAGGGGGTCAAAATTATATAGGTGTAGTAGTGCGGCGGACCTTTTAGCCTCGTGGTTAGGACGCTCGATTACTGATCCAGGGGTACCTGGTTCGATCCCCGGTCGGGGCACTCGACGGGAATATTTTCTTTACAGGTCTATTTCTCCTCCTACTACATAGGTATGTTTTCGTGATGGGATGTTACCGCCGCTTCAGATAATTGAACTTTGATTCTGATCTAAACTACCAATTTAGATATGCATTTTTTAGATAAAAAGTAAGGAACATTCAGGTATCAAATTATTTTGATTTGCCGAAATATTTGTTTTTCTCTCTTAGTGATAAGCACTCAGTAACGACGTCATAATTATGTGTCTGTGTTGTTTGACGTCGTCAGTTATGGCATTAGAAGCGCTAAAGCATGAAAACAATGAAACAAAAAGAAAATTTGCCTTTTTTTCCGGAAAGACCATACATATTTCATCTCATGTAATGAAAACATTCAAATTTTCACTCGTGTTTCGTACTCGTGAAAATACTAATTTTTTTTATTACACCCGATGAAAATATTTATGGTATTCACTCCTAAAGAGCAAATACCTTTATATATTTATTTGGTCCGTGTGGAGGTCTAGCTCATCCATGGATCATTATGGGGATTAATTAAATCAGAGATAAAGGCTATAATGAAGCAAAGATGAGCACTCAACAGAACCAACGTGGTGATACACTTTGAGATCTCTGGGTTGTTAACAATACAACTGGAAAACTGGAGCAAAAGAAAACCATCAGTGGAACCCGGTGAGCCGAGAAACAGACATAAAATATCCGCCCCAGACCATCTAATAATTTTTTTTTTAAGTCGGGGCTATCATAGAGTCTGAACCCTGACCCACCAGCGTGCGATTAAAGAGATAAGCAAAGTGGTCAACCGTGAATGGATTGACCGCTAAACCCTAACATATGACAATTTTACTAAAATGATCAGAAAACGGAAGTTTTGCTACATTTATTTTGTTACACTTATGCACTAATTACTTTCGTGGAGAATTATCATGAAATATTTTCTACGGTCATTCTCTCCCTTCCGCTGATTCAAGAAGGGCAGTTGTCAGTTTCTGGCGAAAGAATGTGCACAATACTGGTTAACCGCTTAGAGGACTAAGCCTGCCCAGTAAACGTGTGGTTAGGTAAACTGACCGCGCTCGACATGACCCCATTGGGTTGACTGAGCCATAAAACCTCAACACAAACAAATAAGTCACCATAAAATTCAGGTTCCGATAGGCCTTGTAGCAGACGTGTTTTTAATCCGGTTTCATAAATAGAGACCAATTCATAGTGTCGACGATAAAACTTAGAAGAAACTTTCCTAAGTTTATGATACCGATACCCCTGTTAGAGAAATTTAGCAGTCGAAGTTTTATTACGAGCATTGTAGTCAGCCAAATGACTAGACATTCTACAAAGCGAATAAGCTGAGAAATGTAAACACCATAATAGTGGGCACCGGGAAAGTCACCATCCAAAAGCGGTAAACTAAAAATGTCAAAAATCAAAATCATCGCGATTGTCATAATTTTAGATGAAACAAAACCGTTAGAAATTAATAAATGCAAATCTAAAAATGTGACTTTGATATCAGTAGAATTAGCTTTGTTCAGTTGCACTTAGTAGGATAAATTTGAGTCTACAGAGAGTTAACCCTTTGCTGCTGAATAAATTAAGATGCCACACCCACTTCTAATTTTCAGCCAATCAGATTACTTCATCCCAATTTTTGCTACAAATTCATATACTTAATGGCAAACAGTGCAGATCCAGATCAGTTGGCAGAAGCCAACTGATCTGGATCTACACTGTTTGCAAAGGCATGGTATATCCTGGTTCTGCAGGACAAGTGTTAAGCGTTGAACGGTAACAACCATTTGATAAGAAATAATATAATTTATATTTCAGAGATGTATTGCAAAAAACAAACAAATAAAAAACAAAACAAAAAAAAAAAACAAAAAAAAAACAAAACAAAACAAAAAAAAAACAAAAAACAAAAGATGTTCAGGAAGAGCCAACACTACTTCTAGAGTATGATCATTGTTTCATTGTCATTCTGCCAACACTACTTCTAGAATATGGTCATTGTCATTCTGCCAACACTACTTCTAGAGTATGATCATTGTTTCATTGTCATTCTGCCAACACTACTTCTAGAGTATGATCATTGTTTCATTGTCATTCTGCCAACACTACTTCTAGAGTATGATCATTGTTTCATTGTCATTCTGCCAACACTACTTCTAGAGTATGATCATTGTTTCATCGTCATTCTGCCAACACTACTTCTAGAGTATGATCATTGTTTCAATGTCATTCTGCCAACACTACTTCTAGAGTATGATCATTGTTTCATTGTCATTCTGCCAACACTACTTCTAGAGTATGATCATTGTTTCATTGTCATTCTGCCAACACTACTTCTAGAGTATGATCATAGTTTCATCGTCATACTGCCAACACTACTTCTAGAGTATGATCGTTTCATTGTCATTCTGCCAACACTACTAGGGTATGATCGTTTGATTGTCATTCTGCCAACACTACTTCTAGAGTATGGTAATTGTTTCATTGTCATTCTGCCAACACTACTTCTAGAGTATGATCATTGTTTCATTGTCATTCTGCCAACACTACTTCTAGAGTATGATCATTGTTTCATTGTCATTCTGCCAACACTACTTCTAGAGTATGATCATTGTTTCATTGTCATTCTTCCAACATTACTTCTAGAGTATGATCATTGTTTCATTGTCATTCTTCCAACATTACTTCTAGAGTATGATCATTGTTTAATTGTCATTCTGCCAACACTACATATAGCGTATGATCATTGTTTCATCGTCATTCTGCCAACATTACTTCTAGAGTATGATCATTGTTTCATTGTTATTCTTCCAACACTAGTATAGACATACCATCCATAGCAGAATACACTCGTTCAAATTCTAGGAAATGCACGGTAATGATTTATAGCAAACATTATAGTAAATACAGGTACATGCTTTGAGGAACAGGTAAATGCTTTTAGGAGCAAATTTGAAGGTACACTTTTGCATATGAAAAATATACAAACTAAGATCAGCCGGTACAAACATGCAGTCGACATCATGCATTTGCATCCGGTTTACATATCAGAAGAATGATCATGACAGAACCTCAAAATATGAGCCAATACAAGAAACATGTGTCTTCGCTGAATATGTGAACATTAAAGGTCCAGGTTAGCTAGAGAAGCCATATAGTCTGACCAGGTCGTTATATTCTACATGTACAGTACCGACAAGCGGACAGCAAAGGCCTTGATCAGACAGCGTGGACGCGTAATCTGACCAGGTCGTTATATTCTACAGTACCGACAAGCGGACAGCAAAGGCCCTGATCAGACAGCGTGGATGCGTAATCTGACCAGGTCGTTATCTTTTACAGAACCGACAAGCGGACAGTAAAGGTCCTGATCAGACAGCGTGGATGCGTAATCTGACCAGGCCGTTATATTCTACAGTACTGACAAGCGGACAGCAAAGGCCCTGATCAGACAGCGTGGACGCGTAATCTGACCAGGTCGTTATATTCTACAGTACCGACAAGCGGACAGCAAAGACCCTGATCAGACAGCGTGGACGCGTAATCTGACCAGGTCGTTATATTCTAAAGTACCGACAAGCGAACAGCAAAGGCCCTGATCAGACAGCGTGGACGCGTAATCTGACCAGGTCGTTATATTCTACAGTACCGACAAGCGGACAGCAAAGGCCCTGATCAGACAGCGTGGACGCGTAATCTGACCAGGTCGTTATCTTCTACAGTACCGACAAGCGGACAGTAAAGGTCCTGATCAGACAGCGTGGATGCGTAATCTGACCAGGTCGTTATCTTCTACAGTACCGACAAGCGGACAGTAAAGGTCCTGATCAGACAGCGTGGATGCGTAATCCGACCAGGTCGTTATATTCTACAGTACCGACAAGCGGACAGCAAAGGCCCTGATCAGACAGCGTGGATGCGTAATCTGACCAGGTCGTTATCTTTTACAGAAGCGACAAGCGGACAGTAAAGGTCCTGATCAGACAGCGTGGATGCGTAATCTGACCAGGTCGTTATCTTCTACAGTACTGACAAGCGGACAGTAAAGGTCCTGATCAGACAGCGTGGATGCGTAATCTGACCAGGTCGTTATCTTCTCCAGTACCGACAAGCGGACAGCAAAGGCCCTGATCAGACAGCGTGGATGCGTAATCTGACCAGGTCGTTGTCTTCTACAGTACCGACAAGTGGACAGTAAAGGTCCTGATCAGACAGCGTGGATGCGTAATCTGACCAGGTCGTTATATTCTACAGTACTGACAAGCGGACAGCAAATGCTCTGATCAGACAGCGTGGATGCGTAGTCTATTCTACAGTACCGACAAGCGGACAGCAAAGGCCATGATCAGACAGCGTAGATGCGTAGTCTGATCAGGAATTACGCTATTCGCAAATGCCTCTAAGACACACAAGCGTGACTCGTATATTCTGTATTAAACGGAGGTTGCTGGTCATTACCGTACGTATAACTGCTTATTCAAAACGGGACTTTTTTGTGTTTGTTGCAATTCATACATACAGTGGACTCTCGTTATCTCAAATTCCAAGGGACCATAATTTTCAGTTTGAGATAACAGTAGTTTGAGATAACAGGGATTGAAATGTAAAGAGTATATAAAGCAGAACTAAACCAACATGATCAAAAATTTTGGTTGACTTAAGCAATAGTTTGAGTTTTCAGTGTTTGTGATAGCGAGAGTCGTCAGCTGTATTGAAAAACCGCGAGTCAAGTCAGCTGTATTGAAAAACCACGAGTATTGAGAAATTGCTCCCTAGATTTACATGTTTAAACGGGAACCAGATTGTCACTTCGAGATAAGCGGTTATTCGAGATAAGCGAAGTCGAGATAACGAGAGTCGACTGTATTAGAAATAAAATACAAAAAAAAGCAAATGTGAATACAGTGAAACATGTTTAATAAAAACTGCATTATAACAAGACATAGAAACTTAATGACATAAAATAAAGTAAATAAAACAACTTTTTACAATATAAATATTAACATAATGGAAAGCCTGCCCCGAGATACAAATAAGTTACAGTACCTAGTTTCCAGTAAGCATTCTGCTTATAACTATATCTGACAATTATTGGTCCAACAGGATTTCCGTTGGGCCGTTTACGGTCCAATATACAAACAGAATGCTAACTAGGATGTTAAATCTATATCGGACAGGAATCCTGTCGGGCCGATAATGGTCCGACATAGATATAAGCAGAATGCTAGCTGGGCGTTACTGAACCGAGTTCGGACCTGAATACTGTAATGAACTTGTAGCAAGACGTTCAATGGCAACAATAACTTCAAACGCGGGTAAGTAAGTAACTAACGCTACGGTGCAGGACCCGCAAGAACGCATGCATTATCTAGTTTATTAAAATCGGCTATAGGCATGATGATGGTCTTAATCTGAATGTAACTGCTAAACTTAACCCTTAAAGCGCCAATCACAACTATTGTCGTCTGCTTTGTCATCTGCTTGTGATTTTAAAAGTCATTTTTGCAAACAGTGTGGACCCAGATCAGACTGCTCCTTTAGGAGCAGTCTGATCTGGGTCCACACTGTTTGCCTGTATGCAAAAATAGGTTTGAAAAGTCTGCAAGAGTACTCAGCAGACGACATAAACAGACGACATTTTCAGATGCAGTTTTTCTTGGCGCTTTAAGGGTTAATTTCATTTTTTGCCTCCGCTCAGCCTCGGGTCGATAAAATTTGGCAAGTCCATTGGCTAGACCTTGTCGGTATCAATCAGTACGTGAAAAGTCATCAAAATATTCCACCCTATTCAAGGGTTATGGCCATTTTCATATTTCACATTTTCATTGGCTAGATCTTGTTGGTATCTATTAGCCCCTGTCATGCTGAATAAAAAGAGGCCCTGCCCACTTCTAATTTTCAGCCAATCATATTACTTGATCCAGATTATTCATATAAATTAACATACATAATGGCAAACAGTGCAGATCCAGATCAGTTGGCTTCTTCTGATCTGGATCTACACTGTTTGCAAAAGCAGTGTATATACGGGTTCAGCAGGACTAGGGCTATTAGTATTCCATAACTTACTCGTATCAAAATATTCCTAACGGCTTAAGCGTTATGGCCATTTTTGCTTACTGACCATAGACAGATCGACGGACTCACAAGGTGAGTATAGGGCACTCTTCGACAGTCAGCCTTTCAATCAGTCGAATCGGTCGACTTTTCAGCGGGTCGTGCAATTACACAACTGTTAGACTAGTTTCATAGCTCTACTTCCTCTATTCTATATGTGAACTAGACTTATCCTGGCTTATACTCTAGTTACTCTACGATCAATGTTACAGCAATATTAGAGTATTAAATATATGGGACATTAGTCGCCACCTTAGTATACCCATTAACAATTGAAAAAAAAACAATATACAACCCTCAGGAGATGTCAGAAAAGTAATACAAGTTTTACTAGTAATTTCTGGCTATACAAAGTGCATTACAGAAAAAAAACCCAGAAACTGGAAATACTGAAGTTACTCCCATGTAATAAACCGGCAGAAATGTGATCCAAAAGTAACTGTTTTAAATATCTTTTTTTTGTTTCTAAATGATCATACTATAATTATAGCCCCCCATTAGAAGCAGAATTACACAAAAGGCAACTGAGTTTACTTTATAGTGCAGTCAAGAGTGAACCTCAGTGTCCTCAGAATCTTCCGAATCTTGTATTAAGACAACTAGCCTGCATCTTCAACAATCCTCGCAGTTTGTTTTCTACTTGGCAAATCAAATTCTGCTCAGATATGAAGTTCAAACTCTTAACCAAATGGTGACATTCAATATCAGAAAGCTGCTATGAAAAAGTATGTATAATAAGGCTAAAAATTCTTTTTGGACTAATTAAACTACTTGTGAAAGACGTTAGATCAAAGAAAACATTAAAATTCTTAGAACCAAACAGTCTAAACCCATCTAGCATTCTTTTTAGATCTACAGCGGGCCGTTATCGGCCCGTCAGCTACCCTGACGGGCCGATAACAGCCCGCTACAGATTTACAAAGAATGCTAACTTGGAAGGTTGGAACAATGCATCTTGTGTGGAGAGATATAGGAACTGCTGGTCAGATGAAAAGCAGTATTGTGAAAGCGCGGATGCTTATGGGTACATACACGCTGTAGTCTAATAGACATGTCTTCTGTAAAAAGACAGTCAATCCAAAGTGTCGTCGTTGTCAAATAGAAGAAGTAAAGGATCTTCTTCACATGGTATGTCGATATCCAGCTTTCTACAAACACTGAGTGTCATTGCTAAATCAGCATAAACCCAGTAAGCATTCTACATAAATCTATAGCGGGCCTTTATCGGCCCGTCAGGGTAGCTGACGGGCCGATAACGGCCCGCTGTATATTTATAAAGAATGCTAGCTGGGAAGAGACTGTTATTCAAGAATCAAACTTTTCATCGTAGGACAGTTATTTGAAAAATTGGTCAAATATATTTAAAATACGGGTGTGTCCGGATTTTATTCATCGTATAGTGCCAGAATTGTCGACGGCTGTTTCAATAACAGAACAGTTCACCAGAGAGTTTTTCTATAAGATACATGTCGAGAAGCAGAGGTAATGATGGCTGCCCTCACCAATCCGTTTTATTATAGACTTTTTATCTTTAAGTAATAAACACAGATATGTTTTAACTCTTTCACTGCCACAGGCGATAATAATAGGCCTTTGCAAACAGCACAGATGCAGATGCATCTGGATATACGCTGTTTGATATTCAGTCTTTCAACTTTACATATAAACTTCTTTCCAAGTGATAGTTTGTTTATAAAAACAAAAGCAGACGACAAATGTCGTCTGAAATTTGGCACCGAAAGAGTTGACTCAGCTCTATATTTTGGAAAGTTAACCTTTACAACTCTGTGGAAAAGTTCAGCAGACGACAAAGTGATGATATGTTTTCATTTTTTTTTTCTGAAAAGTAGGCTTTGAAATTTCATGCAAATTTTCTCATTAGAATTTTAAAGCCTAGTCTATTTTCTGGGAAAAATGAGAGAAAAATATCATCAGTTTGTCGTCTGCTGAATTCTCCCAGACGGTGGTAAAATTAAATGTTTACTAAAATATATCAATATAATTAGAGCTCACATCCTGACAATCTGATCAGGGTCTACACTTTTAACTAACCCACAAAATCTTTTAACTCTTTCGATGCAAAATTTCAGACGACATTTGTCGTCTGCTTTTTTATTTTAACATACTGCCGCTTGGAAAAACTATTATATGTAAAGTTGAAACAATGAATATTAGATAGCGTAAATCCAAATGAGACGGCTCATTGAGCCGTCTCATCTGGATCTATGCTTTGCAAAAGCCTATTATTATCGCATGTGACAGTGAAAGAATTAAGAGGAATGCATACATTTTCAAGGAGGGGTAAGGGGGTGTCAACTCTGTCAGAAGGGTTTTCTTACTTTCCGTCTGGAAAGGGGTCTACTCTAAAAGAAACGAAGTTTCTCCACTTCTCCACTCCTCTTTTAAGAATGAACATGGAGCACAGGAAGGCACACAGAAGGTCATAAATACCGATTCCCTTGTCCAAAATAGCCAGAAACCTGTCACGTATAGCCATGCCTCTTAAATTAATAGGTTCAGAACGCAGACGACAAAACCATGATTACACTACATAGACAACAAACTGGAAACTGGTGATGTCGCCAGATGGACGATTTTAAATAAGTGGACATGAATAAGCGATAACAGATGCTTCTTTTGTTTCCCATTAGTACTGCTTTAGTTTCATTTCAAATCGTCATCAACGGTTAAGTCTGCTTGCAGGTTACACTTTGTGTTTACTGGTAATTTAATTTTATTATTTTGTCTGTGTCTTTTGTTCAGTGTAATTGCTACATGAGCAATACAGACAACAATTCACTTTTATACATAGTTCCCTGATGTAAATGGAGAGGCAGTTGTAATGTTCTGTGACACATCTGATGAATAGACGCTATTCGGGAATGGTGGAAATCTGTAAAAGATAATTGAGATGAATTATGGAAAACCCTGTTTAACGCTTAGCATACTTGTTAAAAAAAATCAGCAAATGACATTTTGAAATAAATTTTAATTTTGTCACAGAAAACAGACTTTGACATTTCATGCAATTTGACTCCTTAGGAGACACTTTGCTTGAAATGTCAAAGTCTATTTCCTGGGAAAATAAGAAAAATATCACTTTGTCAACTGCGGAATTAGCCTAGAGAGTGATAAAGGTTAAAGCTAAACACAAAATCCACAATTTATTTACTATTATGAAAACACGCCTATTCAAATATATTGAAAATATATCCATGTCAGAGGTATTCTACTTGAGAAACATATTTACTATTCAAATGTTTACTTCAAATTATTCTAATATACATCATTGTTTAAAAAACAGGAACAAAGTACTCTAATGACAACACATATATCAGCATTCTCTCAAAGTAGCAAAGAATAAGTTTTAGAAAAGCCACAGATCTGATTCGGACACTAATTGATTATGAGGCCCTCCCAGGAGGTGTGTGTGTGTGTGTGTGTGTGTGTGTGTGTGTGTGTGCGCGTGCGTGTGTATGTGTGTGTGTTGGGGGGGGGGGGTTACCTGTTCCCTTGTTCCTCTGAAAAAAATCGGCATTTTCCCTTGTTTCCCAAAATCTAAATCTTGATTTTTTATGTTCCCTGTTCCCCAAAGTTGCCTTTGTTCCCATGTTCCCTTCAGTTTTAGACTTTTGTTCCCTTGTTCCCCTGAAATAAATGGCCTTATTCCCATGTTCCCCAAAACCTCTGGGATGGCCTCGATTATATTGATTAAGCATTGAAACATAGTATAGAAGAAGCCCAGGGATAGCCACAATCACAGATCACAGCCCACCAATGACACCAAGAGGATACTCAAACAAACAATGACAGACATTACAAAGAAAGGCAAACCAGCCAACACCGCCCTCCTTAAAAAGGTAATTACCATGCTAGACATGATACACTAAGCACCACAATTTGAGAACGAATGGGACAAAAATGAAAACAAGCTCCGCAGCGAACAGCCACTAGGGGTATATCAAACATTAATCCATTATTATACTTGTCCTTAAACTTGAACAGGGCCATTTCACTATTGGAACTATTGGATGAGCGACAAACAGTATAAACCCTGCTCAGATAGTGCATACCGTGTCGTCCGATCTGGTTCAACACTGTTTACTCAGGCCTGTCTGTCTGTGTAGTTAGGGCAAATACGGGGCGTGAAAGTATTTTAATCGTTAACTGCGAAGACAATGGTAAAAGACTAATATTGATCAAGTCAAAATTTTATCTTCTAATTCACTGACAATTATAGACATTAACCCTTTCAGCCCGACAGACTTGAACAGATACTTGTGCAAACAGTGTAGAGACTGATGAGACGGCTCGTAACGAGCCGTCTCATCAGGACCTACACTGTTTGCCATTCTGTTTTTGATTTTAGACTGAAACCTCTATTTGCATCAGTGGATATGTTCAAGTGCAAGGACAGAAGAGTCCATTTCAGAAGCTCAGGGATGAAATGGTTAAATTAGATTCAGTTACCTCATGACGGAGCAACTCAATGACCCCTTAAAGGGAATGAATGCACTTTGATGATAGACAACTCTTTCAAAATTGTCCCCCCCCCCACTTCTTAAGGGATTGACTGCCTTTTCAGCTTTTCAGAAAGGGTTTTGCTAACAGCTAACAGGAAATCGCAAAAGTTGTCTCTATTGTTAAAAAAATATCGGAAATGCTACCACGTGTATCCAGTCACTATATTATTGAGTCTGCTTGCGACAGCTAGCAGGCGCTTTGCAATCGCATGGGGTTTTACGAGCGGATTCTCATCACAGCTATTTATGCATATATTTATACGCGCACTACTTCTTAATCAGACGCAATGCGGCACTATTACGGTGAACTGAATGTGAAGCAGCGGAATTTTGTATGGCTTTTTTATTTCGCTAACATAACTGTAACTGAAATCGATTTAGATAATGCAATTTGAAACATAGACTTCAAAATCCGGTGTAGTAATACACGCACTACTTTTGTCAAGGCGTTAATTCGGCACGGGGTCCTACTAATCACCCCATGGTACCCCACGATATCCAAAGGCACCCCACGGCACTAAATTATTTCATTGTATTTATTAACTGAATGCTGAAATTACAGCAGGGTATTAGTTTTATGTATCCAAATTTGTTTTTGTGATAGTTTAAGACATTAACCTTACTTCAAGCGATTATCTCGGGGCGCCTATACACCAAGATTCAAACTGACGCTAAAATTTAGCAAAGAGACCAAGGTGTAAGTTGATAGTCTATCAAAAATAAGTTTTAACTTAAAATTGCATTTTATATTCAACTTTATTCACATCTCTGTGACACGGAGTTGTTTTACGACTGCTGGCACATTTATAGGTTTATGACCCTTCTTTTTGGACATCTGAAAATCTCTTGAAAAGGGTAGGCATAGCTGGTCGGGCTAATCTGTTGATGCTTAGGTGAAGCACTAGCAAATGACAATCAGTTATTAACGCTAATCTGGGCTGAACATAGCCATTTCAAATTTATTTAATCTGCTCTTGTCCTAATAATACGTTGATAGAGTAAATTTATAAAATTGTACTAGAATAATCGTGGAGCTACATCAGGTGTTGAATTTGTATGAACTGGAGCATATCTGGAGTTGAAATTTAATAATTCTAGAAATTGGAAATTGCTGCTGGAGATACACTCATTTGGAATAATCAGGTGATAAACTTCATTGGAAAATAAAGAGGTTCATTACTCCAATCACTGCATTGGCCTATATATACAGATAATAAAATGGATTTTTTGTGAAGAAAGAAACAAAACAGAAGAGAAATAATTGTATTTAGTTTTTCAGTACATGGTTAGATTATATATGTATATCTGTTTTACACAGATGCCTCAGTAAAGACCCATTCTTATTTATACATTAAAAAAGTAGAATGCATTTCCATCTAACTGATTTTGAGAAATTGATAGTGAAAGCATGTAGTACAGAGTGTTCATGTTGGTTGTTTTTCAAGGAATAGTAAATTTTCTCACAAAGCTTGTCTCTGAATGTAAATTTAATATTGGATGAAGCCACTGGTTGTAAGCAAGTGTGAAAATATGGATATAGAGCAAAATCCAGGTCCATCAAATCATATAAATCTACAAGAAAATGCATCTGTATTATTGCAAGGAAGTATCCATCAAGGAGATGAGATATTTATTCCTGATTCAAGTGGGCATTAATACCTACCATATTGTTTAGTATTTTTGGTGAAAGCTGTACAGAAAAGGATCTGTACCAACATGTGGAATGTGAACAACATGAATGAAATTCTGTTTGCAGGAGATAAATTATACGAGTATCCTTTCCTTGATTTAGAGACAACACTCGCTATGACTTTCTCATTCAACCCATATGCAAAGTCTTCGCTTGACGTACATTTGATAGAGTTTTTAAAGAAAGTCTTCTTTTCAGGAAGTTCAATGCCCAGATGCTTGATATATTCCATAGAGATCCATCTTATGGTGTAGTATTGGTAGCATTGGAATGCCACCTATCTTCTTTGCATGTATTGTGTTTGCATAGAAGATACGCAGCACTCCATCAATACTTTACAAGCTAGCAGACTCTTAGGACTATCAGTCCTTTGATTATCATATATATTATCGGGATTTAACGAGAAGCATAGGCGTTGTAGATGTTAGGTATTTTGTTTGTTTAATACACAACTCTAAATAATTCAGTTAGTTACGCAATATCGGAAAGCCAGTACATCAGGAAACGCAAGGCGTCCACGATTTTGTTTGTTTGTGTTGAGGTTTTACGGCCCAGTCAACCCAATGGCGTCATGTCGAGCGCGGTCAGTTTACCTAACCATACGTTTACTGGGCAGGCTTAGTCCTCTAAGCAGTTAACCAGTATTGTGCACATTCTTTCGCCAGAAACTGACAATTGCCCTTCTTGAATCAGCGGAAGGGAGAGTAAGCTTTTTTGGGGTGTGGGTGGGGTGGGGGAGGGGAGGGGAAAGGGGGGCATTGGCAGGCTATGGTCTGTGATTGTGACACTTCCTGGCCATTTTCTATATTATGTTTGATAAAACATCGAAACTTTACTGCATGAAGTAGTTTACCTTGGCGGTGACCTCAAGTTCGTGGTTGTGTTCCTGGTTAACCTAGATAAGAAAAAGAAACCATAATCTGATAATGAAAACTTATCTTTAACGATTACATGCTGGGTAATAATTTAAACAGACAACATTTTGAAAAGTTTTTTCTTATTTTTCCCAGAACACAGGCTTTGGCATTTCATGCAAATTCCTTAGGAGACAATTTGCATGAATTGTCAAATATTGTTTTCTGGATAAAATAAGAAAAAAAAAATATCTTCAATTTGACGTCTGCTGAATAAGCCCAGAGAGTGTTAAAGGTTAAATTGTTATAAGTTAATCGCAAATATGATGTCTCAAAAACCGTGCCATTATAATAGAACAAATCTATAGAAAAGATAAATAAATGTCGATGTGTTAATGCTCTAGTCAATCAAAGCATGTTTGTCGTTGATCTGTGAAGCTTTTGTATTTTGTCTGCTCAGTTTCCTGACAACATTTTTAAGGTGTACGGGTACACTTTGAGATTAAGCGTCCATTTTTCACATTTGTAACTTCCTGTTCGCTCTACTGCACACCAATCCCTTTTTGGAAAGAGGTCTATCCTATAGGTATGAATTTGCTCCTAAGGTGAGCTAATAATGTTCTTATAGAGAAGGCCCTTTCCAGAGGGGAACAAAAACAGTTTCGACAGTTATCCTCCTTGAACGTGTATTAATTCCCCTTGAAAACGGTTTTGTTTTATTATTTCATGATCACTTCACATTTACGTCAAGAAGCAAACCCACCAGCATTATTTTAATGTATATAATTACATACAAAATAAAACTTCCTATCTTATGTTATTTTTACGTCTTCCCTCAGAATGGACAGAGACACGTAATGGTACTCTATTCGAAGAAATTAAGTAAGTGATAATATATAGTGATCACCTTCGTAAATGCTGATACATATTTTTGTGCCAGATATATCACTGTTGAAGATGTAACCGAGCTCTGGAAAATGAACTACCTTTATTTCATAACCATGTTTCAACATATCCGGATAAGGACCTTGTGGCAATAGATGTGTGTGTGTGTGTGTGTGTGTGTGTGTGTTAATCAGCTTATGCAGTTACGTAGAAGAAACATTAATTCAAGGTTTTGTTTGCCATTTAGCAGTAATAATCAGTAGCGTTTACGATGGGTAATCCAGTTTCGTCGACTCTATCAGAGTTTTGTTTTCAAATTAAACTGAGACCTCTATGGAACTTTATTAGGGACGCTGATGAGGCCAAACTGACCGAACCCCGCTAGTTTAGCCCAGAAACTTCAACAGTTCAGTTATTTTCATTTTGTGTCTGTGTTATTCCTTTAACCCTTGTCCTGCTGAAACAGGATATACCCTGCATTTGCAAACAGTGTAGATCCAGATCAGTTGGCTTCTGAAGAAGCCAACTGATCTGGATCTGCACTATTTGCCATTAAGTATGTGAATTTATAGCACCAATCTGGATCAAGTAATCTGACTGGCTGAAAATTAGAGATGGGCGTGGTATCTTTATTCAGCAGGACAAGGGTTAATGGTCCGTTTAATGTCATTATAGATGCCGCTATAGTCGGGTGGCGGCCGTAAAACGTCTCTCCCTTCTCGGATCCTTTTGCTCGTTCTGGGATGTTTTTGTTTTTAACAAATATAAGAGGGTCGCTGATGAGGTATAATTAGCTGCAGCTAGCTATTCTGGCTCAGAAAGCCTCCACACTTCAACTATTTTATGTATGTGTTCACTGCTATCAATGATCACCCCTTTTTAGACTCCATGATTTAAAGTTTTTGGAGGAGGATCGTTAAGAGTTCAGGTGTCCGCATATTGTAGGTAAATACGGTGAACGAAAATAATCTATGATCCAACACTCTACCTTTCATCTATATCGCTGTCCTCACTCACACTTTCATCATTGGAGATAGCATCATCGTCTCTATCTTCTGGATCTATATTTCTAGGTGCGTTGTTTCTTGGCGCGCTGAAACGGAGTTGTCAATCAAACTTTGGGTCGCGCCAGTGGAAAAAAGTGTCTTCGAACACGCGAAAAGATACACAAATTCAGACCATACTGCGCAAGCAGAAAGTATTATCTGGGCATTAGATTACCATGGAAATATTCTATAGTATCCAAAGATTCTGTTTCCGGACAGCAAAGACCCTGATCAGGCTGTGCTGATCTGGGTCTTCGCAGTCCGCATATGCTTGAAGACACGTTTTCGCAAGGTGCGAGTGACATGGTTCTTTGTTTCCAAAGGCATCTTTTTGACGTTTATTATTTGTCTGTTATACCGTCCGTCTGTCCGTTCGTCCGTCTGTCCTCACGCTATCTCCTCCTAAATCACTGGGAGAAATTCAATCAAATTTACTATATGATTTCCCCGCATGGTAAGGGTGTGCAAAATTATTTTTCCTTTTGTCTGTCCGTCATGCTTTCTCCTCCTAAAACAATGGACGGAATGAATATTAGACTTGCTACATGACTTCCCCATGTGGTAAGGGTGTGTGAGACCAACATTTGTTTTCACTTCTCTCTTCTAAGTGGTGAAAGCTTGAGGATTTACAATGGCATGCCATCGACTACTCAAAACATAGATTGTGGGTACTTGTAAGAACCGCCTCGGCGAGGCGGTTCTAACAAGTACCCACAATCTATGTTTTTGACCAGAAACATATGTAAAGATACAAAGGATATTGCCACTATCACGAAGCGAATCCTGTCCAAAGCACCGTAAAGGAACATTCAGTGACAAAACAAACGCAACACACGAAACCACTGCCACTACAACAAAAAGAACTGCAACTGGGGAAGGTTGGAAAAAGTTTGATAGAGTAGCCTCCCCAGTGTATCCATTCTCCTTACAACTTATATATAGCGATAATTGAGAAAACTGCTAAAGGGTACAGGGAACTAATTATTTTCCCTATAGAGCTCCATAGTAATTCCACCAATTTTGGTGGTTAAGGTTCATTTCAGAGTATGCACGGCTGCTTATCTCCACACGCACAACACCTTGTTGTGAAAACACGCACAACACCGTGTTGTGAAAAGAAAACCGCGAGGAGATCTTGCGGAGGTGGTTGCAGGTAGTCGGTTTAGGTGGAGTTGATGGTGGGCGTCAGTTGAAATAAGACTGACATTTTGGCCTGATCGCCCACATCCAAAATAGGGCGATGTAATTCAACCTCTTATTTGGTCTCCCATATAATCAGATCAGAATTGTAGCCCTTTTCGCGAATACGGAACAATAATAATTTTTCTCCCGATGCAAGGGTGGTCAGATTTTGCCGTCTTGGTTTCAGAGAAGGTTTAACATGTTACTGTGTAGTTCAAAAGAAACTATATCGCATTATTTTGCTATTGCAAAGAAACTAGTCGTTTTATTGACGACTAGTAAGTAATGAGAGCGGTAGCGACTAAAGGGATATGTGGTGATTTAGAAGACCATGATTTTTCAACAAGTAAGAATGAAACGAGGTAGTTATGACACCTGGGCCCAGTTGTTCAAAGCGTCGTTAGCTTAACGAGCTCGTTAAGGGTCATTTCGTTAACTGTTTTAGCGGATTCAATAAACAATATATTCTTCTCAATCATCTTCAGCCTATTACCTAGCAGACGTCACTGTTGTGCATAGCTTGACTTGATTCTGCAAACATTGCCTGGTTATTGCCTGGAGCGCTGAGCAGACTGCACTGTATTACGACTCAGAGCAGACCGCGGTGTAAGCTGACCACATTCTAGTTTTTAAATAGGTGGTACTGTTGCACCTGTAGTACTACTTGTTTATTAATAGTAACTTTAATACGGTTAAACTGGTTGCTAAACGCATAAAGCGTGAAAATGAAAAGTCTAGGGAGTGTCACAATCACAAGCCGCAGCCCATCCCAGACACGAAGAGGAAGAGGAAATAGACAAAACCAAACTCGCGCAAATCAAAACTAACGCACGAAAAGCACCAAGATTAGCTCTCTCTTTCCCGTAATCGCAATGCTTAAAGGACTAAAAAGTACAAGAACAAAATAACACAAGGCAAGTAGAATAAACCACAAAGCAAGAGTAAGACTGACACCGGGACCACCGCCTTAGAACGGTCAGCAGATTAAACCACCACCGGGGGTGATGGGTGTTTAAAGCAGTTTTCAGCTAGCCATCTTCACCCTGGGTCTTGATGCTACTCTTAATACAGAAAACCATAAAGGCTAACAACTCAGTCAATGCATCAACGCGAAAACATAAAAAATTAAATTATTCACTATAATAAACAAAGACGAGTACTCATGGCTAATTCTATTGTATGCCAGAATAAATGAAAACCAACAGTTGAACCACAGCGGGCCAAGCCAAAGACGTATCGTCGAGCCCCAACCCACTAGATAAAGTTTTACGAAGGGGCCTCATTGAGTCTGAGGCCCAAACCGCCTTCATGCAATTAAAGAGTTGAGCATAGCCATCAACGATGTTGGGGTTGATAACTAGGCATATAGTCTACCGCATAATATCCAAGCTATAGCTAATTCTTTTATAGCAGTGAATTAGTTTCCTTAATTGTTCCGAAAAGTTAGATTTTCTCACAATTTTTCTAAATCTGTACATTGAGTCAACGTAAAATTCTGGTTCCGATATACCTTGTTGCAGAAGTGTTTTCAGACCGACCTTAAATTTTTCTACCAAGGCACCGTGTCTGCGATAAAATTTCGAAAACGCCTTGCGATGTTTAAAATAACGACAGCCCTGCCTAAGAAGTTTGGCAGTAAGGGCTTTATTACGGCAGTTAAAGTCACTAAGATTTGAAGAAGCTCTGGCGAATGTAATTTGAGATGTGTATACCCCATATGAGGTACGCCGGGGGACATCGCCATCCAGAAAAGGGAAATTGACGATATCAAAATCAAAATCGCCCCGTTTATCATAAATTTTGGTGGAAACTGTACCAATAGATATCCATAGATTCAAATCCAAGAACGGTGCTTCGGCATCGGAAGAACTGGCTTTATTTAACTGAAGTTCAGTAAGGTATATGCGGTCCACCATTTGGTCAAAGTAAATAATGTCAATATTTAATAAATCATCAAGATATCTAGAAACGGAATACCTCAATAATATCAGCCTGAATTTCCCGTGCGAGAGACTTCATGAAATCTCTTTCATAACGAAAAAAGAAACAAATCTGCAACAAAAGGAGCACAATTAGTTCCCATCGGAATACCAATAGTTTGCCTATAAAGTTAAGTTCCAAATCTAATGAAAATGTTATCCAAAAGATAAACAAGGGCATCACAGACTTTTTGAATTGTAATTCTTGTATACATCAGAAGTGAAAAAAACACATTCTTCGTTGCAAGCCAAATATTTGGTATTCTTCAGAATAAACGTTTGGTTAATTAAATCAATAAGTTTATCTTATAAGATGATGAGGTAAAAAGTATACAATGTAGAAAAATCATATGTAGACAATTTAGAAGCTTTAAAGTTTTTAGATTTGATTTTTTGAGAACTTCATTGGTATTTTTAATTGACCATAATAGTTAATTCCCTTTCGTAAACACTATCATAGTATCTAATCGAATGTTTTGGACAGCAGTAAGACATGGAGTTAGCAGTTTGGACAAAACAGTAGTCGTACATGAACTAGAATTAGCAATGAAACTTGATTTATAAGATCGTTTATGAAGTTTCGATTACCAATACAACGTAGGAATTTTGTCTTGGTTTTCTTTAATACCCACTGCAAACTTAGCAGTACTATTGATAGAATGGGCATTAACAATAGATCTCTCGTCAGTAGAAACCCGTTCATATGTTTTTGTACTACCAAGTTCTTGTATTAGGGTATTGATATAATGAAGTCGTCACACAAAAACAACATTATTAGCAGCTTTATCAGCTGGAGTCAAAACATACTTCCTATGAAATTTTGGGATACTTTGTTTTAAATATCGAAAAGATAATTTAGGCTTAGGAGGGAGAAGATCAAGGTTATTAGAGTAAAATAGCACGCGTTTATGAATGTTCTGAAAAATCTTTAATTTCCAATCATTTAAAGCATTAGACCCAACATGCTCTCGTTTACACCAATGCGTACAATAATCATTTAAAGCATTGGCAATTGTTTCCCGACATTTATTGAAGTCATTATAGGCTAAAATAATTGAACGGATTCGTGAATCAGTTATAATCTTCAAATTACCAGTAACATTATGACCCACTGGTTAATAACAAAAAAATTGAATCTTTACAATCTCAAGAATCAGGGGAACTAGTTTCAATATCAAGATCAGAAACTAATTTATTATAATGAAGTATAGTGTTACGGATAGGTTTGTTATATTTATAAGAGATTATAGGAGATTCAGAACTCAGAAATCCGTATATTGTAGAAATGAAGCTACGTTGTCGACAGTCAGTGAATTGCTCCGATATCAGCCATTGGGAAGTCGGCCGCGGGGAAATCACGTCGACGTTAGTGATAGACTAATCATGACGTCGGTAGCTCGGCCGCGAAGTCAATGACGTCAGTCGCTCTAACCGGTGAAGTGCGTTGTTATTGTAGAATATGTATATTATCGCTTAGTAGCAAGTTTCATCTTGTATGCCCTTGTTTGGGTTTGTCTGTTTCCTCTTCCTCTTGGAGTCTGGGAAGGGCTGCGGTTTGTGATTGTGGCACTCCCTGGACTTTTCTCATACCGTTTTTGTAGTATGTATAGCTAGGGTGTGTTTGTTCATTTGTTACAGGTGGTAGCCTTTCCTTCTCTGATCAGAGCTGGAATGTACTAGCCGCCGGGGAGAAACAACACATTATCGACTAGTCCCTGTGTTATAACCAAATAGGTCCAGGCCGTCATTTATGATGTAGGGGTCGGAAGTAATATACATATAAAAATTCGTATAGAAGAAGAATATTTTTCACGGATTAGGGCATAGTTCGCAAAATCGCGCGAATTACAAAGTGAAGTCGTGACAACTTCTTATAAATAAGACTGATCATCACGAAAACATGCCTATATAATTTTGACCCCTTTAAACCCCACTTTTATACAGTAAAACTGGGGTTTACAGGGGTATACATTATTATTCTTATTTCTGCTCAAAACACAGATTATGGGTACTCGTTAGAATCGCCTCGCCGAGGCGGTTCTAACGAGTACCCACAATCTATGTTTTGAGCAGAAATATGAAAAATATCAAACATTTTTATCTGAAAATTTTCATTTTTTGGTGGTAAAATTTTCAATATATTTGAATAGGCATGTTTTCGTAATGTGAAAGCCGACATAAGGAACAATACACTATATCAGGGACAGTGCACTACATAAAGAACAATGTACTTGATAATTTACGTTCAGGAGGGGCATTCTCTTCACAACAGTACGACAACGATCGCAGCACTTGGTTGAGGGATTGTACTGGTTGTTCATAAACTGATTAATTAGCCAGATCAATCATATCATAAACAGTCTTTTCGATCATGTTATGATTGTTGTCGAGGCTGAAGCGAAGGGAATAGCGGATGTAATTGTTTATCGTTATATGTTTTATGTTGTAAAATGTATATGTGTAAAAATAATTTAAATTTCTAACAGTATTAGAGTTTTCCGTGTAGTTGATACAGTTAAGCCTTACCCAATCTGAAGTCTAATCAGCTGGAAGTCACCCTCGTTCCGTCCTGACCGCTTTCGAGCGTAACACACACAATATGTAGTCTAGCGCTTCAGAATTACTAAGAATTTATTTATAGATCTGTTAAATTTTGTCATGTAACTATCTCATTTCCAGTGTAGTGAACATGATGTAGAGGATTTTGAAAGTTCATAAGACTGTTCAATGCAACGTTAGAAATGTCTGCTTGTTCAGTGGTGGGGGAACATGTGAGACGTACACATGGTCTGGCGCCTGAGAAAAGGTACCTTAGAACATATGCGAATAGAAAAGATATAGATCAGCTGCATATCCGCACAGTCTGAACAGGATCGCTGTTCACCTACACAATATACGGACCCTATAGAAGGAAAAGGACAAATAGCAAAATATCTTGATCCGACGCGTTGCTTCGCAAACTGGCCCCGAGCCTATAAAATTTTTTATCATGTTCAACTCAGCTGGGCATGAAATTTTCCCTGCTAATAAATCACAAATTAGTACTAATTGCAAATGCTTTCTTACTAAACATAGCTGAACTTTTCGGATCTGTATTGAGGGCGTTTTTAAGCCTTCGGCATACATGTAATACTTACTCAGAGAGAGTGGCATTAGTCGCGTGCGTAGTACTGGAAACAACAGAAGTCGCTACACTTTTTACTTTGAAAATGTGATGTATAATATGTGCTGCAATAATTAGTAGGACGCATCCCTCGACAACGAATGATGCGACTATAAGTTTCCCTTCTATCGTACAGGTTGTACAATAAGTTGGTTTCTCTGGGATTTGTTCAGCAGGAGCGGTGTATGTGGCTGTCACAGTGCAGTAAGCTGTCCTTGGTCTCGGTGTACTGTCCTCGTCGGACACTGTAGACAAAGAAAAACGGATGCATGATAATCTTTGAACACAAAAGCAATAACAAATAAACGCAATAGCAGACCCGGTCTCTTGAGTCTGTTCATGAAAGTAATATAGGGTCCAACATACCCAGCTAACATTCTACATAAATCTATAGCGGGCTGTTATCGGCCCGTCAGCTACCCTGACGGGCCGATAGCAGCCCGCTATAGATTTATGTAGAATGCTTACTAGGCAGTTTACCACTTCTAGCCATGGTTGAGAGAAATTTTGTTTTCAAATAAAAATGAATAAGGTCCATGATTCCAAAGGACCAAAATAATAATAATAATAATAATAATAATAATAATAATAAAATCTAAATTGAACTACAGGGAAGCATTTTGCTGCCTCCATAACCACAGAAAGCAGCCTTCCGAATATGCCAGACAATGTTACCACACCGTTACACACCGTTGAAACAACGTCGATTCAACGTTGATTCAACGTCTTGACGTTGTGTGCCTACTGGGAGCACGTTGTCGAAAGAGAAAGAACAAACAAAGAGATACTGCCTTGGAACGGATAACAGTTAACGGATAACAGTTAACCAATAGGTGTGTATGACGGAGGGTAGGGAGGGGAAAGGGGACAGGGACTTTAATCTTGGTTTATAGAGATTCACTTTTTTTTTTCTAAAATACAGCTCCAATTAGAAATGATTGTTCGGTTCTAGAAAACAACAACAACAACAATAAAATCATATAGATAAACCCATCAGTGCTCTGATGAACCAAACATGAAGACTCGACTGTAGGTCGAAAAATATGTCTAAAAAGGATAAAATATGGACCGCGTCAAGCGAAAACGTGCCTTCGAGCATACACAAAATTCGCAGATACAGATCTTCCAGCGCACGCGGAAAGTATTACCCGGGCCTTTGCTCTCCATTTACAGATATGTAGTGTTCAATAATTCTGTTAGCGGGCAATGAAGGCCCTTATCAGACTGCCCTGATGCAAAGACTGATCTGGGCCACCGCTGTCCGCATATGCCCAAAGACACGTTTTAACATGACGCAGCCCGTTTATTGTAAATGTTAAAACCAGACTTCCTGCTTGCTAAGCGTTTAATACAATCCAGTCTAACAATTTTACTACCCTCCATAATAGCACGACGGAGGGTCCGACCGCAGACTCTATGACAGACTCAATATTAAATCTTTTGTAGAAGACTTTTGCCTGACCTCCGTGGTTATACTAATGGTTTTCACTTGTCTTGGCGTTCCATATGTACTCGAAACCTCATAATTTTGACTATAATGTTGAGAAGCTAATTATTGTCTTTTTTTTTGTGTTGATCCACTGATGAACTTAGAACACCAATACGGACCCAGACATTATATTTAGCGGCACTATCTCACAATTTTGGGAGAGAATTGGATATTCATAAAAAGATATCTATGAAAATACACAGAAGATGTCCCTATCACGAAGGACAGCTCTCCTAGGCACCAAAAGCAGCAGATTAGGAACGAATGAGCACAACTCCAGCGCCAGACATGAACTGCAACAGAAGAACCACAATGGAATGGTCAGTTGAAAAACTACATAGTGGGGGAAGGGGTGGGAGGTGGGGCTGCCTTCAATAAAACAAATCTCTCGCGAGAGTGTTTAAAAGTATTTTGCTTCTTCTAAACGATCAATGCAAAACCTTCTCCCCAGCAGGCACACAACGTTGAAACGTCAAGACGTTGAATCAACGTTGAATCGACGTTGTTTCAACGTTGTGTGTCTGCTGGGTCAGGTGGCCTCCAATTACAGAGTAGTCGCTATTCTCGTAAATGGGACTTGATGGTAGATTGAATAAATTATATCAATACTTATTAATTTAATGTAGAATCAAATAAATATTAAAGCAGTAAATATCCTCATATATTATATTACAAAAAGCATTCATATATTTTATTCGCATAGGCCGCCAGTTTGGTTGTGCCATTTTAAATGCGACATTTCCTGGGCATCTTTGTTTCGCTGTCAACGCGTCACTACTTACCGTTACAAGGCGGTGTTTCCGTTACAGCTCCTTTTTATTTTTTCGTTCTCGTTTTATTTGATTGTCTGCTTTTCAAGAAATGCTGAGTTTCCATTTCATTTAACTAGACCGCGTCAAGGAAACAGTGCCTTCTAATATGCGCAAATTTCGCAGGTTCAGATCATCCTGCGAGTGCGCAAAGTATCATCCGGGCCTTTGCTCTCCATTCATATATTCTGTAGTATCCAATTATTCTGTTAGTGGACAGTGAACAGAATCAAACAGCGCAAACGTGTCATCGAGCATATGCGGACATTGAAGGCCCAGATCTTGGTCTTCGATGTCCTCATATGCTCGAAGACACGTTTGCACATGGCGTGGCCTAATTAAACATTTATCGGCTGTGTTTCGTGACTGTGACCTTTACTGGGTATCTCATTACTTAATAATTATTGAGTCTGTTTGTAAACAATAATGTAAAATGCAAGGCGATTAATGCCCTCTAGCTATGTTTGGAACAGAATATTATTTTTATAACCACTCAAAACGGTCTCACTAGTCCAAGAGAGAAAATATAATCTAGACGGTAATGGTGTACAAAGAATATGTTACAAGACCGCAACACGGCTTTAACACAGCGGTAGTGAAATAAACATATTCTGTAAAATTTGATTACCAGCGCTTATCATATCTGAACTGAGTGTTTGAAAACGAGTAGAATGTCGTCCGTTATTTTCGTGCAAGCGCGTGTGCGTTCGTGCGTGTGTGCGTGTATTTGTATTCACCATTCCTGTTATAATCTATTTATTATACAATTGTTATACCAGATATAGTAAATTTAAACTCTTTGTCGTAATTAAGCCTGATGGGCGTTCTTATCCGTAGTTCTCCGCTCTGTGTCATCACAAAGTACGTTTTCCCATAACTTATCCTACTAATCCCGACAATGTCATAGACAAAGTTGTTATCGTCGCCAAAATCAGCGTCAGTAGCGCTTGAAATCTGATCGAGTGTGTCTGTGACTTTTGTTTCTGACGTCACCTTTAAGATAAAGCCAGCATAACTTATCAGCAAAGGAATAATTACAGCAGACGACAAATAATGCAAACATATCAAACACAGAGGTAATAAAATACAACCCAAAGAAAGAGTATGACTTAAGTTTTGCTAAAA
This sequence comes from Anodontia alba, assembly GCA_964016985.1. Taxonomy (NCBI): domain Eukaryota; kingdom Metazoa; phylum Mollusca; class Bivalvia; order Lucinida; family Lucinidae; genus Anodontia; species Anodontia alba. The sequence goes on from OZ024829.1 coordinate 3,616,729, forward strand.
GTAGGATACTTAGTTTGTAAAATAAAGCAGAACATTTGCGGGAGACCCTTGTAACAGCTACATGCTGTACCCTACAATTAGCATCACGAAAACACGCCTATATAATTCCGACCCCTTGGACCCCACTTTTATATAGTAAAACTGGGGTTTACAGGGGTATACATTATTTTTCTTATTTCTGTCTAAAACATAGATTGTGGGTACTCGTTAGAACCGCCTCGCCGAGGCGGTTCTAACGAGTACCCACAATCTATATTTTGAGCAGAAATAAGAAAACTATCACAATTTTTCATCTTAATATTTTCGTTCTTTCGGCGGTAAAATTAACAATGTATTTGAATAGGCGTGTTTTCGTAATGGAACATCATATTTGCATACGAGCAATATTTTCATATACAAATATTGTCGCACAAATAATTATAATTGTCATATTGTATACATATATACTTGAAAGCAAACGTCAGATAGTCATCATTTTAATACTGTATTCGGATAATCACCATCACCAAAACACGCCTATTCAAATATGCTGAAAGTTTTACCATCAAATCATGAAAATTGTCAGATAAAAAATTCTGATATTTTCATATTTCTGCTCAAAACACAGATTGTGGGTACTCGTTAGAACCGACTCGAGGCAGTTCTTACGAGTACCCATAATCTATGTTTTTGAACAGAAATAAGAAAATAATGTATAACACTGTAAACCCCAGTTTTACTATATAAAGGAGGGGTTTAAGGGGTCAAAATTACAAAGAGGCATGTTTTCGTGATGCATCAAGCGGGCTTTCTCTAGCTACAATGACAGTTGACCCTAGCCAATAAAAAGTGTCGCTAAACAGATCCTTTTCTGTCCGTTTACATAATTGAGTACTGTAGAAAACCATGCGGCATATCCATTTTTTCCCTTTTAGAACTGATTCTATTTTGGAGGAGGACAAAAGAAATTTTGACAGTTTCCTGACCTAGAGATCTATCCATTCCCCTAAATCTACAGACAGACAGACAGATATCCGGTAAAGACACATCCTTCACCAGGAAAGCTGTACTTTTCAACATCACTCACAAAAGACAAAAATAACAATCTACCCAGCTAGCATTCTTTATAAATCTACAGCGGGCCGTTATCGGTCCGTCAGCTACCCTGACGAGCCGATAACGGCCCGCTGTAGATATACGTTGAATGCTTACTGGGTAGCTACTTCAGCACACATTTGTTTTCTTCTCTTCCAAAGGATTCTCGTTTTAGATTACAAGAAATTACAACGAATATCGCTAAGTGCTTGTATTTAGACGGAAAGATTAGTCAGCCTAACCATATGGGTGACTTACGAGGAATGTGTTCCGTGATTGTGGAATGTCCATATTTATAGGATTGGTAGGGTTTAATTGTCTGCTTTCATGGGACTGCTTGAATTATTAAGGCACGATTTATAAGTGCTGCTATTTTGCATTATGGATGTTACGTGTTTAAGTGCATCACCTAGAGTACCTCAAGCGAACCGAGTTTGCATGCTTTCACATGTTTCTTTGAATGACACATACAATATGACACACTTAGCTCACTCGGTGTAACCTCGGGGTGGGGGTGGGGGTGGGGGTGGGGTGAGGGGTAACTTAGGAGTAATTTTGGTACGGGTGTGCGAGTCAGTATTTCAAAACCTACCCCATTCATATACCTGGCCTTTGAAAAAACGGACCCATTCATATACTTGATCATCCAAAAATGTTGACCTATTCATATACTGCCCTTTGATCTTTTGTACCCATTTTTTGCTGGTTGTTAGACAAATATCACAGTCAATTCATGTAATACCTAGGGGATAAGCAGCCTCGAAAAATCTCTGAGCGAAAAATATGTGCAAATACCAGGATGTCAGAAAAATGGGGCCTTTCACTTAGGAATCCAGAAAAATTCGGCCATTCATATATTTTTTGTTGAAAATCATATACCTGGCAATGCTGAAAAAGGGGGCTATTCGGCACGCACATCCGTACTATGCCATATATAGGAAGTTACCCCCCCCCTCCCCCGAGGGTGTAACAAACATAACATAAGGGCTGTTATATTGCATACATTACATAGTATATTATACACAAAATAATATCTCTTACATAGAATAATACCAGGCGGTGTTATCAGGCGTGGAAGAAACCATGAATAAGAGATGTACGTTTGCTTACCTCAACATTCATTGTTGTAGGACTTATTACAGGATCGAACTCATTAATCGGTGAAACGTTGATCGATATTGACTGTTTGCTGGTTAGTCCGCCGGCATCTGTACAAATTATGTTGATGGAAGCAGTAATTGGCAGTGGTGTCTCCAAATCCCACTCCTGGAAATAAAAGATACAGCCTGAAGTTTCTTGGCTAAACAGAAACATTACTTACATACGATATTTTAAGCAGTAATCCTAGCAGTAATGATGAAAAACGAACACACAAATAGTCAGTTTTCAATATGGTTTCATAGTACGAAAAATCACCCTAAATAATGAATGCCGTTCTCATATTAAAAAGATCTGATACTAGGGGCTCAAATATTCTCTCTCACAGCAGGAGATAACTCTGTCAAAATTGCTTTGCGCTGTAAAAAAAAACAAAAAACAAAAAAAAAAAAAAAAAAAAAAAAACAAAAAAAAAAAAAAAAAATACGGCGGCCCCTTCTACATTGCTGTGCACTGATGGAGCGCATTTCAAAGCATAAAGACATTGCTATTTCTATATCCGTGGCTTTTCAGGTAAACATTTAAGCTAACGCTTATCTACACAGTACAACGCTTAACATTTAAGCTAATGCTTATCTACACAGTTCTACAACAGCCACAGTTGGGAAGACATAAAAGGAGGTGGATGATACAGAGAGATTATAAGTATATTAAAAAGCAGCAAGGATGAGGAATAAATCCAATTATGCCCAGTGTCCCATAAAAGGGACATTGGAAAACAGTGTATACCCATATCAGACGCCTAGTTCTGCAGCGTCTGATCAGGATCTACATTGTTTGTATTAAATACACGAATTTCTATAAACATTGTTATAATACAAAAACAGCAAGCCGCACCTTCAACTGGAAATGGGCTTGTTCAAAGAATTGTGGTAGCAGAGTCTACTCGGCATATATGGGTTACAATGTAACAAAAAAGGTAAGAGAAAAGTCCAGGGAGTGCAACAATCACAAATCGCAGCCCTTCCCAGACACTAAGAAGAAGAGAAAACAGACAAAACCAAACAAGCGCAAATCGAAGAAGCGTACGAAAAGCACTAAGATTAAGCTCTCTCTTCCCCAAGCAAGGTAATCACAATGCTAAAAGGACTGAAAAGCGTATGAATAAAATAACACAGGGCAAGACATAAAACAAATCGCCTCGTAGAATAAACCACAAAGCAACAAAGAGTGAAACCAACACTGGGACGACCGCCTTAGAAAGGTCAGCAGAATAAACCACCGGGAGTTTAAAGCACTTTTACGGTCAGTTAACTTTATGCGATTTATGCAGTGGTTACACGTTTTCTTTTTCTTAGTTATAAAATGTGAATAAAGGATAAAAGAGATCATTGAAACCTGTGCCAAGGATAGTTCAGATGTCGTTTCGTTAATACCAAAGTAGACAGAATATAAACTGTTTTCGATGCTAAATGAAAGTGTATCCGGATTATCGACGTCACTGCATGTCGCCACTGTCCTTGACAAAACCGTTCCTGTCGCCTGAAATGAAAATAAATATTGAGAAACTCCTAAACTAAAAGTGATGATACCTGGACATTCCACAATCATGAAACACAGCCCCCTCCACACACTCCACACACACGCATCAGAGGTATCGATAAAACAAAAGACGGGGAACTAACAATAACGAAACAAATGCCATATAAAAACCATCGATGTGCGAACAAAGAAGACTGCAACAGAGGAACCATCTTGGTACGGGCAGTAAATTAAACTGTCACAGTAGTTGTTCTACTGACCATTTCAAAGCGGTTCTTCTGTTTCAGTTTTTCTTTGTTCGCGAGTCTGTGTGAATCAGAGAAAATCCCATTGAAACGGTCAGGTGGCCGACTGCCACAAAAGGCATAAACATATTTGTACCATTCTCAAGTAAAATAAAAAAAAAATACCCTTAGAAACACCAAATACAGAACAGAACGAGAATCGGCGTCTCGGTTTCACAGAGACTCTTAATACGGCAGCATGGTAATCTGCATGGCTGCATTCGCCCCACAGCATCGGTTTAAAACATGAAAAGATGTCTCTAGATCATTATTCTGATCACTGACAAGAGACTCGGAACAGAAGAATACAGTACTGGCTTATTTATCTGATAAGTAGGTACTATTCGTTCCAAAATATTTATTATCCCCGAGAAGGCCTCTTAACCACCCCCTGCTGGGATCTCATAATCACATCTTTACGAGACACGTCTTTGATCTCTTGCAAAGCATAGCGTCTTGGTAGGAGCAATAAAATCGTGAATAAGTTGTAACACTTTTGGTCTCAGTTTAGGTATGTCTTTAAGCAGACCTCGGTTTCCCTAAATGTCATAATGTCCTCAATGATTCCAAGGAAAATAAAAATAAAAACTGTACTACGATAAATTACGGATAGACTTTTTTATGTCGTCACATGGCACTTAACACCAGCCGCAAATGTATTCAAATACAACATATAAAGCTTACACTGGGAAACATCGAACGCATAAAAGAGCAAAAATTGGAGTCTCGGAAGCATGGTGATTTGCACGGCTGCATACGCCCTCTCTAAATTGACATATGTGGAACTAAGTTTTCCGAGATATCAGTACTTGACACACACACACACACACACACACACACACACACACACACACACACACACAAAGACGAAAATTACCTCAGTGTTTTTTTAACGTATTTTAAAACAACCATAACCGTGTAGTCTATTAAAAACCTCAGGTTGCTTGATAAATATTAACCTAATATAAAAAAAGTAAACAATCTGTCGATGAGTTGCAAGCGATTAAGTGGCAAGCAATGAAAACTCATATCAAAGTGATTCTAGCTCTGAGTATAGGTAATTAAGATTTTCTCGATAATAATTAGAGCATATCGGAAAAGTTCTGAAAGACATACGTACCATATCTTCATCGAAAGCTATTGTTCTTTGTGTTATGTAAATAGTTGGCTCCTCGTTTACATTGGTGACATTTATAATAAGATCTTTTCTCTCCAGTCCAGGCAAATGTTGATCTTGTACAGAGAATGTCAGTGTATAAATTGTCTGTTCTTCATAGTTGAACGAATCACCAGGTTGTAGTAGCAGGATTCCCGCTGCAAATGACATATTAACAAGTTGAGTTAAAACCTCTCACACTTTGGAAGCAAGAACACACAATATAAACGAAAATTGCCGAAAGAAGTTAAAAATAAATCACACTAAAGTTAAGTTTAGTGTATACAGACGTTTTACGGCCGCCACTTAGAACTTAACAACATCAAATCGATAAGGTAACATGAATAAGTGGTGGTGCAAACTTACTCTGAGAATCGAGAGAAAACATCGATCTAGCATTAGGCGGGTCCACTGTCATGGAAAATGTGTGAACACTATCCAGATTCTCATCTGCAACAGTAACAACATAAAGGGTTGTGCCTCCTGTGGTGTTCTCTGGCCAGTCGACAGTAAAAGGTAAATTATCTAAGACCGGATACTTCTCGGAACCTGTAATAAACAAACTGTCAGGGGAATTGAAAAATATCAAGGGAGACAACTCAGTTAAATTTGTGTTACTCACTTCTGAAAAGGAGTCTGAAAGATAAGAATGTACTCCTAAGGGGAACAAATGCTCTACTTTTAGAATAGACCCCTTTTCAGTAAAAACTTGAAGCGCAGGAAAACAAATAGGAAGTCAAAAAAAAAAAAAAAAAAAAAAAAAAAAAAAAAAACATCATTCAAAAATAGTGGAAAGTTTACCTGATGTCCCTGATGTCTACCCTACAATGTCTGAAAAAGAGAATAAGAGTCATCGATGCGATAGATCCCTCTATCAGTGATAGATCTGTTCGAGTTTAGACGGGTTTGCTTTCTTATCAGTTTGTTTTGTGAAGCATCATTGAGCAAACATGTCCCAATATATTTATAGACTAGGGCAATCATTTTTTTTACAAAAAGCCTTACCAGGACTATGCGATACATTTATCGCAGACTGTCTGTAAACTGAGTTTGCCTTATAAAAAAGGGAGACTGAGAGCATATCAAAACAGCGGAGAGCACAGTTCAGTCTTGTACATAGCACGATGATATTCTGTCCGTTTCGCTGGGACAAGATTGGTTTCAAGCTTCCTTGGGAAAATAAGATTCTGATCTGGCAGAGCTGAGTACAATCTTTGTATGCTTCATGTTCTCATTAGCCAGGCGCGCTGCATATGATAAGCGATTAGTAAAGGGCAATTAATAACTTTTGGGGAAGGCAATTCTATCAAACCTCTGTTGCCTCCTGAAGACTAGTCCTTTTTAAAAGGTCAGAAATCGTATTCCCACCCAGGAGCATTTGGTTTCCTTTCAGAATAGATCCTTTTGCATAAGTGTTTTGTTTCTTGTGTGAAATGTGCTGAAAAAGTTACTTAGTGTATCTTGTCCACTCACTAAAAGGACGAACTTCCCATATACGGGCCTTAGATAACTAACGAACATACTGTTAAATGTGACGGCTAGGGTTCCACAAACTTCGCCTTGTAGGCTGTGAGCCGGATCACTAACACAAATGGTAATGGAATATGACACACCATCTTCTCTCAGTATGTTAACGTGTCTACGAAGATAAACCGCACCAGCTGAAAACATTAAATGGACATTAACCCATTTATACCGAATGTTATACTGACTTGTTCCATAAAATTTTCCAGCAGAAGTGGTGGCTGGTTTGTTCTTATTACTATCATGATTTATAGAAATCGCTGTATTTAATGCAAAGAGTGCAGACATTGCAGCCCTGATCAGACGCCACAAAACGTGTTTTCTGATTAGGGTCTTAACTGTTTGCCAGTGTCCATTTTACGTGACACTAGGTATAAAAGGGGTTAATAACAAACTAGATTTTTATTCATAAGTTAGATAAAACATAATGTGTGCAAAAATATAATGACTACATAGCTTGCCAGTAAACTTGTAGAGTGAAGCACGTCTTTGCATGTATACGTACAATAGTACCTCTATATGTGTTTGTATTTGTTGTTTAAAATCGATTTTGTACTTGCAGAGATTCTTCATACTTTGTGTCCCCGTATTTACAATTTACTGTCGTTTTCTTAATTTACGATTTTATGCTTGTAATGAGCCTGGCATACTTTTATAATACGTATATGAATCTATATGGATAAAGGCATAATTAACTTATATTATATGTAACGCTTGCTTGTCTGATAGAAATACTATTTTGTTATAATTGTTGTTGAATAAAAAAAAAAACAACCTTTCATATACGCAAACATTACATAACATAGAAGAAAATACTAAATACCTACTGACCTTCGGTTATAGCAAGTGGTACAAAAGCACTGTCAACTGTGGATGTAAATGTGAGTGGATCGTTCTCTGTATCCGTAGTCAACACTTGATAAATGATAGACCCTCTTCCTTCTTGTGAATGGTCCACTTCAATAGAAGCTGTATGGAGACATACCGTACTAAGTATTCGGAGCAAACAATGTAGGTCCAGATCTGATATCGCTAACAGCATTTCCGCTTAGGATCTACATTGTGTTCCACCCATCATGCAGTATTAAGACACATAAACAGGTAGTTAACCATGATCCTTTTGAACCCGAATATGCCCTGCCTTGCAAACAGTGTAGATCCAAATCAGGTGGCTTCCAACTGACATGGATCTGCACTGTTGACGTTAAGTATGTGAATTTGTATCAACAACAAGGATGAGGTAATCTGATTGATTGAAAATTAGAAGTGGACGTGAATTTTTAATTTATTAAGCATGACAAGGGTTAAAAGAGATGTTTTGACATTTCAGGACAAGTGTGATAAGGAATTAAGGTATACGAATGCTCTGTTTTAATGCGGTACCATATGATAACAAGACAAACTGTTCAGACGTAAACGTCTTAGTACCGGCGCAAATTTTCCTCATGATTACTTAGAGATATGGGACAAGGGTATACTAAAGTTTAATATATTTTCAATGTAACGGGTAAAAAACAACAACAATGTGATTCTTTAATGTATGGTTTTATTACGCTTTATGCGATTTTTTAACTGAAATGAAAATAAAAAGACATTAATCTCTTTGTAACACAGTTTGTTATAATATTTTTTTATATTTGCCGGGATCGTCACACACTGACAATCCCGGCAAATTTAAAAACTCCTTTGTGAGCTAATCGAATACTCTACCATATATAAAAATCCAAAGCTATATTAAGAGACCGGCGAGATTCCCGCACCGGTCAATAAATCATCACTGGAATAAAAGTAAAAAAGGATTGCCTGTGAAAACAGAACATACAAAATCAAGGAAATCGGAGACTCGGTTTGATTGAGTCTCTGAGTCTCTTCATATGCAACACTGTAGTTTGCGAGGTTGCATATGCCCCCTAGCACCGACTTAAGCGGTATTTAATTTTCAAAATAACCATGATGGGCTCAGTGATCCCAAAGGAAATAAAATATAACCTGCACTGTGATAATGTACGGGGAGACTTTTTTACGACCGCCACACGGCACAACACCTGCTACAGTACAGTAAAATAAAAGTAAAAAGGATTACCTTTGGAAACAAAGAACACACAGAATCACGAAAATCGAAGATTCATTTAAAAAAAAAAGATCGTCCAAGTATGCAAACTGAAGGACTAGGTCACCTGTTTGTTGACAAAATTACCAAAACCTCGATTGCCGCTTTTTTTCATCGCATTTATGAACAATTAATGCAAACACCTCGTGTCTTTGTCTTTTATTAAACATTTGCCATACTGAATAAATTAAGATGTCAAGCACACTTCTAATTTTCAGACACTCGGATTACTTGATCCCGGCTGCTGATACAAATTCTCACACTTAATCACAAACAGTAAAGATCCAGATCAGTTGGCCTCTACAGAGACCAACTGATCCGGAGATACACTGTTTGCAAAGGCAGGGCATATTCGGGCTCAGCAGGACAAGGGTTAATACAAATTCGTTTGTTGGATTCTTCACAGAGGACATGGGCTCATACTCCTTGCTTGAGGAGATGTTCAACCTCTTCTAACGGCTCGGGTGAACATAATTCTCAGGCATGGGGTATGATACACGTCCCCTGTCAAGAATACAAAATCTTCACGTTTTTGTCTAGAATGATGTCTTAGTGTCATGCGGTGGTCATTTACATCTTTCGGAAATCTGGAGAGTTTTTAGACAAAGTTAATAAGAAAACTCAGGAGTTGATAGTCAGATCCACATCAAACCCCAATACCAAAGGGAAAGACTGACAAATAAAATTAGCAGCCACAAAATGAACAGATAGCAGGCAGAGTTGGCAATTCTTTCCCAGAAAAAGTGGGAAAGCGGTTACCCAAACTTAAAGGAATATATGATCAAATTACATAATTGTTAACAGAAAAACGTTAGATGGTGAAACACTACATAACAATTAACAAAAAAGTGGCACAATGAAAGTACCGGCTCACCGGAGTCCAAACTATTGGTTTTCTTTTGCTTCAGCATTTAAGTTATTTCTTGCTGTCGAGTTCTCATCGTTGTTTCAACTCTGTATTTGTTTGATTTTTATGTTCTTCGAGATATTGCACTGATGAGTTAAGCTAGAACCCTTCACGCGGACTGAACAAATGTCTTGTTTATCCCATGTCAGAGCTTGCGAGGGTTGTGGCCAAGTAAAATCGATTTAAGCTCCCCCAATTAAGTATTATTTTTTACTGACCGTTCTAAGGCGATGCTTCTACTGTGGTGTACTATTTCTGTCATTGTATGTCATTGCATGTATTTCCTGGTGAAATTTTTATTTTGGATAGCCGTTTGGCCAATTTTCGTGAAGGTAACTGTCCTTTTGGCTTTCTGCTTGTAGTGTTTTGATTGTGGTGTCGTTGTTTTAAGTGTGTCCTTTGGACGGAAGGTGTAAGTTAATTCAACTCCTGATCATTGCTTTCATTTCTATTAGAACGGTCAGTAATGAATTACTGGGAGTTTGATTTGATGGTGAATCCTATGTCTGCTTCCAGCGGTATCCGCTTTTACGTCAACTCCGGAGGGATGTATAGCCAGCATATTATTTTATCTGTCCCTCCCAATGCTGGCCGAGTCTCGCCAAATATTGCTAACTGGATGTTATATCGGCCAGATAGAACTGTGTGTACCTTCTCCCCTCTGACTAAGTCTTGTACACGGGAATGAACGTTACATTCACCAGTCGCAACTGGCGTCATCTTTAACATATGGTGTCGTGTTTTACTGCCAACACCGGTAATACAGCCAGTGGTGTTAGCAGTAGACAATTTCAGAGCACCATTTATTTTCTCTCGATGATGGTACTGAGGATTGCAGTGTGATCACATAAATGCTGCTCGATTGCTTCATCTCAGTCGCTTTATTACTTTATCAAAAGAAACGAGTCATTTTAAAGACTTTAGCGTATATTGTGGGATTTTTTATAAAGAGAACTTTATAATGACTAAGATGATCAAATAGGAAATGTCTTTTTAACAAATAAGTAAGTGTAGGCTAGTACATGTGTAGCATACCGTAAGCGCACATATGTCTGCTGTCGGAGGTACAAAATACAGTCGAATCTCGTTATCTCGAACTCGCTTATTTCGAATTACCGCTTATCTCGAAGTGAAAATCTGGTCCCTATTTTAACATGAAACTATGACAACAGGTAACAAAATAATGTGGAAAAGAGGAGAAATTGCTCCTAAAGAGCAATTTCTCCTCTTTTTCACATTATTTTATATATATATTTCTAACTTCAGGAGTCAAATTACACATTCATTTGTTAAATGTTATTGTTCAATTTATTGTTTTCCTCACTTTCTCAACTCTGATATGTCGAGGTACGGATATCTCGAAGTATTTCAGTGAGTCCCTTGGAATTCGAGAAAACGAGAGTCGACTGTACTGTCAGAGCTCACATAAAGCCATTTAATGACATTTATGCAACATGTTACAACTGATAAAGTCCTAAGAGATCCGCAGCCTGCACATGAATGTCGTCTGTCGCAGACTTTATAGATCAGCGGACTGTAGTAGCACAATGAATAGTGCACTGATCTCTTATGCTAGAGGATCCGTGTTCATGCGCTCGGGGTAAGAAATGTTCTAACAATATGCAGCTGGAAGGGATGAGACTAATGCAGTGCACGAAACCTATAGATCGAGACGTTAACTATAGGGTCCCTGTGTAGGTTAAAAAACGCACTACTGAGACAAAAAGTGCTAGATAATGGTTTATCTAGCAAAACCCGCTTCCTTTGGTTAATTATCGAATAAGGTAGTTTACAATGCATGCTTACAAAAAGAGTTATGTGGTATATCTGTACATAGTACATGTGTGTAGAAAGGTTTCAGGAAGGCTTTCCTTTAATTGTTGGAAGTTCACAATGCTTCCTATTTTGAGAGAACATGTTTGTGCGGCCAAAAGTTACTGATCAGTCTGATCTCTCTCTGTCTGTCTGTCTGTCTGTCTCTGTTTCTTTCTCTCTTTCTATTTGCATATGTTTCTGTTAGGACTTGGAAAACAAAACTCAAGTTTGAATCAAGTTAATAGGACATACCATTCAAATTTGTTATTACTGGTGTTTCGTTTGGTTTAATGGTCACAGTTAACGTTCCAACAGCTGTTGATTGATAGCTGTCGTGGCATTCGAAACTGATGACATATTCTGTTATTGCTGCAGTGAATTCCGGCAGTTCCCGATTTTCTATGAAGTAAACTGAAAATAAAGTGTTGCACGAAATAATGGTAGAACGTTCACATTACATAAACAGTTTGCTGTTAAAGCGTATATGCATGGCCTGCAGCGGTAACTCCCCAGCGGGCATGCGACGTTGAGACAGCTTCGCATCAACGTCGATGCAACGTCATGACGTTGCATCGACGTTGATGTGACGTTGTATAAACGTCATGTGCAGTTCTTCTTCGTTCGTGCATAGGTAGTTCCATATTTTTTATTTGTTTGTTTCACTGTTTGTTCATCAGCTCTTCTTCTATCGGTGCCTCAGGAAGTGCTTAGTGATCATGGAGTTTTCTAGGTAGTTTCACTTAAATATGTGCTGTTAGAACTTATAAAAGTAGAATGTTTTAAGCACGCACGTGTAAATCTTGCTGTCAAAGCGTACACACATTTCGTGTTCCCAAAGCGTGCATTACTTACAAGAAATACTAACTCCTAAAGCACCAAGCTAAAGTTTAGAAGACGACATTCTTGTTTCATTAATAAGGCTTGACTTTTCATGCGAGTTGTCTGCTAAGCAGACAATTTACATGGACTTTCAAACCTTATTTTTATCTGAAAAGAAAAGAATTGTAATATCATATTCTGAAGTTGTGACTGGCGCTTTATGCTTGCATGTCAGAGAATATATGTCAGATATAATAAAAAAAAAATACTCAGGAAATGCTACAATCACGAAGCACAGCCCTCCCATGGCATCAAAAGAAAGAGGAATAAGGACCAATTAATGACAAACAAACGTAACATAGAAAAACAAAAGACGCATAAACAAAGAATAAATGCAAAAGAGGAACCGCCTTGGAATGGCCAGTAGGAACACTACTAGGAAATTTAAATCAGTTTTATTCGCGGAAACCCCACCCTTATCTCCTGATGCTGCTGTAAACAGTAAATAATACAAACGGATTGAAAAAGAAAGCAAAGTGACCAGCCATTGAAGAAAATAAATACCATGCTAACATCACAACAAGAAAACAGAAAGCGAAGTGGGCAGCCATATAGCGGGTGACCACAATGCTAGAATTACAACAAAATTGGTGAGGATCAGAATGTCCGCCTTGGAACGGACAACAGTATAATCCACTGGGTACCCTTAATTCTGATGCAGCTCCAAATTACAAATATAATGTTAGGTCCGGATAACGGTTCTCTGTGATTGGCACTTTAAGGGCTAATGTCAGAGAATATCGGTGAAATATCAAAGGGAAGACACACAATAGAAAATACTGATGAAATAGAACAAAGGGCCCAATGGTGATCTGAAGGCAGAACACAAGAAAACTACAAACAGGAACACGATGAGCCCGACCAAAGACATTGATGGACACCCACCATCTGAAACATATTGAGGAAGCAGCCGTCATTATGTGTGAGGAACGATCACCCGTCATGCAATAAAAGAAGAAAGCAATATTATCAACCATTATTGGATTTACCAACCATATCTGCAGTTTGCCGCATAATATCAACCTTGTATCTCTTTGTAGTGAGAGACAATTTTTTTAATTTGTACTGAAACATCTGTGTTACCAACAATCTTTTTGAATTTATAAGCTAAGCCGCCATAGATTTCAGGTTCGGACAGACCCTCTTGCAGACATGTTTTCAAACCAATGTTATACTGGACATACATTCAGAGTTACGGCGATAAAACTTACAATTACATACGTCAGTTTCATACAACTTGAGAACAAATTTTGCACTTGCAGCTAGCATATTCGGACACTTGGCTAGTTCGATGTTGGAGTTCACATGCACAAATTTTGTCAAATTTGTCAAGGTTTCGCGCGAACAAAGCTGGTTTAAGCCTCCCAGAAGTTTTTCTACTGTCCGTTCCATGGTGGTTTCTCTATTGCAGTCCTTCTTTGTGCGTCTGTCATTTTTATGTGGCGTTTGTTTTGTCATTTTTTGTTCCTTATCTCTCCTCTGTTTGATGTCTCAGGAGGGCTGTTCTTCATGATTGTGGCATTTCCTGGGTATCTTTATTTGTATTTGTACTTGATTTACTTACTTATCATCCCTCTACATAACCGAACTCCAAGTCCACCGAAAATAATGACACTGGTAGAATGGATGCAAAGGTAAACATGAACAGCGGAACAGTTTGCTGTAAGGTAAAACTTACTCATAGAGCCACTGTAAGTTTCCTTGACTCTGAAGAGATCTTGAGGAATGCTATCAGACGTCTGAGGGGACGTGACGTCAGTCTGAGTACAAGTTACAGTGTCGTCACTGTTAGCGTCATCCGTCTCTATGACAACCAGCGCGGTGCTATCTTCTGTGTCCTCAGGAAGGTTTTCGTATCGGTATGGCAAGTTGAGTATGCTGATGGGCTAAAATAGTATGCTTTTATGAAACATTTATTGAACCAAATGATTCATCTAATATTTTGCAAATATCGAATGGGCAACGCCCTAAAACGATATGATCATGTAATGGAATTTCACGACCTTAAGAGTTTATTTACCAAGAAATAAACAGGTATGTCATGACAAAATATATATCTCCAGATCTACTTGGCAAATCAATAAATTTGATATCCTTTGAACATATGAAATTTTAATGAAATGTCTTTGTTGACTGATTTTTGTGTCATCTGCATTAGGAGATAAAGGTGAGGTTTCGCGAGAGTAAAACTAGGTTCACCCTTCTCATGCTGAATAAATGAAGATCCCACGCCCATTTCTAATTTCCAGCCAATCAGATTACTTAATCCGGGTTTTTGATAGAAATTCACATATTTAATGACAAACAGTGCAGATCCAGATCAGCTGGCTTCTTCACTGTTTGCTAAGATAAGGCATGACGTGATTAGCAAGAGAAAAGACTTCTCCCAGTAGTTCTCTGCTGACCATTCCAAGGCGGTTCCTTTGTGTAAATCTTCTTTGTTTGTGCGTCTGTGGTTTCATATTTAGCGTTTGTTTGGCCATTCTTTGTTCCTCATCTCTCCTTCTTTTGGTGCTTCGGGAGGATTGTGCTTTATGATTGTGGCATTCCCTGGATATATTCACTTATACTAATATATGAATCCGTATAAAATACATAGTATGTACCCATTTATTGTTAATAACAATACCAAAAGGTGTAATGTTATAAATGTTTATGTTATTACTCAACTGTTAAATCGACTTTGAACTGTAGACAATTATCTGTTATCAATACGTAGGATCTGGATTGTCTGAGACGTTTGTTAAGTTCAGAAAGCGTCACAGTAATACTTACATAGTTGGTAAATGTAACGGTTAAATAAAACTGGCAAGAACCATAGTTACAGGCAGCACTGTCATAGACAAAACCCGTCAGTTGATACGATGAACTAGGGTATGTTGCCACCAACGGCTTGGCTATGCTTATATCTCCTGAAATTATAGGCTGCAATTCACATCTGAGCCGGGGCACAGCATTTCCTACAAGACTGAATGTGCGCCCAGCGAAGACTCAGCCTGCGCATCTACGTAGTCTGATCAGCCTTTGCTCTCAAAATGAAGAAGCTTTGGATCTCAGACTACCCACAGAGTGCCCAATGAAGACTGAGCAGACTGTATGGATGCACAGGCTAATCAGGCCTCGAAGTTATAAAATTTTTTCATGCTCAAATCAGCTGAGCATGAAATTTTTCCTGCTAATAAATCTCAAATTACTAACAATTTTAAATTCTTTCTAGCTAAACATAGTTGAGCATGAAAATTTCTCTGCTAATATATATGAAAATGCCAACTATTGTTGGCATTTTCATATTTATTAGTAGAGAAATTTTTAGGTTCAGCTGAGCTGAGCATGAAAAAAGTTTTATAACCTCGGGGCCTGATATTTCACTGCGCGCCCATGCAATCGTATAAGAAATACTATGTCCTGGTTCATTTACTTCCTTGAATATAACCGGTTGTTCTATTTTTGATCCGTTGATCGGTTTCTTTCTCCCAATAAACCCCTCCTTATAGACATCCAGTAAACATATCGGCCACGTCAAGCGAAAGAGTGCCTTCGAGCATGTGTAAAATGTACGGATTCACATCATCCTGCACATGCGCAAAGTCCCATCCGGGCAATAGCTCTCCATTAATACATTCTGTAGTATCCAATACATCACGAAAACATGCCTATATAATTTTGACCCCCTTAAACCCCACTTTTATATGTAAAACTGGGGTTTACAGGGGTATACATTATTTTTCCTATGTCTGCCCAAAACATAAATTGTGGGTCCTCGTTAGAACCGCCTCGCTGAGGCGGTTCTAACGAGTACTCACAATCTATGTTTTGAGCAGAAATAAGAAAAATATCAGAAATTTTTTATCTGAAAATTTACAGTTTTTGGAGGTGAAATTTTCTATATATTTGAATAGGCGCGTATACGTAATGATTTAGTTTGCTGACAGCAAAGGCCCTTATCAAACTGCACGGATGCGCAGGCTATTCTGGTTCTTTACTGTCTGCATACGCCCGAAGACACATTTTCGCCATTTTGACTTTATATGTTTTCTCAAACCATTCCAAAACAATAACTGAAAAATGATAGATAAAACAACAACAACAACAACAAAATGTCGAATCGCTCTGTGAACAAATACTGATATGGATTTGTCGTTGAATATATTCGTTATAATTGTGATGAAACAAAACGTTAGAAAACAAAATTAACGCTTTAATATAGCACACTAAAATGCAGCGATACATCTATGAAAAACAAATACGTTTAGTTTCCATAAACCAGAGCTATCACTACACGAGCTTAATACCCACGAAGGGCCGCTTTCAAGCAATAATATGGATACTACGACAAGGTCACGTACTCTGCTAAAAGTATTTATAAAATTAAATTAAAATCTAAAATGTTGTCTTTGGAAATAAAGAACACACAAAAGAGCAAACATCGGTTTTATTAAGCCTAATCATAAGCAGCAATGTAATTTGCGAGGCTGCATACGCCCCGTAGTACCGGGTTAAGTGGCATTCGGTTTTCAAAGTGACAAGAATATGTTCTATGATCCCAAAGGAAATTATTATATAATCTGCCCAAAGTACGGGGATGCATGCACTGCTTCTCAACATCACAATCATTGCTGTGAAATTTCATCAAAATCCAAGAAACAAATCATCACAAATTTCGGCAGCCAGACTATAGTGTCAAGGGCAGATAATCCTGCAGTGAAAGCAAATGTCGCTAGTCATGATTTGATCATTTCTGAGAACTACAAGTAATTCTAACAAATATTGTAGCTGTAATTTACATAATTAACTTGGAAATACATACTACTGTGCCAAGGGCGGGTAACCTTACAAAATAATTATGTCGCGTATTGCTACTCATCTTGCTGAGCATTCCCATTAATTTTAATGAATATCTAACAAAACTGTAGGAGCGCAGACTCTGACAGACCAATGTATGTACCAAAGGCATACACTGTGAAAAAAGGAACCAATCCACGTAATGATACTCCCAAAACTGATCATTTCTGTAAATTAAACATGACAAGAATGGACCCTTGGGATGCAACGAGCACCTTAAAAAAAGTAAAACGCTAGTGTTTGTTTTATTGAGTATGCTCATGCGACGCAGTGTAATACAACATTTATCACAGCTCCTTACATCGGCTAGAGCGACTTTGTATTTTAATATTTGTTCCAAATCGGCTTATGAAAATGTATAAAACTAACTATAGAAGTAGCTCATATAAGAAACATGGGCAGACTTAAAAGCCAAGATAACCATGCACCAATTATTTTTATCACAACTGCTACTCATCACGCGGAGCATTTCTGTGGTTTCATGAAAATCTCACGCATACTGCAGAAGCAATCTTCGTCACAATTATAATCACACGCTCTTATGTTAAAAGTAGGTAACACTGCAGCAAAAATAATTCAATAATAGTGTCGCAAAAATAACAAATACCTAACTTTGATACTCATCATGCTAATGATTTCTGTAAAGGTTCATGAAAATCTAACAAAAAATGGTAGAAGCAGTTCTCGTCACAACGACCGGGTCAACAAGCCGACAGTCTGATGTGGTGATTTCTATATACCCATACCAATTTTCGTTTGCAGGATTATAATAAAAGAATAATTGAGAGCCATCACGAAAACATGCCTATATAATTTTGACTCCCTTAAACCCCACTTTTATATAGTAAAACTGGTGTTTACAGGGGTATACATTATTTTTCATATTTTTGCTCAAAACATAGATTGTGGGTACTCGTTAGAACCGCCTCGACAAGTCTACTATATTATCTATCCTGTGTTTGAATGTTCAGCTTTGATGCAGACAGGCCCCGAGGTTATAAAACATTTTTCATGCTCAACTCAGCTGAGAATGAAAATTTTCTCTACTAATAAATATGAAAAAGCCAACAATAGTTGGCATTTTCATATTTATTAGCAGAGAAATTTTCATGCTCAGCTATGTTCAGCACCAATGAATTTGCAATTGTTAGCAATTTGAGATTTATTAGCAGGACAAATTTCATACTCAGCTGAGTTGATCATGAAAAAAAATCTATAATCCCGAGGCCAGATCGTTTGTTTAAAATGTGCACATACCGTATTTTACCTACGTGCTAGGTCAGGCGGGCCTATGCAAACAGTCTAGACCATAATCGTTAGCTTGCCCCAAGCTTATAAAACTTTTTTCATGTTCAAATCAGCTGAGCATGAAATTTTCTCTGTTAATAAATAACAATAGTTGGCATTTTTATATCTATTAGCAGTGAAAAGTTCATCTTCAGCTATCTTAAGCAAGATAAGAAATTGAAGTTGTCAGTTATTTGAGATTTTTTACCAGGACAAATTTCATGCTCAGCTGAGTTGAGCATGAAAAAAGTTTTATAAACTCGGGGCCTGATTAATGCAGTTTCGGATCAGGGTGTACATTTATTATATAATATTAGACACATCTACAGGTACGCAAATGACTGTTATTTAAGTTTAAGATAAGTAGGATAAGGTGCCCGAATATTAAGAGAAAATTCAGTAGTGGCGTCTAGCATTTGTACGTAAAAACTTCAACTTGGATAATACCTGAAGCCTGATCAATCTGGAAATATGCCGGTGTTGGTGATATGAAGGAGTAAGATAGTGTTCCACTGGATGAGGCATCCTGTTGGCCGGTAATTGTAAACAATACTGTTCCTACGCTCTCAGTGTCTGGAACATCTCTCGTTGTACCTGTGCAGTTTGGATGGCCAGGGCATTCATCTAGAAATATTAAAGTTACGTGGAAGAAAATTATTACCGGTATTTACAACCATATGTTTACTCAAACTGTCATTTTATCATGGGTTTTAACGATTATATTTTTAATTGAGAAATGCATAATTTTGATCCAGTATCCTGAAACGAAATGATGTCCAGTGAAACGGGTTACAACCATTCTCGTGTACAATACTGGTAACAGTTAAATCGCAAAAGTATTTTAGAGTAATGTCTCTGGTGGCTAAACCATTTTGTTATGTCTGAATTACGTCATGTGAACCCGACAGCTAATGAAGGCATACAGCAACGTGCTTCTAATACGCGAAGCTTATTGAAACGGTATTTTAATCCAAATTCAAACTATTTTGTTTCTGAAATACATATATGCCATCTAATTAGCACGAATTACGCGTCTCGGTCGGGTCTTTGATACAAAGCGAATATAGACTAAAACTAAAAGGCGCCAAACTTCTTATCACTAATCAGCTATGTTGTCTAAGCTCCGTGGACTTTTACTACCTATTGACTAATTTAAATTGGTAAAAACTTCTGACCAGATGCCTTTAAATAGAAAAGAAAGCAATGATCAGGAAACGATACAATTAACATCTTACGTCAAAGAAACCAAAGGGAAAGAAGGACCCACTTTTAGCAACGGCACCACAATCAAAACACTACAAAGAGAAAGCCAAAATGAGAGTATTTTTCCCAAAACTTGGCCGAACGACTAACCAAAATAAAATTCTACGAGGACTAACCAAAATAAAATTCTACGAGGACATACATACAATGACAGAAATAGTAAACCACAGCTGAAGCACCGCCTTGGAACGGTCAGTAAAAATACTGGAGACCTTAAATCGCTTTTACGTGGCCACAACGCTCACCCGTAGGTTCAGCCGTGGTATACGCAAGACATGCGTTCAGTCCGCGTGAAGGGTTTCTTTAAGTTTACATTATACGTCAGCAGAAAGGCGAGTAGCTTTGTCAGTAAGAATGTCAAATAATCTAACTATTCTGTTCTTGAAACGGCTGTAAATCAAGTACTAAGATAACAAAGAAGCTATGTCAGCTGACCAAATGTCAAATTCGAGAAAAAGACTTAACTGTTGACAGATATCACAGTTTTAATCTGCTGATTTACAGACATCAACAAGAAACAAAATAAAAATATAAATGCGTTTACCCAGGAAAGCCTTAATTACAAATCACAACCTGAAACTCCACTTTTATATAGTAAAACTGGGGTTTACTGGGGTATACATTAATTTTCTCATTTCTGCTCAAAATATAGATTGTAGGTACTCCTTAGAACCGCCTCGCCGAGTTCTATTAAGTATCCACAATCTATATTTTGAGCAGAAATATGAACATTACCAGAATTTTTCATCTGGATGTTTTCATCTTTTGGCGTTAAAATCTCAATAAATTGGAATAGGCATGTTAATCGTAATGAAGACAGTCCAATAATCCTCTCTTTCCCAATAACGTGAGCCGTCTAACAAAATGGACAAGACGTTAAAAAGCAGCAAACAAAAGCAAAAACTTCACATCTATAAACCAACTAAAACACGAACAGTTTTGCTGTTTGATCTCTAGGTTGTTATTTCTATTGCAGTTTCATAACTTTTATCTGGTTTCGAAAAAGTACCGTCTGCTGTTGTATTTCATTATTGCATGAAAAGCAGTGCCGTACGTTATTAACAGCCGTGCATCAATCGGTATGAAACCGTGTATAAACAAGGCAATTCACGCGCTGTTAATGCACGGCGACGCAACTTTCAATATGCCTGTACCGGGGCCACATTATTGATGCCGTCACGAGATGTGTACTACCCGGCCCTTGAACGAGCATAGTCCGTGGAAATTGGGTTCGCGAGACATCAGTGAAAAGCCGAACCAAATAGTGCAATAAATAACGTGAAATGTAGCAAATGTATTCACTTTTTGTGCAATAATAGCGATCGAACATGCTTTTTCAATGCATTAACATTCGCCAGGTCCCAAGGAAGGTGTTGAAAACAGAGGCCTCCGACCTCGGTTTTCAACACCTACCTCGGGACCTGGTGAATGTTAATGTATGAAAAACCATGTTTGATCCTTATAGTAAACACTCATCAGATGCATTAGGTGGACTATATGGGTGACTATGGTCTTTCATTGTGTTCTTTTACTTTATTTCTCTTTTACCTTTTACATACAAGAGTAACGCAGCATACTATATAAATTAAGGTGTAATCAGTATGCGATTTGAAATGTGTTGTTTACGTTACCTTTTATATCAATGGTGAGGGTTTCACAAATCATGTTTCGTCTTTCAGTACCACAAATATAAATGTAGTATGTAGTTTCTGGCATGTTGTGGTAATATACAGTACTCGTGATATTGGCAAGATTATCTAAAACAAAAGATATTATAAGAGCACTGTCTTTGATAAACTAATAATATAGCCAGCAAATAAAAGCTAATCGAAACAATAAAGTAATAGGACATCCAATGTTTAATGGATTACACTAACAACTAAACATCTAGAGAGTTTATTCGATCAAGTCATATTCTAATCTGAGAAAGACATTCTAAAAGAAGAAAACTAAATTGTATAATCCTGCATTTGAAAAATGAAATAAAAGTAAAAAAGGATTCGCTACGACCTGACTGCTTGCTTTAATACAAAGGTTTTTCTAATAGTAGATTGATTAAAGGCCTGTCTGACTTGTTTCTTGAACTTAATTTGTACAGTGAACCCTCGTTACAATAGCATTTGTTGCCAAAGACATTGCCATTAAAACGAATTTGCTGTTGTACAGAATACTTAATGAGCAGATTAATATGTGAGAAAGGTCTTGGTTTGTTTTTATTTTCTCATAAGACATATGTTTTAGCTATTTGTTAGAATCGCCTCATCGAGGCGATTCTAACAAATATCCAAAATATATGTTTCTTTAAAGTATTAAATACAATACTCTTGCATAATTTGTGACCAACTGTTACCTCACAAGCGAAGGTTTCGTGACAGTCGAATTGTAATTATAACGAATTTTGTCGTTGTATTGAGTTACAGTATAAAGAGGGTTGTCTGTATTATCATTAGTTGATCGCAAGTGGCTTCCCTCCAAAGACAATCCCATATTGTTTATATCACAGTTCCTGTGCTTCTGAAGGGGACTGGCTACACTTGGTAGACTTGCCGCTAAGGCTGGCACAATTAATCGGATAATCGATTAATTGATCGTTAAATTCCACAAAAATAACTATCATTACAGATTTGCTTATAATCGATCATTTGATTTCTGTGTTTGTTACTTTACCGTATTTACCCTTAATATTCAGACACCTCAGCTCCTGACCATACTTTATCTAAAATTTGAACAAGTACAATTTATTACCCGCTGTTGTGTCTAAAATAGCTGGATGAGTGGCAAACAGTGTAGACCCTGATGAGACGCCGCATTTGCGGCGTCTCATCTGGGTCTACACTGTATGTTCACGCTTGTCTTACCAAATGCATACAGTAAAGTATAATATATGGTAAGAGTCAATCAGATAGGTAAAATTATTACCAAATCTTCAGTAATTACTAATCGATTATTGATCACAATGGCAGGACTAATATCGATTATCTTTTCAGGTTCGATTAGCCAGCCATACTTGCCGCCTTTATTTAAGCAGGAAGACATCCTTCCTTTTGTTTTTCATGCACACCACGCCCCTTCTGAAAAGCGATAGACACTAACAGAAAAAAGCATGGCTCCCAAAGAATAGCTTATTAAAGAAGAATTACTTTCGCAGAAACTGTAATCATTTTCCCTCATAACAGTTTGTCGGAATTTTCCATTATTCTCATTCTGATTTCGACTTACTATAGTAGTTTCCAAAGCCATCGCACTGAAAAATGAGAATGTCATTGAAGATGCCATTGTCAGGAGCAAACGTAAAATTGTAATACATATCCTCATTCTCGTTGTCACTATACTGTATGGAGTACAAAATGTCATACTGGGAAACTTTGTCCGAGTTAAGGGTAATTGTATCTGCAATAAACAAACATATATACTGTCAATATACTGTATACAATAAAGAATATCATACTCGGAAACTTTGTCAGAGTTATGGGTAATTGTATTTGAAACAAACATATATATGCTACCACTATACTGTATAGGGTACAAAATATCATACTAGGAAACTTTGTCAGAGTTAAGGGTAATTGTATCTGAAACAAACATATATATGCTACCACTATACTGTATAGGGTACAAAATATCATACTAGGAAACTTTGTCAGAGTTAAGGGTAATTGTATCTGAAACAAACATGTATACTATCACTATACTGTATAGATTACAAAATTTCATACTTGGAATTTCGTCCGAGTGTAGGGTATCTGTATCTGAAACAAACATATACATGTTGGAGAACACGGGTCGAAAACGTATATGCAGCTGGAATGGTAACAGGAATAAGGGCTAGGGTTTAGCCCCTCTCCCGACAGTTTGTTTTCGAGTTCCCAGGCGGTATGTTGTTGCAGGTTGTTTTTCAGTTGTTCGTTCTGTTTTCGACCGAGTTTAAATCGACCAGTAAAATCGATTCAAACCACCTGGTAACTGTTACTACTGACCATTCAAAGGTGGTGGTACCGTTGGTGTCTGCTCTTTGTGTGCCCTTGTGATTAATCACTGCTGGCTTGTTTTGTGTTTTGCCGTGTAAGTTTTTATTGTTGTGTTTAATGGATTCTGTCTAGCATTGTAATCACCTATTAGGGTTGGGGGTGGGTGGGGAGGGGGGCTACTTTGCTTTTTCTCTGGTTTGTCGCTTGAGTACCCTGCAGACACATGGCGTTAATGCAACGTCGGATCAACGTCGATATAACGTCATTACATTTATGCAACGTCGCGTCAACTTCGGTGCAACGTGATGACGTTAATGCAACGTCCCATCAACGTCGGTGCAACGTCATGTTGCACCGATGTTGATTCGACGTTGCCCTGGCGACGTGTGCCCACTGGGTACTGTCTGTCTTGTTTTGTAGGCTATGTTCTGTGACCTTTCTAGACATCTTCAATTACTATCTATACCATGCACATATTAGGTGAATTACAATCTTACAAAAATATGCTAAGTTCTCCCAAATGACCATGAAATATAAGTTAACTCACTTGGCAAGTTTGTAAATGCAGGAGCTCTGTTATAATCCAGTTTTAGTGTGAATATGTCCGTAACATCAGAATCATAGGCATCATAGCAGAAGATGGTAATTTTGAACTCTTTGAAATCAGTTGTGTTATAGGTGAAGCAGCCAATGTTCTTCTTGCAATGAAACCCACATTCTGGTTCTTGACAAGCAAGGCGGTGAATACTCCAAGCTGGTGAAAAAACAACAACAAAAAAACAAAACACAAAAAAAACAAAAAAACAAAAAAACAAATGGGAATAAGCTACGTCTTAGACTCATAAGAATAATTCCAACTCACCAAGCTTATACTACATGTAATTTAGTGCAACTGACTGGTCGAGAGCAAAAACAATCAAAAGCCATTTATACTTCGATAAATCCACTATCTTTGAACTATTTTCTTCGCATAGGTTTCTAAAATAAGCTATTTAACTCATATTTTGAATGCAATTATAATTGTTGGACAAATATGCTTTCACACGCAGGCAAATCGCTCACAGACGTAACATAAAGCCCCTATGAACGCGGCATCTGATCAGGGCTTTAAGCCCATCAACAGGAGGACAAAGAACTAGAACTAGTTTAAATGTTTAGGACAAGGGTACTCTGAAAATATGATGTCTCTATGGTAAAGGTAAATATGGCAGTTTAAGGACACGTGATACATTTGGTAGATTTCCATTATCTGTTAATAGGGAGATAACTTTTATAGATTTCTGTTTACTTTCATGCACTAAAATCCCATTCGGAAAATAGGTCGACTCTAAAGGGGCGCAAATTGTTTCCTTTCTGGGTTGACCCCTTTTCAGAAGGAAGGCGAAACAATATTTATAGAATAACATCCCCTGTAAGTGTACACATTTCCCTTAATCCTTAAAATGCCAGGAAAACCTGCATCTGAAAATGTCGCCTGTTTGTGTCGTCTGCTGAATATTCTTGCAAACTTTTCAAACCTATTTTTGCATAGAGGCAAACAGTGTAGTCCCTGATCAGACTGCTCCTATAGGAACACTCTGATCAGGGTCCACACTGTTTGCAAAAATGACTTTTAAAATGACAAGCAGATGACAAAGCAGACGACAATTGTTGTGATTGGCAGTTTAAGGGTTAAGGCTGTGTATTCATTTCCCTTAATGTGGGTGCAGTTAGCATGTCACAGAATAAGCAGTCTGAATGAAAGAGAGAGTGGATTTCTATAGAATATTGCCATTGAGACACGATCTACATACAGTCGACTCTCGTTATCTCGACGTCCAAGGGTCTCTCTGAAACACTTCGAGATATCCGTACCTCAACATATCAGATTTGCAAAACTGAGGAAATAATTAATCAAACAGCCACATTTAGCAAAATGAATATGTAATTTGACTCCTGAAGTTAGACATATATTCAAAATATTGCGAAAAAGAGGAGAAATTGCTCCTTAGGAGCAATTTCTCCTCTTTTCCACACATATTTTGTTACCAGTTGTTTGATTTCCATGTTAAAACAGGGATCAGATTTTCACTTCAAGATAAGCGGTTATTCGAGAAAAGCGAGGTCGAGATAACGAGAGTCAACTGTACTTGGATGGAAACAGAAACATTAACTTATTAATGTACCTACAATCATAATCGTGTCTGCCATCATGCCTCAGCTCGAACAGATTATCTTCATACGGGGTAAAATCCATCTCGCACGTGACGTTGTCATGGAGATGGTAGTTGTAGTCATAGGTGATAATTTGATGTACAAAGATGTAACCATCATCGTCTTCATTTACGGTCATTTCAGCTGGCAGGCTGATAAATCTGATAGGCTATACGAAAATACAATAAGGCAGTGTTAACGTTTGGGCAACATAATAAAAACAATCATCCAGCTAATCTGATGTTTAAAGAATATGCATGTAAATATAGCTTATGCATGTACGAAAAGGTGTCGCCGACATTCTGACATAGGCAACCTGTGTAGATCCCGAGCAATTTGCCGTCGGATCAGGGTATGCCCTATTTGCTCAAATGTTTGATAGGACTGGGTATACTAATACTATACTTTGTAGATTTTGTACATTGGGAGGCAACTTTCTTGACTTCCTATTCGTTTTCTTGCTTACCATGAGCCTTCTAAAGTATATATTCTAGAAAAAAATAATTTGCCCCCTACAGAAAGCAAATGCTTTCCTTTTAGAGTAAACCGCTTTTCAAGGCTGAAATAACTGGTGGGTTAGCTAGGACAGTCGTTCAAAAAGGGAGTGCTTTTTTTGTCTTTTCGTTTTGATATAGCCAGTCTGATATATGGTACACAAATGGACACGTCCACATGTACACCATGTACATCGGAAACTGCTAAAGTGTAGCCGATTTTCTCGTATTTTTGGATCAACAAAGCTAAAGTCAGAGCTCCTAATAAGAGTAGGTATCTGGTAAATATTTTCTTATTGCTCCACGAAAACATGTTTTGTGGGTATTCATCAGAAGTGCCTCAAAGAAAAGCCTCTACTGAGTATCTACAACATATGTAACACGGCAAAATATGAAATACCGTATTCGGTCTAATTACCGCACATACCCCTATATGCGCACAGTCAAGCAATTCCGTAGTCTTTAGATTACTGTCAGTGTACTTTTTTGTCTACTTCTTTATAAAAGCATATGTTGTGGGTACCCATTTGAATTGCATCGGCTTGTCGATGCAATTCAAATGAGTAGCCATAACATATGCTTTCATGAAGATAATCAGAAAAAAAAACAACAAAAAAAAACAAAAAAAAAACAAAAAAAAAAAAAAAAAAACACACACACACATAAAAAAAACAACAAAAAAACAACAACAACAACAAAAAAACATCGCATAAGCATGATTAGATTAGTCCTTCACTGACGGTCAAAGTTTAACCTTAGTATAGGTGGATACATATTTTACCAAAAGTTTTCTCAGTCGTTTTAAACAAATCTAAGCACATGATGCGGTAATTAGGTCGAATACGGTAATATCATAACTATAAGTGTACCCAAAAAAATGCTACAATCACGAAGTACAGCCTTTCCTTGGCACCAACAGAAGGATAAATAAGGAACAAACAATAGCAAAACCAACGTTATACATGAAACCACCCATTACAAAAACACGCCTATTCAAATATATTGAAAATTTCACCATCAAAAATTGAAAGTTTTCAGATACAAATTCTGATACTTTTCATATTTCTGCTCAAAACATAGATTGTGGGTACTCGTTAGAACCGCCTCGGCGAGGCGGTTCTAACGAGTACCCACAATCTATCTACTAAACAGAAAGAAGAAAATGCATACCCCTGTAATCCCCAGTTTTACTATATAAAAGTGGGGTTTAAGGGGGTCAAATTATATAGGTATGTTTTCTTGATGCAAAGCACGAAACAAAACAAATGAAAACTGCATCAAAGGAACAGCCTTGAAATGGCCAATAGATCAACTGCCGAGGGGCTTAAACGTGTTTTACTCGCACGAATCCTCGCCCTTAATTCTTCTGCAGCTCCAAATTACAAATATAGGTTAGGTCCAAATTAGGGTCCTCTACCTTACCGTTGAAACAGCATAGTAAACGGACGCATAATTGCAAAAGCTCTGACGAAACAAAACAAATGAGTCAACCACAAAGATATTTTTGTTTGAAAAAAAAATACAACAGAACAAAACATCTTGGTTGGCATAGCGTCTCAGCTGGAGATATAGAAGAGTTAGTTCTGAGCCTTTTGCATGCATATGAAGCATAAAAAAACATATTTTAGTCTGCTCCAGCATGACTAAATGCATGTGACCGGAAACACGCCTTGATGCAGCGGGCTTAAACATAGTTACCCAGTTCTTAAACCATATCCTAAACGTCATCCTACAGGTTGTGGATCGACCACATGACTCGGCATTATTGACTCTAATGACGGCATAATAATCTCGATATCGCCAGGACGGCCATACTGTGATATTCATAGAAGGAAATAGGATTCCTGAAGTAGAAATAGAGCATATCGTGCATTTCTTAGCAGGTATATTACGTTCATACAACGTCGAATAAACGTCTATACAACGTCATGACATTTATACAACGTATGCTTTAACGTCGCTGCAACATTATGATGTTTATACAATGTCGAACCAACGTCGATGCAACGTCATGTCGTTTATACAACGTCACATCAACGTCGGTGCAACGTCATGACATTTATACAACATATGCTTCAATGTCTATGCAACGTTATATTTATACAACGTCGCATCACCGTCGATGCAACGTCATGACGGTGCATCGATGTTGATTCGACGTTGTCTCAAATCTGCGTTCCCGTCGGAATGAAATTAGGGCACAAGAATAAAACTACATGTATGACTCGTAGAATATGTTAAGGCGTCTTGATACACTGGGTAGTTTTTCTGCCACTTTCACTGGTTACGTGGTTACTTTTGTGAGTTGCCGTTTGCATTCCTGCACATCAAGCCCTTTCTGAAATGGTCTACTTTAAAAGGAATGATTTGGCCTCTTCCTGTTAGAATAGACCTATGTACAAAATGGAGCTAAAAACAATTTTACAGAGTTGTCACACTTAAAAATGTGTAAACTTTCTGGAGAGGTAACTGAATTGAAATTACTTTTGCCCCTTTTGAAAAGAAAGCTAAAAGGAAAGAGAGCAAATTCGAGTTTGCCTAGGAGCAATTCTCTCATTTTAGGGAATATCTCGACCATTCTCGATAACTGAACTTAGCCCTGATGCTTATGGCGCTCTTGCTTCGCTAGACGGGACAGTCAATGTCGCTTGGTGTGATATCGCATGCTTCCTAAAATCTTTAGCCTTGTCTCTATGGCTACTATGACAGTCAATGTGATTTCTGTGAGGGTTTAAAAGTGTCTGCTAGCATCGGCACTTCAGTAGCTTACTTCCAAGTTTTGGGACAAAATTAAATTTAGAAAATAAAAAAATCCAATCCAGCTGCTCGGAGATCTAACAACCTACCTAGATTATAATCCAAAGCAGCCTCTGCTAAATCCGTGTCATCTATTGTCCAGGTAAGGTCCAGCCAGTCTGGTCTAAAGTCAACAGGAAAGTGATACGTTGGATCGGGATAGATCATATGAAAGAGCTCTTCTCCTACTGTATGGGTATCCCAGAAATCATAGTACTCCTGGTCGTAACACGTTGGTATCTCGTAGCATGCAGCTGGAAACAGGCATGTACATATTTTGCTCTCGGCCCATAGACGAGGCTCAGATACACTTACAAGCAGACTTTTGAAACTAATGTAAACACTGAGTTAAAAAATGACAGACAAATTCCGAAGTGGGATGAAAGATATTCAGACTCATTTCGGAGTTTTATAAATACAGACAGTATCAACGACAATCTTAGGTTATTATCAGAGAATGCTCATTATAAAGTAATTGAAAATCAAGCAATTGATATGTTAGGTAATATATTCCAGGAAGCACGTAAAAAAAATTTCCCTAGAAAACGATCCAACTTTCGAGGTACTAAGGATCATACAAAAAACAAACCTTGGTTTGGGCCCCAATGCAAAACGGCTCGTAAAAAGTATCATCTAGCTAAAAAAAGATATAACCAGATTAAAAGCCCTGCTGGTAAAAATAATTTGATTTATTATAGTAAAGAATATAAGAAGACAATGGATAAATTTATTTCTAAATATAGAAAAGATACTGAAAAAAAAAAAGTTGAGGAAAAATGCAGTCTTCCAAACCTAAAGACTATTGGAAATTACTAAAAAGTTTAAAATCGCACTCGACAAAGAATACACCGAGCATAGATGAATTTTTGGAACATTTTAAATTAATTAACCAAATACATCATGATGAAGAAGAAACAATTAATTTCGAACCAGAGTCTGATAATGAATTTTTAAATGCTAGAATAACAAGAGATGCAATTCTGAGAAGTATTAATAAGCTGAAAAATGGGAAGGTATCCGGTTATGATTCTGTAGTAAACGAATATATTAAATCAACAAAACAAGTTTTGCTGCCAGTATATGAAACTTTATTTAATATTATTCTTGACACGGGCTTTTTCCCCGAACAGTGGACAATAGGCATTATAAAGCCGATTTACAAAAATAAGGGTGATATAAATGACGTTCCTAATTTTCGACCAATTACAATTCTTAGTTGTCTGGGAAAATTATTTACGTCTATTCTAAATGATCGTCTTACTAATTATCTGGGGGAGGCGATGCTCTTATCAGAAAACCAGGCGGGTTTTAGAAAACAGTATTCAACACTTGACCACATATTTTCACTTAATGCAATTATTGAAATTTTGAAACATCGGAATAAGAAGTTGTTTTGCTGCTTTGTGGATTTTTCCTCTGCTTTCGACTCTGTATGGAGGGTAGGTCTATGGCAAAAAATACTAAAATCTGACATTAATGGTAAAATCTTTAAGGTGATTTATAACATGTATTATGATATTAAATCTTGTAGATCCCTTAATGGGGATGTTTCAGCCTTTTTTGCAAGTTCATGTGGGGTAAGACAGGGCGAAAACCTCTCCCCAGTCCTTTTCTCGATTTACTTGAACGACCTTGAAAACTTTCTTTTGGCTAATACGGGCTTAGGTATTTCATTCGACCGTAATAGCGTTGACTGGAGTCTTTATTTTAAACTTATAGTCCTGCTTTACGCAGACGAAACGGTGCTTATAGCTGATAACGATAAGGATCTCCAGAAAACGCTAGATTTGTTTTACAATTATTGGTAATTGTGGAAACTTAAAGTAAACATAAACAAAACCAAGATTGTTGTATTTGGTGCTAGGAAAATTGATAATATGTTATTTCGTATGGGTGACAACACTAGTGAAATAGTTGACAAATATAAGTATTTGGGTGTCTTCTTTTCAAAGTCTCGGAGTTTCTTGCACTGCAGAAAACATATAGTTGAACAAGCCAGAAAAGCTATGTATTTGCTATGTTCTAGAATTAATAATTTCTATCTTCCATTTGATCTCCAGCTAAAGTTATTTGATCATACTGTGTTACCAATTCTTACTTACGCATGCGAAATTTGGGGATACGAAAATCTAGACATGATAGAAAAAGTACATACAGAGTTCTTACGAAATATTACAAAATCAAGAAAAAGTACACCATTATATATGATCTATGCAGAACTTGGCCGCTCTCCAATAGAAATAACAATTCAGTCTCGTATCATTAATTTCTGGAATAGAATAATATGTGGAAAAAAAATCAAAACTATCTTTTTTTTATATCAAGTATTATTATGTACTGAAAATCTTAACTCAAAATGGATCGCCATGGTTAAAGATATTCTCAGCAGTGTTGGAAGAAATGATTTATGGCTAAACCAAAACAATATTTCTATAAATAATGTAAACATCCCCGTAAAGCAAACACTTCTTGATCAGTTTTACCAAAAATGGCATGAAAGTTTGAATAATTCTATGAAAGGTAAACATTATTGCTCATTCAAGGACGCTATTGCTCTAGAAAATTACTTCTGTATTCTTCCTCGGCATTTAAGTTCAATTATGGTCCGATTCCGAACCTCAAATCATAAACTCCTTATCGAAACCGGAAGATGGTACAGCATAGACTTGGATGATCGAAAATGTCCTCTTTGCACATCTAATTCTCTCGGCGACGAATGTCATTTTTTACTTGAATGCATTGTTTTTTCAAAACTCAAAGGAAAAAATATCTAGATAAACGATTTTATAAACGATCTAATATGTTACTGTTCAAATCTCTTATGACGAGCAAAGATGTAATGACTTTAACAAATCTTAGTACTTTCATGGGGATAATCATGAAACAGTTCGCTTAATAGTCTAGCTTTGGGTATCCTCTGTTGTAGATATTATTTATTAAAAAATATTATTACTGCTGATAAAATGGTAGTTGTGGTGGTAGTGGTTGTAGTGGTGGTGACGGAGTTGTGATGATGGTGGTGGTGATGGTGGTAATAGTAATCATGACGGCAATAAAAATAATTATTGTTGCTGTTATTGTTGTGGTTGTTGCTGTTACTATTGTTGTTGCCACTGCTATTGTTTTTGCTCCTGCTACTACTGCTATCGTTGTAGTCATTAAAATGTTGCTATTATTATTATTATCATTATTATCATTATATAGCCGAAATCTATAAAGAAAAAAAAAACAGATGAGTGTGTTTTTATTTTTCTGGGGCATTGAGGTAAGGGTCATTTAGGCTGCAGCGGGTCACCTAGCTTATAAAGTTGTAAGGTTTTGAATAAAAAGACTATAGACAGCAGCGGAATTACATATCCGTATGAACATTTCAAAATTGAAGTGTGCTTGCATCAGTTATCAGTCATGATGATGGTTTCATTACATTTATCAAACAGCCCATATTCTGAACCAGCTCTGCGGCAGCGATGAGCCAGCGCAGTCTGACATTGTTGTTGCGGCGTTGCGACATAATTTTGTTAGATTATCAGGTGCTACATTGAGATTGAAACAATTATTACTGATTATTATATTTACCACAGTATTTCTAAATTTGCCGCAAACACGTGGCGTCGCAGCGACGTTGCTTCGGCAGCGGTGATGCGTCGTTGTTGCGACGTTGTGTGTTGATGTGTTATGTTTTTATTATTATTATTATTATTATCATTTGCCTTATGTAAATTGGTTGGAGGAGGCTGTGGCGGGATAGCGAAATTGATCATTCCTTGATCGCCTCGCCGAAGCATTCGCACTGAATGCAGACTGGATATTTGCCGTCAGTGCGAAAGGCATCGGCAACTACGGGTAATTGTGCGCCACCCCACCTGCGTTATTTGTCTACTTCATGAGAAACTAGGTCATTTCAAAGTTTTCAGCGAATATAAACGTGAACTTTTGCAACGGAAAATATTTATAAATAAATTAATAAACAATAATTATACTCACATCAGAAAAATAAGCCAATACGTATAGTACTATAGCGTGTAAAGATGTGGCCTAGTTTCTTTTATTTTCATTCATACTTTTCTCCGTGTTGCCCGTGTTTAATGATCTGGTGACAGGTACTTTAAGGTGTGGCTTGGTTTCGTCATGGTGAATCGGAAATTTTATTGGATGGTTGTCACCGGGTCATTGCACTCATGCGACACAATAATTATAGTATAAAAAATCAATTTTACTACAGTCGACTCTCGTTATCTCGAATTCCAAGGGACTCTCTGAAATACTTCGAGATATCCGTACCTCGACATAGCAGAATTGCAAAATTGAGAAAAAAATAATTCGAACAACCATATTTAACAAATGTATATGTAATTGGATAATTGAAATTCAAGATATATTGAAAATATTGTTGAAAAGAGGAGAAACTGCTCCTTTATTCGAGATAAGCGAAGTCGAGATAACGAGAGTCAACTGTACTTGCTGATGTGTCTACAACTGCTCAACCAGAGGCAGGTAGTGTAGCCCCTGATCAGTATCACGTTCTGTGCCGTCTTTCCTTGAGCCACACTGCTGGCTTGGGCCTGTCTGACCAAATTCTTAGTGGGAAATATGGTTATTCAATATTTGGTAACCTTGGCAAAAATATAAGTGAAGTTACCCAGGTTATGCCACAAGCACGAAGCACAGTATTCAAGTGAATTGAAAGACTATCGAACATAGACTCTAGTATATCCAAACTGTTATCGATAAAATTTACATTAGTACCTGTTTGCACAGACCTGTCAGAACTAAATACCGAGAGCAAATGTTTTGATTAGAAAAACAAAACAAAAACAAAAAAAAAACAAAAAAAAAACAACAGATGAGTACGATCACTATCGTCAACTAGTTGGCGCCATTGTCGATGGTTACACTGAAAACAGGGCCATGAATACACGAAATTATATACCCATTTATTCCTATGGTTCCATAGAAGGAACAGTGGCAAACAGTGTAGATCCAGATCAGACGCCGCACAAAGCGGCGTCTAATCAGGGTCTAACTGTTTGCGTGATATACAGAAATTCATTTAACACGTGATAAAATTAAAATTAAACTATCACCCTTTATACTGGGAATAGATTAGTCCAGAGAGCTGAGGTAAAAGAATCTAGTCAGCATAAATAAGTTAATGATATTTTAGTATGAAGCTGCCATTATGCGTAGGCATTCTGATATCTAAATTATTAAGAGACGAATGAATGAGTAGTATTTCTCTGGGCCCAGTTGTTCAAAGCTAACGACGTCGTTAGTTAACGATTCGTTAAAATTTACATCGAGTAATACGCAAATATGCTGACATTTTTTTGCAGTATTGTGCACATTCTTCCGCCAGTTGTCAGTTTCTGGCGGAAGAATGTGCACAATACTGGTTAACCGCTTAGAGGACTAAGCCTGCCCAGTAAACGTGTGGTTAGGTAAACTGACCGCGCTCGACATGACCCCATTGGGTTGACTGGGCCGTAAAACCTCAACACAAACAAACACATTTTTTCAGCAAAAAATATCAGAATATTGTATATTGAATCTGCTAAAACAGTTAACGAAATGACCCTTAACGAGCTCGTTAAGCTAACGACGCTTTGAACAACTGGGCTCTGATGTTTTTCCTGTGTATCCAGCACGACATTTTAAGAGAAATTTTAAGTGCCAAACATGGCAGGAAATCTACCACGTGCAGCCATTCATCTTAAGAAAATATTTAGAAAGTCATGAAAGGCCGCAATCACGAAGAATGACATTCTTAAGGTACCGAAATGAAGAATTAACTAAATAGCAGTTTCTGACCGCTGGCCAGCTAAGGTTTAGCACCAGGGGAAATTTTGTAGACCATGTTTTTCTTAAAGCCTATTATTGCATAAAATGCAGTGCCGCACTATATTAACAGCCGTGCATTAATCGGCTAAAAGCCGTGTATTAACAAGGGAATTCACGCGCTGTTTATGCACGGCTACGCAACTTTTAATATGTTCTTACCGGGGCCACAGATTTGCTGCCGTTACGAGATGTGTACTGCCCGGCCCTAGAACGAGCATAGTCAGTGGAAATAACGTTCGCGAGACCTCGGTGAAAAGGCGAAATAAAATAGCGCAAGAAATAACGCGAAATGTAGGAGATGTTTTCAGTTTTTATGCAATAATAGCGATCGAACATGTTTTTTCAATGCATTAACATTCGCCAGGTCCCTTGGAAGGTGTTGAAAACCGCGGCCTTCGGCCTCGGTTTTCAACACCTCCCACGGGACCTGGCGAATGTTAATGCATGAAAAACCATGTTTGATCCCTATATTATCTTGCAAGTATTGTGCAGCATGCTAGCCATCTGGCGATAGGGGCGTTACTGAGTAACAACGTTATATTCATTACCCCTACAAAACGTATAATACCAAAGGGAATTATTAAACCCATGAGAATTGTTCCACGCATATCTTTGTACATTTTTCTATTATAACATAAACTACCGGTTCTTAGCTAAAACCCATGAATAAAGAATCAGATCAATATTGCTGGATATAATTAGCTATAGTCAGCACAACATATTTACATATGACTTTGAAAATCAACTCTATGAAAGGACCCAGAAAAGTTAATCTTAGTGTCAGAATACACATTCAGAGCAGCAGAAGTTGTATTCTAAGCACCAGGGTATGTCTAAAATATGTGAACTTGAAGACTGATTAGTGTCTGTGCAGAGGGAAAAAGAACATGTGAATTTAATAACAGTAATGAAAATAATTATTTTGTCTTATTTTGATAGGGTCTCTCCAGAAGCACAATAAAAGTTGTAAAAGTCTAAGTGGAGATATGCAAGGAGTCTGATTAAGAATAGCAGTTACAGATGTGTTACATACGTTACAAGACATGTAAGGTAAATGATAATATCTGTTAATGGCAGTTTATATTGGTAGTAAACTATTCACCTTAACAGAATCATTGACCATCAGCAGGTACTAGGTCATTGACATTTCTGAAATTGCAATGGACATAAGAGGTGACAACAGAATACCTTATCTTATCTTGGCATCAGAATAATCTAGTAATAAATGTTATATCAGGGGTAGGGACCGAAGAATTTTTTTTATATCTCATTATAGTTTCTTGGCAGCTAAATCAGACTCTGCCCTAAGCCATATAAGGCTCAGAGACACAACCAAGTCTATCATTTATGTTAAACTATCACCATTCTGACAATCAAGAACACGTTTTGGAGGTCCATTATAAAGTAACAAAGAGAATGAAAATCATTAATCGTAATCGTTGTGTGTTATTCTTATTACTTATATCACTAATAAAATTTATAACAAGACTTTTGTATAATCTTACATCTGTAATGCGTGTCTTATCACCATATAGATGATAAACAATAGTATCCATTTATTTAATGTGTTTGTCATCAAATTATATTATATTTGACTGACCTATATGTGTTGTTTTGTACACATTTCATAATAAGCAGACTGTCTTCTAGTCAGAGTTAAACGTTTTATTTTATACACTGTGGCAATAGAGAAGTGCAAGAGTATGCATGCTGTGTATTTGGCTGCATGTTATTTCAGTGCAGTGTTGATACGTGTGTGATGTTACTATCAGCGTGACTACCACTGCATTTTTATGTAAACTCAATAATGAAATAGTTCTCCGGGAAAAATGTGTGCCCTCAGAATGTTTGTTTTCACTTTATTCATGCTTTTGGGTTGATATTAGGTAAATATACAGTATTTTCATTAATGGAGCTCTACTGAGGAGATATCTCCTGCAAACACTGTCTACAGGACACAGTGTACTGATGTCACAGCACTTAACTTGACAAATAACGTGTGTAACTGCATTAAAGGCTCCATATTCCTCAAAACAGATATTTTTTACCCAATAAAGGTTTAATAATAAATTGATATATGGTATTAATACGATCATAAAATATGGCATCTGACAGACTGTAAAATTTCAGATAGTCTCTTGTTTTTGAATGGGATCAAAAATGAAATGATTTTTTATCGTCCCTCTGAATTAATGTTGGCAACATTAATTCAGAAATACGATAAAAAAAACAACAACATTTTTATCCAGTTCAAGAAAGAGAGGCTAACTGAAATTTTAGAGGCTGTCAGGTGCCACATTTCATGATTGTATTGATGCCATATGCCACTTTATTAAACCTTTCTTGGATAGTAAAATGTCTATTTTCGAGGGATATAGAGTCTTTCAGTATGCAATATTTCTGGAACTCTAGATGGATTTAAGTTTTAGAAAATCAGCTTTATGCATAGAGCATCAGCAATGAAGAGCTCATATCATGTGAGTATTATGAAACGGGGATATTTCTGTATTTGATATCGGGTACATTTTACTATTATAAAGATAAAATTATCAATCGAATACACCAGCAGAAGATTGGCGAGCGTTTGTTTCACTTCACTCACCAAACTATTTTTAAGGTATCTGAGAAATAATTTACTATGTTTATTATTAAATGAATTATAGAGCTAATTTTCCTTCACCTTTATATACAAATTATCAATAGCCGTTCCTACAATGTATATAAAGTATGACTCAAGAAGTAATGTATTTAACATTAAGAAGTGTATAAAGCATTCATTCAAAGCACATAATGCATTAAACCAATCATAATAGTTAAGTAAATACATTGTCCTAATTGCAACCACAGCAAATGGGATGTTAAGAAGTTTGGAATAACGATACTTTTCAGAAAAGAAGTTCAATCTGTTTTAAGGTAACTATCGTTCCTTATATCTTTGCTTAGTCAAGCTGGTTTATTTTCATTTCTTAATGTACAAACGAGGACAAATAGTGTTTATCTATTGTTAACATTACGAAAACATGCCTATTCAACTATATTGATATTTTACCACCAAAAAAATGAAAATTTTCAGATAAAAAATTCTGATATTTTTCATATTTCTGCACAAAACATAGATAGTGGGTACTCGTTAGAACCGCCTCGGCGAGGCGGTTCTAACGAGTACCCACAATCTATGTTTTGAGCAGAAATAAGAAAAATAATGTATACCCCTGTAAATCCCAGTTTTACTATATAA
Source organism: Anodontia alba (assembly GCA_964016985.1). Classification (NCBI taxonomy): domain Eukaryota; kingdom Metazoa; phylum Mollusca; class Bivalvia; order Lucinida; family Lucinidae; genus Anodontia; species Anodontia alba. The sequence continues at coordinate 3,655,037 of OZ024829.1, forward strand.
AAGTGGGGTTTAAAGGGTTCAAAATTATATAGGTATGTTTTCGTAATGAACAGCATCAGATTAAATTTCGAGTCATTGACAGCCATAATCGTCCAAAAAGTTGTATCAGGAAACATATTATAAATATATTTATGAGGTTTATGATTATGCAGCGTATGTTAAAATAATAAAACAAGTCATTGTAGCTAAACATATTGAGATACCTGTCTCTATAAAACCATTTGCACTGGTAGCAAGTAAGCAAGAATATGGATACTTTATTACTTGCACCAAAATTATTATTATTTTTTTTTTTGCTTTGAGGGTAACTTAGGTAGCATGGCTGTTACCCGCATATGTGACTTTGTTTCTTATATAATGTAGTTTTAGAAAATCATAGTGTGCAAAATTCCGCCTGCGGGTAGGGGGCCTATAGCCGGCCCAAGGTCTATTTCTTTACTGAATCATAACTATTGTTTGTGTCTGCGTCCATACATGTATTTGTGTATGTTACGAAAAAACCTTGTCATGAGTATATGTTCAGACGAGAGTGCGTGCGTTTTTTTCAAGTGAAGTGCAGTCCCACTGACAACATCGGCAACAGTGTTCATCTTATAATGCAAACTGCGCATGAGCAGACCATTCTGCATATTTACACAGCTTATGTTAGACATACACACCGTATTTACCCTAAGAAGCAGACTAATCAGGCCTGAACAAACAGTGTATACGTAGATCAGACGCCGCAGTCCATCTGATCAAGATCTACACTGTTTGTCATTCATCAAGTAGCTTGCAAACACATCAACGAGTAAAATGGACCTGTTGAAATTTTAGGACTAAACATGTCCCAATATTTAAAGTTAATACAGTACACATATTTACACAAACTGTGTACATGTACAATCTAGTTTGCGCATGTTCAGTTCTCATATTCCTGAAGATAGGCTTTGTCTTTAGGTGGTGCAGTCTATACTTACTCAGGTTGATGGTTATTGTCATACAGATATTATCATCCCTTCTGTCTGCTATACAAAATTCAATGTCTCGAAACACATATGAGTATTCCATGCTGAGGTCCTGGTTTACATATATATAGCCAGTTTCTGTAACACAACATGTTATATCTGTACTAAATTGTCATAAATAAAGAGCAGTTTGTGAAAAACAAATACGAGCCTTTAATTAACGCTTTACATGCCAGGTAAAACTTCAGCAGATAACATTAAGAAAACACGCCTATTCACATATATAGAAAATAACACCTCCAAAAACTGAAAATTTTCAGATACAAATCTCTGATATTTTTCATATTACTGCTCAAAACATAGATTGTGGTTACTCGTTAGACCAGCCTCGGTGAGGCGGTTCTAACAAGTACCCACAATCTATGTTTATTTATTCGCAAAATAAGAAAAATAATGTATACCCCTGTAAACCCCAGTTTTACTATGTAAAAGTGGGGTGTGTCAAAATTATATAGGTATGTTTTCGTGATGCATTTCCAAACAATGTTATCCAGGGGAAAATGTTTGACATGCTATGCAAATTGTCTCCATATCATTTGGATAGATTCAATATGGAATCAAATTACAAGATTATATATGCAACTAAGTCTCTATTATTCTCTGATTGGATTTTGCAATAAATAAGAATCAGCCAATAAACGTGTCTGATTAAGTTGTGTAAACAAGATAATATGTTGTGCGGTCAAGATAATAAGCTGTGCGGACAATATAATACGTTTTCCAAACAAAAGATTATCTTGTGCCAACAACACATTATCTTGAATGAACAAGATATTATCTTGCGCAGATAAGATAATAAGTTGTCAGAGCAAATTATTTGTGCGGACAAGATATTATCTTGCACGAACAAGATATCATCCTGTTCAGACAACTTAAAAATAAAACTAGTATATCCCTTTCCGGGACTTCAGTTATAATGTAGTTATAAAAAATAACAAAAACAGCAATAACGTCTTAAGTACATGTATTATTTTGACAAAACTGCATCAGTAATGCACGACACAGATTCCTATAAATAGAGCCCCCTTTTACCAAGGAAAACACTCCGACTCGGAAATAGACTGGTTTAGGAGCCAGATTTTAAAATTTCCGTTCTGTTGCACCCCTCAGGAAGGGATATTTCATTGATACCATGTGTTAGGTGTATATCACTAGTGCTTAGAAAAAGATGTTTGACAAAGTGGGGATGTGGTCAGTTTTTTTTATAATGAGCCTTTAAAGTATGTTACCATTAACACTCTGACGAAATCTGACAAAATGTAATAAAACATAATGCATTAATATGCGGCACCATTGTGTGTAAAACATCATATTACAATAACATTCTGTAGAATTAGTTAAAATTGTGTCAACATCAATGTTAATTTGGTTGAATTCGTCTTTCAAAAGTGTTATTTACGTTACTTTTTCTTTTTACCATATTTAAACCAAATTTGTATTTTATGTTAACTTTGCTTTGTTTTGTAGTATTTTAAGATTTTTTGTTTTACTTTTGATATTATTTTACAGTCTGAGTGATTCTTCTTTGTAAATATTATTAAATTGCACTTCTAATTTTATTTCATAATGGATAAAGCGTTATGTGTATTTTGTAGGCTCCGTAATCTGGTGAAAACTTCAGCGCACCTAAACTCAAAAAAAAAAAAAAAAAAAAAAAAAAAAAAAAATGTTAGAGACAACAAGAGGAAGAGGGAACTGACAAATCCAAACAAGCACAAATCGAACAAACGTACGAAAAGCACTAAGATTAGCCCCTCTTCCCCAGCCGAGGTAATTGCAATGCTAAAAGGACTGAAAAACACAAGAAAAAAATGACACAAGGTAAGACATAAAATAAACCACAAATCAACAAAGATTAAAACTAACACCGGGACCACCGCCTTAGAACGGTCAGTAGAGCAAACCACCGGGGGTTTAAAACACTTTTACAGCTAACCAACTTCATCCTGGGTCCCGAAGCTACTCCTAATACAGAAATACATAAAAATTCGGTTCGCATAAAGGCTCCCAACTCAGTCAATGCATCAAAGCGAAAACATAAAAATCAAATAAATCACTATAATAAACAAAGACGAGTACTCATGGCTTCTTCCACTGTATGCCAGAGTAAATGAAAACCAATAGTTGAACTACGGCGGGCCAAGCCAAAGACATATCGTCAAGCCCCAACCCACTGGTTAAAGTTATACACACACTCATTTCCAGTACAGTCTTTGTTTAAGGCAAGCGTGATTGAAGCTATATAAAATATCAGTTACTATTCAGAACAAGGTTTTGGTTAACAATTTACAATTTGAGAAGGTAACATATAGGTTAACATCTCATAGTATGCAATGGTAACGTATGTAATGCAGTCCCAATATATAGACTGTGATGAATAACTGATGAGCTAGAATAAATCTGTAAGGGCCAAACAACAACCTAGCGTTATGAGCCTTAATGAAAGTTGAGGATGAGTACACGTGGAGTTGATATAATCACCTGGTAATTTATTACTGCCCGTTCCTAGATGGTACCTGTATTGTTTTTTCTTGTTGACACAAACTGTCGCTTTGTCCTTTACTAAACATTTCTTTTACAGTAATTGAGTAAGTGGCATACATGTTTAGTTGAGTACAGTTAACTCTGTTACCGCCGTTTGGGAAAGTGCTGTTTTCTGCACAAGACCTTTTATATGCTGTTGTCAATGTGTATAAACTTATGTATACCCCCTTCGTAATAACTTGGATATGACATGGAATCTGAATTATCAATGGCTGAACAATGCATATGTCATTCTAATAGAAATGTTTCTATCAATTTGCACACAAACCACAGCTTCATTTGTTTTAAAATTTATTGGAAGCTACCTGCAACAGAACTGTAAATGATGATGATGATGATAACGGGGACGATGGCGAAATATATAAATATGTCACAAATATAAAAAAAACTGTTATGTTAATAGTTTGTTTCTGTATAGGTATAGAAAACATATAACTTTCTAAATGCTTCGATTTTGAATACAACTATCTGTTTTGACTGCTTGCTTGAAGCAAAATCTACACTCAGTTTATAAATGCTGCATGGAGACTCAACAGTCTTCGTGTGATCGCCACTTCAAACAAAATACATTGCATATCAGTCAGATAAGATAATTGAACTCTGCACATGACACGATTGGCGGGGAATTATAGTTTAACATTTTTATTCCTACAGATTTTGTCCTCTTTGTAGCATGGACATTTGCGAATGTCTTCAGCTTAATCTTCTTGATCGGAGTAGACAATGGAATTTCACCAATCATCATAACTAAGACAATGTCCATGGCTGTGCAACATATTCACAACTTGCTTACTCCCAGTCAAGTGTTTTATTGACATTGACTTTCCAGCGTGTTTTGGTGTTTTAACTTGACTTTTGGACTGTGTAAATAATGTCCTGGCATAAGGATATGAGTTTCCTCTCCAAATTTTATCCATATTATTACTGTCTTTAACTATATCATGTGCTAGACTTTCTCCTAGCAGAGCTGCAGCAAGGCGAAACGGTATTTCAGGAATAATGGCTACGGCTATTTCTTCTGTGATATCGTTCTCATCAATGCAGCTGTTTGCAGCTATACCAGCTACACTTTTAATAGCTGATCGTATCAATATTGCCCTATTTACTAGAGTCAGATCATAGCTCTCATTTTCATCTGAAAAGAAGTCTTGTTCTATGCCCTCTTCTCTGATTTCTTTCTTTATATCAGCTATTTTGTTGACGGTAGTTCTAGTATCAATGACACTGCTATACACTACCTCTGACTGATTAGCACCACCTGCACCTGGCTTATGGAATGTTACTTTCCCTTTTAAATGCTTCATGAAGCGTTTCTTCAGCTTTTCACCTCTGTAGCTGGCTATACCATACTTCTGTAAAAACGTTTCATATTGGAAACGCAGCACAGTCATTTCAAAGCTTTACCCTCCCTAAACTCTTCTTCTATGATGTGAAGAAGCTCTTTGACTGCTTCGGTATTATAGGGTTATTGCACTGATATTGGTGAATATTGTCCCGAGTTGGGATATTGAAGGACGCGAGCTTGCGAGCGTCTGTAGATATTCCATCGAGGGACAATATTCACCACTATCAAAGAAATAATTCTTTTATTACATAGCTATAAATATTTATTTTGTTTCCCGCTGTTTCTAACCTTTAAAACACTGTTTCGATAACAAAAAATGTTAAATCTACCAATGAGCGTGACAAGATTTGGCGCAACGTCACGGCATTACGACGTCATCAAAAGGAACATAATGTAACGGTAATATAAGAAGGCATCCGAGTAAGGGTGCAATATCGATTAAGTGTGCCGATATCGTGTGATATCGGCAAGCTAGCTCCTCGGCTTTTATCGCACATTTTAATCATTTAATATTTACATCTATATAATAAAGGGATCTACTGGTCTTGGTTCTGAGTCAGATTGTTTTTTCACTCTTTCTGCCTTTCGTATATATGTACTGAGGTAATTGTCGTAAAATTTAGCCTCTAAGTCTATAAGGTCTTGTTCAAGAACTTTGGTTCGTATGGTTTGTTGAGCTCTTGGTGTGCTTATAGTTCTTAACTCTACATCACCCTTTCTTTTCACACAGTCACAAAAAATAAATTTAGTCTTCTCAAATGGCACAGTATTTTTCTTGTTCTTATACACTGTACTACAGCGCTCTTTTTAAAGGCACATCTTTTTAAGGGTCCTCTTTGAACAGTTTGAGTGATATAGTTTTCTTGTTGGTGTAATTTTGATAGCATTTTTGATGACAGTTCACTTTATCTCACTGAACTTACAAATGATGCCTTCATCATCAAATCCTTGATTAGACTTTACACAACAGAAAACACTGTCACTAGATCTGGTCATACTACTGAAAAGAGTCTGCTTTCCTTCTTCTTTTGGTTTTACGAAATGTGCAGCTTTGTCTTTTTTGCAACATATGATGCACACATTTTCAATTTGAGATGGTCCTTCCTCTTTGGCCTTCCTTGCAGGCGAAGGACCAAGGTTAAAACTCATTTCTTGTGCCAGTATGCGCCGCAAGAGTTAACTAGATGATCACCTACTTATGAGATAATAGGCTTATTATGACAAAGGAAAATCTGCATTCTGGGTGTATGACCAGGTATGACAAAAGCCAGCCTGCTCAGTCTCAGAAGCCCGTCAAAGGCATGGCTTTTGGCATACTGCAGCGTTAGTCGTTGTAATATCCAAGCAGCAAAATAACATAGGAGCTGATCAGGTTGTGCGGATGCGCAGGCTGATCTGCGCATTTGTTGTTTGCACATGCAGGTTTTCTCACGACGAGGCCCATACATAACAGTTGTTTGTTTCAAATTTTATAGACGCTCTACTGATGTGGTTTCTGTGTCTTGAAAGAAACAAACTGTTATGTTACTTTACATAAACAAGACTCTGTTTTATGAAATTTAATTGTTACATACGTTATCTTCAGAGGGATACTTCACCATCCTAAAAATATTTAAACTAATGTGTATAATATTTAATTGGCGCATGTTATCATGTAATTAGGTAGGTACTAACACTCTCTAATCCTAATATTGCAAACGGTTCTCTGTGTGCTTGTTATGTATTTTACCAAAATATCTGGACCAACATAACATGTTTAACTTGAATTTGTATGGACTTGATACAATTTGAGTCATTTAAAGTAGTTGTTTTTTGACTGACTGTCTGTAGTAACTTATTTTTTTTCCTGCTGTTTGAAAGGAATATTTTAACTGTGTTGGACAATGGACAGTTTGGGTACTACTACTCGTCACTGTGTTGTACAGTGTATTATTTTGAGTGCCGTCATGGTAAAGAAAAGATCCAATAACAATCTAATTGATGAAAAGAAGGTTCAAATAAGCTTGATATATGATGTTCAGCCTGTTATTCTCAAATAATTATTTACCATGATGAAAAGAAACTACTGACAAAATGTAACGTAAATAACTCCTTTAGACAACATATATACACCATATTTATGCAAAAAGGTTATAACTATGCATTTTCTATACGTATCTGTCAACTGATATATGATGAACAAATAGATTTTCAAACACTGACATATTTTTGACAAATTATTTTTTTTTGTTTTAGTCCTTCTTGAATTATATTATTAATTAGGGTAACGTTATTTACAGCCGATTTGCAGAAAACTGACCACAGACCAAGATGTCAAACATGGCTTTTTAAGTAACCCAGACATGCCTGTGACTGATGATAGCAACCGCATTTCCCTTCCTGGGGGGTGGAACAAACTCGCAGAATATGCCACATATCTCACTTTGGCTCCTAAACCAGACGGAAGTGTCCCTAAACAGAAAGGCCTTAGATTGTCTTCTGTATGTTCAGTGAAACTTCTCTAACTATTTTTTTTTTCAGAGTGTCTTTCTGCAGATTATTTCATAAGACTTTGGCAAAGAACAGGGACCTCGGAAGAAAACTATAGATACTCTCCTTTATACTCGTACGTCCCCGAGAAAATCAAATAATAAAAACATAATTCGCAGAATATAATTATAATGTCCGACCCAATCCATAACATACAATACCTCCATTAAGGTAGAAAAGCCTGTCATTCACTCTCGAGATGTTGGCGTAGTCCCAAGGAATGAACTGTGTATCGTCTGTTACGGTATATCGAATGAAATCGTTGTCGACCCAATAGTCTGGATTTTCTGTTATTAACCGTGTTACTTCACTATTTGTTGTGTGGCTCTCCTTTGATATGGAGACATATGTTGGAGCTGAAACAAGCAAAAATAATACAAAATGTAAAAATGAGCCGCAACGTAAGAAAACGTACCAACTGACATGTGCGCCCAACGAAGACTCAAATCGGCCTGCGCATCCGCGCAGTCTGATCAGAGTCTTCGTTGTTCGCATTAAAAAGCTATCCAGAATTCGCTCAGTGAAGATTCTGATGAAGATTCACAATGAAGATACTGATCAGACTGCGTGAATGCCGATCATTTGGTAGGCGCATATATCCAAAGGTGCGTTTTCTGACGTTACGGCTCAAATGTACACCACTATAAAACTCTTGATATTCGGACAGACAGGCCTGTGTAAATAGTGTAGACCAAGAAAGCGGCGTCTAATTAGGATCTTAAGTGTTTGCAACTACTCCAGCAGTTTTAGACACACCAGCTGTTATAATAGAACAGAATAGCCTAAATAACCCTTACAGAACAGATTGTCCAAATTTAAGGACAAGTACGGTAAGGAATCAACGTGTTCGAATATACTATGGTAGATACGGTTAATGATTCTCTTGCTTTCGGCACATCGTGGCAGTTAGTTTGTAAAACATAGATTAATCAATTCGTGCCGTTATGATGGGATAATTTTCATGAAAACTTTCACCTCCTGAGTTTCTGAAGTAGAATCTTCTACCTCTGGACATGTCCATTATTGCTAATGGGATTGCCATTTATTAATCAAAACCAGAATGGCAAATAGAATATATCAAGATTGAGACGGCTTGTCATTGGTTTGCATCCGCGTACAGTTTTAGGCAATGTATACGTAACATGAATATTTTTTTTTTGTACACTGCTGGAGAGTTAAAAAAAACAAAAAAAAAAAACAAAAAAAAAAAACACCAACAAAAAAAAAAACAAAACAAAAAAAAAAAACAAAAACAAAATAAAATAAAAAATAAACAAAAAAAAAAAAAAAAAAAAACAATAAAAAAAAAAAAAAAAAAAAAAAAAAAAAAAAAAAAAAAAGCAAACAATTTCTACGTCAAAGGTCGACATCCACGTGTATTTTCAGATACATCCATCGCGTGATACACGCACTGTGTCACAGCCATTTATATTCCTTCATTTAACCTTGGCTTTAAGTTAATAATCATTGCAGGCCGTAAGTGCAGCAGAATTGTTCTAAAATCACTTCAGAATCTGCTTGCTTGGAAAATTCTTATAAAATCAACTTACGCAAAGTGCAGGACCAGCAAAAGCGTATTGACTAGATTTTACCCATTTACTAATTCCAGCCATCCCAGCCTAGAGTTCAAGGCTTTCAGAAATATGCATAACACTGAGGGTTTCTCTTCCCTGCTCAAATGTGCTTCTGAGCTTTTAGGTGGTGCTTTCTGTCTTTTACAAAATATACTTTTACTGTTTTTTTTTTTGTTTTTTTTTTAAATAAAAATCCCAAAATTTGTATTTGTATGTCTATTTTTGATTACGTATCCTCCTTTTAACGTTATAGCATACATAGCTAACTAAACCTGAAAAAAAAAACAAAAACAAACAAAAACAAAAAAACAAACAAACAAACAAACAAAACAACTTTTAAACGTATCAGTTGGTGGGGTACCCGTTACACTAGATTTTCTAGGCGAGACTAACGTCGAGGAAAACAGGCATTTGACAAGTTCATTGAATAGATTTTGTTGATATCTAGCAAGTTCATTAAATAGATCTTGTCAATATCTATTAGTAAACCAAATTAAATATATAAAAAATATTCCAAGCAGTTTCATATTGTCACACTTTTGCCTCTGCGACACTATTCATAAAGCAATCTAACCTTTAGCAATTTCATTGGTTTGGTCTTTTGTGTACCTATCAATTTGTCAAATATTCCCATAATATTCCCAATAGTTTTGAGCATTATGACGATTGTAATATATTTCAAGATTTCCTGTAATGACATGTTTAGCTGCAGGATAATTTAACATGGAGTCTCATGTGTCAGGGGTGTTAGTATGAATGTCAAGTTTTGAAACATGTTTATTGAGATTAAAAATAGTGTTTTTAGGGGTTGTTAGGTTTCAGTCAACTAATTGGAGGTTCCCTATTTTCGAAATAATCAGGTATTGATGAAAATATGGACCTTCATTAAAGATACTAGGAAAATCAATGAATTCGATTCTTTTATTTTTGAAAGTAATTTTAATAGAATGTACAGTCGACTCTCATTATCTCGCAGTCCAAGGGACTCTCTGAAAAACTTCGAAATATCCGTACCTCGACATATCAGATTTGTGGAACTGAGAAAAACAATAAAACGAACAACCACGTTTAACAAAATGACTATATAATTTAACTCCTGAAGTTAGAGATATATTGAAAATATTGTGGAAAAGAGAAGAAACTGCTCATTAGGAACAATTTCTCCTCTTTTCCACAATATTTTGTTGCCTGTTGATAGATCTCTGTGGTAAAACAGGGAACAGATTTTTACTTCGAGATTTGCGGTGATTCGAGATAAGCGATGTCGAGATAACTAAGAGTCGAGTGTATTTTTTAATTGACTTCGGTATTGATAAATGGAAGACGGCCACAGATTCATACCGTTGACGACCCATATCGTAGAATTTATTAGCCTCGAGATCTTTTTTTTTTTTTTTTTTGTTTTGATTTGGGTTTTACGGCCCTTTCAAGAATATTTCACTTATATCGAGCCGATCGTTCATCGAAGGTGGGCGAAAACCGGAGAACCCGGAGAAAAACCACCTGACCATCCGTAATCAGAACTTGGCTTTCCCACATATGACCCGAGCGGGGCTCGAACCACAGCGGTGAGAAACCTAATGGATTAAGAGTCAACTCTCTTATCCACTAGGCTACGGGGGCCCGCTAGCCTCGAGATCTAAAATACGTTTGACAGAAACAGGAAGTGAACTTAAAAATGAAAGCATGAAAGTGGACCATAATTCTTTAATGCTTAGATAAAACCTTAAGTGAAGCATGAATCTCTTTACTGCAGTATATGTTTCGTTTAAGATTTCCATGTTTGACTTCTATGTTTACGTTTTCGAATTTCCAAAAGAGAACTTACGTAATGTAATAATCGGACAATTTTGAAATATTTCCATCTTGGTAAATGTTATCATTAAATCCTAGTGGAAACGTTATTTGTAATAATTTAATCCATTGTAATTCAGTTTGAAGTGATGAAAATAGTTCTGAAAGAGTTGTCTTACCTAAAAATATTATAAGGTTATTGCACTGATATTGGTGAATATTGTTCCCCGTTCGGATATCGAAGGACGCGAGCGTCCTTCGATATCCCAACGAGGGACAATATTCACCAATATCAGTACAATAACCCTTTTATTATATAGCTATAAATATTGTTCCCTCGTTTTGCTTCTGATTCTGTATTTTTGTTTAATTTGACGCTGCAAATAGCGTATTTTGTAACAGTGCAAAATTAATATCAGAAAGTGATATCATTTTTGCACTAGTGCAATTTCAACATGATACTTTTGCATTGTGCTGTTTTGCAGCTAATCTAGTTGTAAAAACTAATTGTATGAGCGAAAATCCAGTTTGTTGCTTCACTTAATACTTTCAAACTGTATATGATGTTTTTATCCAGCGTGATGTCAAATTTTACGATGTCAAGTAAAATGACTTCATCAACAGCGTGCTGGTATTGAGAAATATCGGCACCATTGTTCCTCGGATTTTATCGCACATTTCTAATTATTTAATAGTTAAAGCTATATAATAAACTGGATTCTTACTGTCAGCAGTAAAGTACGGCGGTTGATTGTCCTCCAGATGAAGAGTGAATGTACTTGTCACATCAGAACCATATGCATCCCTACAATTAACAGTAAATACGAACTCGTGGTTTTCAGTTGTACCATAGGTGAAACATCCTCTATTCTTGGCACAGTCGAATTCGCACCCAAGGTCGAGACAACCAATTCGGTAAATACTCCAGGCTGTTTTAAAAATCAAAATAATGATTATTACATGCATAACAAACACAAGTTATTACCATAACGTATTATATGGACCGCGCCATGCGAAAACCTGTCTGCGAATCCGCTCAGTCTGATGAGAGCATACACTGTCCGCTATCAGAACAATTAGCTACGTAACAATGTATTAATGGAGAGTTAAGGCTCAGATGAAGCTTTACGCATACGCAGGATGAACTGAACTTGAGCATTTTTGTCTAAAGGCACTTTATCGCATGACATGACCCATGTTATTGTTTCATTTCAAGAAATAAAATCTGTCATCCATGCGAATTTTTCAACTTCAGATTTGACATCAACCGGGGCACAACTATTCCTACAAGACTGCAGGTGCGCCAAACGATCACTCATATTAGCCTGCGCATCCGTGCAGTATGATTGGAGTCTTTGCTGTCCACCTGAGACACCCTTCGGATCTTTACTACCCACAGTAAAGTCAATTTCAGCCAGGTTATGTTTTGGGCAGTACAGTCGACGAACCTGTGAAGACTCTGATCAGACTGTACGGATGCGCAAGATGATCTGAGTTTTTGCTGGTTGCACATGTAATCATAAGAAATGTTGTGTTCCAGCTCACATAGATTAATCTATGTGAGCCGGAACACAGCATTTCTTATAAGGTCACTTAGTAGGTTTTCGGACATTTATCAAGGGAAATAATTTTTGTTTGTTCCTTCTTGTATTCTGGCACACCAAGCCCCTTCTATCCATCTTGATTGAATGACACGATCATATTATGTCGGCTTTACTTTGAATGTACCAAGAGAAAATCAACTTTGATCGGCCATAAAAGCTATTTACAAACAATAATCAAGGTATGCATACTTCTGACGAATGGAGTATAGTAGTTGTAGCCATGGTACCAAAGCCATAATCCAAACTCATAAATCCATTAAAAATGATGAATCAGACTGTTCAGACCAACAGACATGGACCCCAGAATAAAGGGTGTAATCAGGTATCCGCGGATAGTAAGCATTACTTGGTAAGCAAGTTTTGCCCTCCATGCCAGTAGGCATAATACGAAGAAATACGTGCGGGATTTTGGGTCTACTTATGGCTCATCATTGGCAAAAACATCAGAAACAATGAACAAGAAACAAAACTCCTTGGTGTTAGCTGCAGCAACCAAAGTAGGACACAAGCCATATCAAAGTGGAACAGTCTGGGAAAATGAATGCTTAATAGCATCGATGTTAGACTGCTCTCTTGTACATGTGTATTGTAAATCATGTGATGCTCTAGTTGCTCTAGTTTGTGTCAGACCAGACGCTGGTGTTTTTATCTATCAAGGTAGACAATTGCCAGAGTGTCCGCTCCCGCCGGGCTTCCAGTGTTGGTCACTGCAATTCATCCAACATATCTCCTACTTGACTTGTGTTTCGCCAACGCATAAAGAACAACGGACAGCGGTCCTCTGTACCTTCTCATTTTGACCTCTTACAACTGATTGTATGGCTTCTTTACCTAGGAATGCACAGGCATTTTGATTGCAGTGTCATTCGTTTCTCTAGGTGACAGAGAAAGGTTGCGGCGGAGAAAACCAAGGGTCTTTGCAAGAAATATCTGAGATATACAGTCGACTCTCGTTATCTCGAAGCCCAAGTAACTCTCTGAAAAACTTCAAAATATACGTACCTCGGCATATCAGATTTGTGGAACTGAAGAAAACAATAAATCGAACAACCACATTTAACAAAATGAATCTGTAATTTAACTTCTGAAAATAGATATATTGAAAATATTGTGGAAAAGTGGAGAAATTGCTCCTTAGGAGCAATTTCTCCTCTTTTCCACAACATTATGTTATCTGTTCTGAGATTCCAATGTTAAAACAGGGACCAGATTTTCACTTCGAGATAAGCGGTTATTCGAGATAAGCGAGGTCGAGATAACGAGAGTCGACTGCACTGCCCAAAACATAACCTGGCTGAAATAGCACTACCAAGGTACGTGTCGGAGTGAACATGTCCCAAAGTTTGATTGCATAATGCATATTCATGCTTAAATTGTTTAGAAGGAGTCTACCGTGTCACTCTCATGGAATGGCATATAAAAATATTAAATTAAATTTCATTTGCCAGTCGCAGAGGAATTGATAGGATAAGTATTTGGTTATGATAATAGGATAATTTTCTCCAGTTCTCCATTAAGAGCATGTTGTGTGGGTACTCTTTAGAAGCAAATGTTTTTATGAAAAAAAAATAATCCAGAATTACATGTATGATCAAATACTCCACCCCCCCCCCCCCCACCCCCTACACACACACACACCAACAATTCCTCTGCCAATCGGCTTTGCTCCTGAGCAAAATTATCCAAGTCATATTGTAATATTGTAATATTCTGCAGTCGTCTTCGCTAGTTATGTTACTATAAAGAACACAGTCGTCTTATAAAAGATGTGTTTTAGACAGTAAGTTATCCGGGCGATCGTTGATGAAAATAAGTTAAAAGAACGGGAGCCTGCTGGACTCCAGATAAGATTCGGTGGATCTGACCCTTGGCCATTCAGTGCTCCAGATAACGATGCGCTAATCCACTTATGACTGAATACTTTAAGCTCACGATTCTCCACTTAACCCACTGAACCCTGCATACTATGCAAACAGGGTAGATCTAGATTACACGACTCGTGATGAATTGTCTTATCTGGATCTACATAGTTTGGCATTTGTTTTCAATTTAGAAACTCCTATTTTCAATGACGGACCCCAGCAGGCACATGACGCTTTTGCAACGTCGGCTCTACGTCGATGCAATGTCATGACGTTGCATCGACGTTGAGGCAACGTTGTATTAACGTCATGTGCTTGCTGGGACTGCTCCAAATTCAAAGACAGAAGAGACCACATCAGGAACTCAGGGGTGAAAGGGTTAATTAACAGTCTCCCGTGCAGAACCGTTTGAGAAAACGATTGCTCTAAAAAGAAAGAATTTGCCACCTATCATCTCCTACAGTTATTCGTCTCCCATTGCACCTAAAATTTTCAATTACAAAAACGTGCTGCAAGGGCTAAATACTGAGAACATTACTCGAAACCCCTCAGCGTGTTCCTGTAAAGCATCGGAGTTCTGCTATAATCCAGCCGGTCACGTCATAACAGGTGACCTCAATATAGCCAGGATTAGCAAACTCAGGGACATTCTTTCCAAAGGCCCTAAATATAGGGAACCCAGGTCTTTTACTTGGAAACAGAATTCCAAATTAATATTGTTGAAGAGTATGCACGACGCTGGGCCAAGAAAGAGGACGTGGAGGTTGACACCCTGTCTGAATGGGTTAAATCGGTAATGTCCTTGGTAAACAGACGTGTCTCAGTACTCAGCAGAACCATGTCTCGCCGACATGAATCGGTGTTTGATGATCAAGATGTTGCTGCTGAGTTAGCTGAAATCCATGAGAAGTTTGTCGTTGTTCCAGTCGACAAGGCATCTAACAACATTGTGTTTGTTTGCAAAACACACTATATAAACTGCTTAATGTATGAGTACCATGACCGGAAACCCTACATATAATCTTACTGCTATGTCCAAGGAAGAAATTCTACAAAACCACCATTCGGTGATGCTGACATTTGGAATTTCCCTCCCAGAGGAAGATATTGACCTTCCCAAACTGTACTGGATTCCTAAACTTCACAAGAATCCGTACAAACAAAGATATATTGCGGGTTCAGCTAAGTGCTCAACCAAGCCTCTTTCTCAGATTCTAACACGAATACTAACCGCAGTTAAAAAAGGCCTTCAGAAGTATCGTGACACTGCATATGCCAGAAGTGGTGTTAATCAGATGTGGATCCTGAAAAACTCCAAAGAGCTTTTACATAACCTAAAGGCACAATCTCTTCATTCTGACAACAGTGTAAAATCGTTCGATTTCTCTACTCTTTACACTACTATTCCTCATGATAAATTGAAATCTAAATTAAAGGCAATTATCAACCAGTGTTTCTTCCACAAGAATGGTAACCGTCGATTTCAGTATGTTGTCATTGGCTACAAAGACACATACTTCGTTCGGGATCACTCTGATGCGCCACAAAAATACTCAGATGCAGATGTCATAAAGATGCTGGAATATCTAATCGACAATATTTTTTGTGGAGTTCGGCGGTCGGATATTTCAGCAAACAATCGGCATACCGATGGGTACTAACTGTGCACCGTTACTTGCCGACTTGTTTTTATACTCGTGTGAGGCGGAGTTTGTACAAAGTCTCCTCCAAGCAGGCAAGAAACACCTCGCACAACAATTCGATTTCACCTACAGATATATAGATGATGTATTGTCTCTGAAAACCACAAAATTTGCAGAGTATTTAGAATTCATCTATCCACGTGAACTTGAAATAAAGGAAACAACGGAGATTGCAGCCTCCTCCTCATACTTGGATTGTTATCTCTACATTGACAATGGAAAGCTTACTACTAGGCTTTATGACAAACGGGATGACTTCAATTTTCCCATTGTTAACTTTCCATTCCTGAGCAGTAATATCCCTTCTGCACCAGCATACGGCGTTTACGTTTCACAGTTAATCCGTTATGCCAGAACCTGTTCAAATTATCAGGACTTCATGGAGCGTGGGAAAGTGCTCACTACAAATTTGTTGAGCCAGGGGTATCAAAAAACCAAACAGGTAGCAACACTTAAGAAGTTCTATGGGAGACATCATGATCTAGTCAATCCCTACAATGTGGCAGTTTCCAGAATTGTTTCTGATGTTTTTGCCAGTGACGCGCCATAAGTAGACTTCCCAAATCCCGGACATACGCTTCTACTGATATTTCCTTCGTTCAGGCCTATGGGCATGGTGGGCGAAGCTTGCTTACCAAGTAATGCTTACTATACGCGGACGCCTGATTACACCCTTTGTTCTGGGGTCCATGTCTGTTGGTCTGAACATTCTGATTCGTCATTCGTTTATGGCTTTATGAGTTTGGATTACGGCTTTGGTACCATGACCGCAACTACTACTACTGGCAGAGCTCTTTTCAGAAAACTGACAAAACAAAAAGTTTTCTCCCCTGAACGTGTATCCATTCACCTTAAATAACTTACAGTTGTATATACTTAGTTTTAAAACGAAATGTTTATAATCGATTTATATTGGTATTCTTCCGCCATTAATACTTACCACGCCCTGGACAGAATCAGAAGGCGCAAACTAATGATAGTTTTTCTTATTTGTCCTAGAAAATAGGATCTGTGACACTTCATGCAAATTGCCACCTCAAGGAGACATGTGCATGAAGTGTCAGATCCTATTTTCTAGGTAAAATAAGAAAAAGATATTTCAAAAGTCGTATGCTGAATTTTTTACCAGCATGCAAACTGTTACAGGAAATCAAATAATAATAATAACAATAACAACAACAACAATAATAATAATAATAATAATAATAATATATGCTTATACAACATCGGTTCAACGTCGATGCAACGCCATGACGTTGCATCGACGTTGAGGCGACGTTGTAATAACGTCATGTGCCTGCTGGGTATCTTGAAACAAATCATTTCCAAACCCATGCATAATTTTAACGTCATTCAGTATCTGTATGAATGTTTTATTGGCCGCGCCATACGTAAAGTTGTCTTCGAACATGCGCAAAATGCACAGGTTCAGAATCATCCTGCGCATGCGCAAGGACTCATCTGGACATTTCTTTCTTTGTACATTCTATAGTGTCCAATAATTCTGTTAGCGGACAGTGAAGGCCCTTGTCAGACTGCGCGGATGCTGTTCGCAAATGCCCGAAGACACGTTCAAGCATGGCAAGGCCCGTATTATTTACAATTATAATCGTATCCTCCATCATGATCTAGCCTAAACATGTTGTTTTCGAATGGTGTAAACGTCATAGAACACGTCACGTTGTCTTGGTAATGGTTGTTGTAGTCGTACGTGATTATTTGGTGCACGCGGAAATCCGTGTCATTATTCTCATGTACTGTCATTTCTGCTGGCAGACTTTCAAATCGTATGGGCTGAAAGTATAGAAGAATACCCAATAACTCTTTCACTGCCACAAGCGATAATAATAGGATTTTGCAAACAGCATAGATCCAGATGAGATGCCTCAATGAGTCGTCTCATCTGGATCTATGCTGTTTGACATTCAATCTTTCAACTTTTCATGTAAATGTCTTTCCAAACGATAGATCTATGCTGTTTGACTTTCAGTCTTTCAACTTTTCATATAAACGTCTTTCCAAACGATTGTTTGTTAAACCCCCCCCCCCCCCCCAAAAAACAGATGACAAATGTCATCTGAAATTTGGCGCCGAAAGAGTTAATGCTATATCTGAAACAAATTTAATCTGCACCACTCTCTGGGAAGATTCAGCAGACGACAAATTGATACTATTGTTTTTATTTTCTATTTTCGCCAAAAATATGCTTTGAAATTTCTCGCAGATTTTCTCCTGAGGAGACAATGTGCACGAAAATGTGAAGCCTATTTACTGGGCAAAATAAAAGAAACTCCAAATGGTGTCTGCTATGTTTTAATCCAGCGTGCTAAGCGCTAATAAATTGAGACTCAATGTATCTTATGACATGGGCGTCAAGAAAATACTTAGATCAGCCTGCGCATGCCTCTGGACATATTACCTCTGCAAAGAGTAAAAGTGACCGAATATAAATTGACAGAGCAACGAGCCCTCAGTATGTGTATCGCCTAATTAATTCATATACAATATTCTAATAGGATGATGCTTTGAGCTATATTAGCTAGTCTACTTTGCGACCCCCTGGAAAAATATTTACATTATATACACAAAATACATTATATATATTAAAACATACTATAAATCTCTACATACAGTGTTTTCCAGGTTTGACATTGTCATCAAGAAAACATACCTATATATTTTTTACCCCCTTAAACCCCACTTTTATATTATAAAACTTGGATTTACATGGGTATACATTATTTTTTTTTTATTTCTGCTCAAAAAGTAGTTGTGGTCATGGTTCCCAAGCCGTAAATCTATCTCACAAATCCGTAAACGAACGACAAATCAGAATATTCAGACCAACAGGCATGGACCCCAGAATAAAGGGTGTAATCAGGCGTCCGCAAAAACATAGATTGTGTGTACTGCTGAGACGGTTCTATCCATGTTTTGAGCAGAAATGTGAAAAATATCAGACTTTTGGTGTGAAATTTTCAATATATTTAAAATGCCGTGTTTTCGTAAAGGCACCATATCCCTCAAAAATTGACATTTTATTGTCCAAGAAAGATTTGATAAATTGATACATGGTATTAATATAATCATAAAATGTGGCACCTGACAGCCTGTAAAATTTCAGTTAGTCTCTTGCTCTTGAAATGAAATGATTTTTTATCGTATCTCTGAATTAATGTTGCCAACATTAATTCAAATATATGATAAAAAATCATTTCATTTTTGATTCAGTTCAAAAACGAGAGACTAACTGAAATTTTACAGGCTGTCAGATGCTGCATTTTATGATCATATTGATACTATATATCAATTTATTAACTCTTTCTTGAATAAAAAATGCCTATTTTTGAGGGATATGGAGCCTTAATGTGAAAGAAGATTCTGATGTGTAGGAAAAAATAGCTTATGTATTAAGACGTACAATTCATAAGCGCATACAATTGTTAAATGTCACCAATAAAAGTTTGATAACATTTTAAAAGAAATACAATAAGGAGCTAAGACTTCTAAGCCACTCATTACGATTGAAATATATTGGAAATTTTATTGGGAAAAAAAAAGGATAATTTTCAGATAAAAAATTCTGATACTTTTCGTGTTCCTGCTCAAAACATAGATTGTGGGTACTCGTTAGAACCGCCTCGCCGAGGCGGTTCTAACGAGTACCCACAATCTATGTTGTTAAGCAGAAATAAGAAAATAATGTGTACCCCTGTAAACCCCAGTTTTACTATATAAAAGAGGGGTTTAAGTGGATCAAAATTATATAGGTATGTTTTCGTGATGCTTAAAGTTAGGATTAATAATTTATTATATACTTTGATAATGTAGAGTCTCATTCTTACCCATATCGATTATCCTCTTCAATTGAAGCAATAACGTTTGTAAAACGTTCAATATTTACTTAGAATTATATAGAATTTCAGTAATCCGGAATGAAATCGAAATTTGTCGGACATGCTATTTACCTTCTTTACCAGGCAGTCACGGGACAAGGTTTGTTACATTATACTGCACGACACGACTTAAAACGCGGTGTATAAAAAAACAAAAACAAAAAAAAAAACAAACAAAAAACAAAAAAAACAAAAACAAAAAAAAAACAACGTTGCAAGTATTCCTTTTTTTTGGGTGGGTGGGGGTGGGGGGGGGGGGGGTTACAGTCGCTCTTTTTGTGAAGAAAAAAAAAATGCACAAATATTTAATAAAAAGGTTACTGAATTTGTATTAAGATATATATTGTGGGGCTACATATTTTGTGGAAACTCATTGTTTCAGCCGAACGGACTTGCAATTAAGCTCGTCGGTTCCGCTTAAACAATTCATCCCCACAAAATATGTTTCCATACAAATCCAATTACCTAGGAATATTGAACTAATCTTCAGATATCCTTGATGTAAGAATACATATCAATATAAATTGACAGTGAATTGCACACTTCTTTCATAGAAACTGGAGGACATGGGGGCGATAATGTAGAAGGCCCGGGACGTCACACAGATTTCCTATCTCCCCAAGCAACATCCTGTGCCCAAAACATTTGTGAGACCAGTGGTGTATGAAATTTATGAGTCCGAGATGTACACTGACACACTCATTTCTAAACACCAGTGGGTATTTTTATAATATAACCTTGTTGCGTGTTGCATATAAAATACTAGTCATTATTACAGAAAATGATTTTTTTTACTGACCGCTAAAAGTAAAAACGATGGTTTTGTTTCGGTAGGAAGTGAGTTCCATCCCAGCGCAACACATCGTTCAAACAACGTCGCATCAACGTCGATGCAACGTCATGACGTTGCATCGACGTTGATGCAACGTTATTATAACGTCATGTGCCCGCTGGCGTAGCTTTGGTACAGAACTTGACAAGAAGAGATATTTTAGATCTAGAGAATTGATGAGATGTCCTAAGGTTAAGTTTTCTAACGTTGTTGATCATACAAGGACTACTCACCCAGTTTGTGAAATATATAGTAAACAGCATTGTACAAGTTGTATATCTGTTGCAAGATTCTGTGTTGCCCACACGAATAGTTGCATAATAGGAACGGGACGGATACGATGGCCAAACGGTGATATTTCCACTGGTCCTCAGAATACCTGATGAGGTAAGAAATAAAAAAACATTAAACTATGATACCCCGCCATTATCGTGTCGCGGGCAGATAACATTGACGAAATTTGCCCATTAGCAATCACAAACCAGATCTCCTTCATATCAATGCATGTACCAAGTTTGGTCAAAATCCCTTAACATTTACTCAAGTTTTCGTCTGGAAACGAAAATATGGACGTGTCTCAGGCAGATAAATCCATCAAAATTTGCCGAAATTTGCCCATTAGCAATTCCAATGTAGATGTCCACAATATCAATGCACATACCAAGTTTGGTGAAAGTCAATGGACATTTACTCAAGTTATCATCTGGAAACGAAAATATGGGCGTGTCTCGGGCAGATGACTCCGTAAAATTTTGACGAAATTTGCCCATTAGCAGTCCCAAACCAGATCTCCACAATATCAATGCACATACCAAGTTTTGTGAAAATCCATTGATGTTTACTCAAGTTATCATCCGGAAACGAAAATATGGGCGTGTCTCGGGCAGATAACTCCGTCAAAATTTGACGAAATTTGTCCATTAGCAGTCCCAAACCAGATCTCTACAATATCAATGCACACACCAAATTTGGTGAAAATCCATTGATGTTTACTCAAGTTATCATCCGGAAACGAAAATATGGGCGTGTCTCGGGCAGATAACTCCGTCAAAATTTGAGGAAATTTGCCCATTAGCAGTCCCAAACCAGATCTCCACAATATCAATGCACACACCAAATTTGGTGAAAATTAATTGATGTTTACTTAAATTATCATCCGGAAAAGAAAAACGGACGGACGGATGGACAGACACACGGACGTCCAGCGTGAAACCGTAATACCCCGCAACAACTGTGTGGCGGGGTATGAAAATGTAGAAATTAAGTATACGTACCCACGTGAACCACAACATCAGAAAACATAGTGTCAGATATGTGCATCTAATGAAGACTCAGATAAGCCTGTGCTTTCATATTGTCTGATCAGAATCTTAACTGGGCGCATTTGAACAACCAAAGATGCCAAGTTTCTTCATGCGGACAAGAAAGGCTGTGATCTGACTGCACGGATGCATGTTAGAAGGTACATTTTCTCAAGTTGTGGTTTTTGTGTTATTAATCCTTATCATGCTGAATAAATTAAGATGCCACGCCTTCTTCTAATTTTCGGCCAATCAGATTACTTTATCCAGACTGTTGATATAAATTCACATACTGAATGACAAACAGTGCAGATCCAGATCAGTTGGCTTCTTTTGTAGCCAACTGATGAGATTTGCACTGTTTGCTGAGGCAGGGTATATCCAGGTTCAGCAGGCCAAGGTTTAAACCACATTTTTAACGCCACTTTACCTGCTAAATGCTGATTATGGTAAATATAAATTTTGCAAATGTAGTTTGTTGAACACAGGTATATGTTATTTCAGTCGACTCTCGTTATCTCGAAGTGTAGGGGACTATCTCAGAAAACTTCGAGATAACCGTACCTCGACTATCAGATTTGCAGAATTAAGAAAAAAAATAATCGATCAACCACATTTCACAAATGAATTTGTAATTTGACTCCTGAAGTTAGAAGTATATTGGAAATATTGTGGAATAGGAGAAATTGCTCCATATAAGCAAATTTTCCTCTTTTCTACAATATTTTGATACCTGTTGTTAAATTTTTATATTCAATCAGGGATCAGGGCCCAGTTGTTCAAAGCGTCGTTAGCTATAGAGCTCGTTAAGGGTCATTTCGTTAACTGTTTTAGCGGATTCATTATACAATATTCTGATATGTTTTGCTGGAAAAATGTGAGTAGCTTTTGCACTGCACTGCAAAAGCTACTGACATTTTTTCATCAAAAAACTTCAGCATATTTGCTAATCACTCGATGTAAATTTTAACGAATCGTTAACTTACGACATCGTTAGCTTTGAACAACTGGGCCCAGATTTTTACGTCGAGATAAGCAAAGTCGAGATAACGAGAGTCGACTATACTTAAAGGGACTGGATACACATGTTAGATTTTCCTCCATGTTTTAAAGGGAGACTACTTTTGAGACATACTGTATACTTGCCTGTGCACCAAGCCCCTTCGTAAAAGGGAACTGCTCTAAATAATGAGAGTTTGCTTCCATTGGAACACATTTTCTCCGTTTGGAGTAGCCTCATGTTTAAAAGAAGGTAAAACAATTTTAACAGTTGCCTTCTTTTATAGTGACATTTGCCTTCTTTTAATGTTTATCTACTTCCCTTAAGTTGTTCATCTGATCCAAGTCCTAAATGTTTAACCCATTTTAGTTTGGAAACCCTCAAAAGGGTAACTGGCAAACAGTGCAGACCCAGGTTAGGCGCCACAGAACGCGGCTGCTGATCAGGTATCCATTGTTTCCAAATAGCTCTGTTGAACCTTATTTCTCACGGAACGGATTCCTCACACGTGTGAAAAATTCGGTCCGATTTGTCACGCGGCGTGAAGAATTGGACCGAATTTTTCACAGCTGCCGAACGTATTCCTCACCTATCTGTGACAAACTCGTAATTTATCACACCGACGTGAGGAATCCGTTCCGTGAAATATACGGTTCAACATAGCTCAGCTATTGTTTTCTTTGAATATCTAAATCACATAGCCTAACATACCATAACCCATTCATGCCTAGCGTCCTGTTAATGGGACATTTACAAACAATCTAGACCCTGATCAGACGACACAGAACACGGCGTCTGATCAAAGTCTACATTGTTTGCATTAAATACAGGAAATTCTATGAAACACAGCATTAACGAAAACTAACTAGACACCCTTTACATTGCAAATGGACCGGTCCGCAGAGTGAAGGTAGGAGATTCCATTCGGCATAAATGTGTTAAACTCAAATAGGGCGTTTTTTCCCTGAAGATGCCTCAAGGTATCTACTACGTCTGCGGTTTGGAGGTGGTCGGGTGGTGCGAAGGTGTCATGTATCTCATGTCACCGGGGCGTCCAGCTGATATTGGCTTACAGTTGGGCAAGGTCTGCTATCCTTGTAGCGGGTAAGGGTAGGGAGGTGATGTTTTTATTTCTTCTGTTTCTTCACTTTCATTCCTGTTCCTCTTTCTTCCCTGTCCCTCTCTTTCATCTCTTCTGCTATCTCTTCTGTTGCTTTTTCTCCCTTTCTCTGGGAGACGATACAAAATGACCCACAAGGGTTGACGTGTCGTTAAACCCCAACACAATAAAAAAAAAACTACGTCTGCGAATAACAAAGGCTCTGGCCATTACGAAAACATTCCTATTCAAATATACTGAAAATTTCACACCAAAAAATTAAAAAAAAAAAAAATTCAAACAAAAAATTCTGATATAATTCATATTTCTGCTCATTACATAGATTGTGGGTATTCGTTAGAACCGCCTCGTACTGACAATCCAGAAATAAGAAAATTAGTGTATACCCCTGTAAACCCCAGTTTTACTATAAAAAAGTGGGGTTTAAGGGGGTCAAAATTATGTAGGCGTGTTTTCATGATGTGAGACTGCGCTTATGCGCAGGCTCGCCTGAGCCTTTGCTTGTTGCCTAAGCGATAAGTACCGTTTTCTCATGTGCCAACTCAGATAGAAAATATTCAACTAAATGTGATTGGTAGGGAAACTTTGTCACAAAGGAGCATGAAACAAGTTCTGAGGAGACGTTTTTTTTTTTTTGTTTTTTTTTTTGTTCTGAATTATCCATGCTCATAAATGACAGAAACGTGAGCTAAACGAACCTTCTGACATGTGCGCCCATCGAAGACTCAGATCAGCCTGTGCAGTCTGACCAGAGTTGTCGTTGTCCGCATGAAGCCATTTTCTATCAATGGCTATCCATTACGAAAACACGCCTATTCAAATATATGGAAAATTTCACCTCCAAAAAACTAAAATTTTTCAGATACAAAAACTGTGATATTTTTCATATTTCTGCTCAAAACATAGATTGTGGGTACTCGTTAAAACCGCCTCGGCGAGGCGGTTCTAACGAGTACCCACAATCTATGTTTTATGCGGTAATAAGAAAAAAAATGTATACCCCTGTAAACCCCAGTTTTACTATATAAAAGTGGGGTTTAAGGGGGTCAAAATTATATAGGCGTGTTTTCGTGATGAAAAATGCGCCAAATAAAAATACTGATGTGACTGCGATTGTAACTTCGCTGCGTGCACACGTCGGAATGTATTTTTCTGACATTGCGTCTCGTAATTTATTTGAAAATAAATGAATGGCGAAAGTAAAACTATTTGTTTGTTTGTGTTGAGGTTTAACGGCCCACTGATCCTATTAGGGTCATGTTGAGCGCGGTACACACTTTTCCTGGGAAGGCTGTTCTCTAAGCGGTTAACCAGTACTTGTGCACATTCTTTCGCCAAAAAACTGGCAATGATCAACCTCCACGAAAGAATGTTGCCGGTGTAACAGTTTATCTTGCACCCCTGGGCAGCTTGCCCCCCAGGGGAGCAAGATAACCCGGGGTATCTTGCCCCCCACCCTGGGCAGCTTGCCCCCCCACTCCCCCCACCCCAGAAAACCTGGCAAACTCAATTCTAAATGATATTTATTTTTTTTATATATAACAAATCTATATCACACAATTATCAGAACAGTAGTAATGTATGTTTTTCATTATTTTACTTTTTATAGAGGAGGTTGGAGCTAAGAAACTGTAGCCTAAGCATTTTCCTCCCAAACTCAGAAGTCCTTGTAGACACAATTCAGAAAGATATTTTATCACTTTTAATAGAATTTCCCACTGAACAGGTCATTAGAGAAATTCCAGTATCTGACATTACCTATCTTTCTTCTAACAGAAAGGAGTAGGGGTTAAGATACCCTGGCCTGGGCAGCTTGCACCCCCGAGGGTGAAGATACCCTGGCCTGGGCAGCTTACCCCCCACCCCTGGTAACTTGGTAAATTCCGATCTGAAAAGCTATTTAATCATTTTAAATTTAAAATTCTAATGCACAGACATTAGAATGGTAGTAGAACCTGCTTTTACCTATTTTTTCACTTTACGGGAAGGGCTTGGGGCCAAAATACTGTGGTCAATAAGTTTCCTCCCAAGCTTATAAAATCTTGTAAACAAAATTAAAGTTCAGAATGTTATTTTTATCTTTTTAAAACATTTTCCCATTTAACAGGTCATTTGAATATTTATATTACTATTTATTATCTATCTTTCTTCAGATAGGCTGTAGTGGGGGGTAAGATACCCTGACCTGGGCAGCTTGCCCCCCGGGGGTGAAGATACCCTGGCCTGAGCAGCTTGCCCCCCACCCCTGGACACTTGGCAAACTCCAATCTGAAAAGCTATTTAATCATTTTTAACTTAAAATTCTAATGCGCAGATATTAGAATGGTAGTAGTACCTGCTTTTACCTACTTTTTCACTTTACGGAAAGGGATTGGGGCCAAAATACTGTGGGTCAATAAGTTTCCTCCCAAGCTCAGAAAATCTTGTAAACCAAATTAAAGTTCAGAATGTTATTTTTATCTTTTTAAAACAATTTCCCATTTAACAGGTCATTTGAATATTTCTGTTGCTTTTTTTATCTATCTTTCTTCAGATAGGCTGGGGTGGGGGTAAGATACCCTGGCCTGGGCAGCTTGCCCCCGGGGGTGAAGATACCCTGGCCTGGGCAGCTTGCCCCCCACCCCTGGAAACTTGGCAAACTCCCATCTGAAAAGCTATTTAATCATTTTAAACTTAAAATTCTAATGCACAGACATTAAAATGGTAATAATACCTGCTTTTACCTATTTTTTCCCTTTACGGGAAGGGATTGAGGCCAAATTACTGTGGCCCGAGAGGTTTGCTCCCAAGCTCAGAAAATCTTGTAAACCAAATTAAAGTTCAGAATGTTATTTTTATCTTTTTAAAACAGTTTCCCATTTAACAGGTCATCTGAATATTTCTGTTGCTTTTTATTATCTATCTTTCTTCAGATAGGCTGGGGTGGGGGGTAAGATACCCTGGCCTGGGCAGCTCGCCCCCGGGGGTGAAGATACCCTGGCGTGGGCAGCTTGCCCCCCACCCCTGGAAACTTGGCAAACTTCAATCTGAAAAGCTATTTAATCATTTTAAACTTAAAATTCTAATGCACAGACATTAGAATGGTAATAGTACCTGCTTTTACCTATTTTTTCCCTTTATGGAAAGGGATTGAGGCCAAATTACTGTGGCCCAAGAAGTTTGCTCCCAAGCTCAGAAATCTTGTAAACCAAATTAAAGTTCAGAATGTTATTTTTATCTTTTTAAAACAATTTCTCATTTAACAGGTCATTTGAATATTGTCATTTGAATATTTCTGTTACTTTTTATTATCTATCTTTCTTCAGATAGGCTGGGGTGGGGGATAAGATACCCTGGCCTGGGCAGCTTGCCCCCTGGGGGTGAAGATACCCTGGCCTGGGCAGCTTGCCCCCCACCCCTAGAAACTTGGCAAACGCAGATCAGACAAGCTATTTAATCATTTAAAACGTAAAATTCTAATGCACAGACATTAGAATGGTATTAGTACCTGCTTTTACTTAATTTTACTGTATCTCTTTTTTTCTGTATCCTCTCCTCTACATTGGGATAAAATAGCATAGGTGCAAGCTTCTAAGGCTCTCAATTTCCTCCTATCCAGTAAAAGATGGATATGTACATAAAAAATCAGTTTTGCCATTTTATTGTTATAAGGATTTTTATTTAAAAGAAGAAAAAAACTTACTGAATTAAGTTGTGTAAGATTTTCTTGAGGCGGGGGGTGGGGGGGGGGTGGGGGGGGCGGGGGGGGGGGGGGGCAAGCTGCCCAAGCCAGGGTATCTTCATCCCCAGGGGGCAAGCTACCCAGGCCATGGAATCTTAACCCTTCCTGTTTAGAGAAAAATGGTTAATGGTCAATATTATGAATTTTCAAATGACTGTTCAATAGGAAAGTCTATTAAGTGATAAACTATCTTTCTGAATGGAGGAAGGGAGGGGGTGGGGGCAAGCTGCCCAGACCAGGGTATCTTCACCCCCGTGGGGCAAGCTGCCCAGGCCACGATATCTTACCCCTACCCCTTTCTATTTAGAGAAG
This sequence comes from Anodontia alba, assembly GCA_964016985.1. NCBI lineage: Eukaryota > Metazoa > Mollusca > Bivalvia > Lucinida > Lucinidae > Anodontia > Anodontia alba. The sequence goes on from OZ024829.1 coordinate 3,683,181, forward strand.
AATGGTTAATGGTCCATTTTATGACTATTCAAATGACTGTTCAAAATGAAAGTCTATTCAGTGATAAACTATCTTTTGGAATGGAGTCTGCCAGGTTTTCTGGCATAGTTGCTAGCTTCTAAGGCCACAATATTCTGGACCTCAATTTCCTCCTATCAGGTGAAAGATGCATATGCACATAAAAAATTAGTTTATCCATGTATCTATCATAAAGATTTTTATTTAAAAGGAATAAAATCTTTCTGAATAAAGTTCTATCAGGTTTTCTAGGGGTGGGGGTCAAGCTGCCCAGGCCACGGTATCTTACCCCCCGCCTCACCTCCAGCCATAGAAAAATAGTTGATGGTCAATATTATGAATATTAAAATGACTGTTTAATAGGAAAGTCTATTAAGTGATAAATTGTCTTTTAGAATGGAGTCTGCCAGCTTTTCTGGCATAGGTGCAAACTTCTAAGGCCACTATATTCTGGCCCTCAATTCCCTCCTATCAGGAAAAAGATGCATATGCACACACATGTAAAAATCAGTTTTCCCATGTTTCTATTATAAGGATTTTTATTTTAAAAAAATAAAATCTTTCTGCATTAAGTTCTGTCAGGTTTTCTTGGGGTGGGGGGCTAGCTGCCCAGGCCAGGGTATCTTCACCCCCGGGGGGCATGCTGCCCAGAGGCAGCTTCACCCCCGGGGGGCAAGCTGCCCAGGGTGGGGACAAGATACCGGGGGGCAAGCTGCTCAGGGTGCAAGATAAACCGGTACACCGGGCCCGCCGGGGGTCGAACTTGCAACTTCTTGATCACCAGTCGGATGCGCATCCAACTGAGCCATAGAGGCCGGCATAAAGTTATTCATCTTTAAATTAGTAGATGTATTATTAACTGAGAGCAAGAAGAGACTGCTTATGCAGAGGGTGATCTTATTCTATTCCACTGTGACACGATTAAAGGCACATTTTGCTTCACATATCTTGACCCTTCTCTTGCTCAACACGACATGCCATGTCTTAGCAAACAGTGTAGATCCAGATCAGTTGGCTTCTGAAGAAGCCAACTGATTGGATCTGCACTGTTTGTCATTTTATATGTTAATTTCTGTCAAAATTCCAGATCAAGTAATCTGAATGGCTGAAAATTAGAAGTGGGCGTGGCATCTTAATTTATTCAGCATGAGAAGGGTTAATATTATTTAATGGAGATGTTGCATTGATGAGTTAGGAACCCTTCACGCGGACGGAACAAGTCTTGTGTATACCACAGTAGAACTAAGGGCGAGGGTTGTGGTCACGTAAAATCGGTTTAAGCCCCTAGTAATATTGTCAAGGCGGTGCTACTGCTGTGGTTTACTATGTCTGTCTTTGTATGTCTTTGCATGTTTGTCTCGGCGCATTTTTTTTTTTTTTTTTTTTGGAAGAAACTGTCTTCTTGGCTTTCTGCTCGTAGTGTTTTTATTGTGATGCCATTATTTTAAGTGAGTACTTCTTTCTCTTTGGTGTCTTTTGTTTGTTTGTGTTGAGGTTTTACGGCCCAGTCAACCCAATGGGGTCATGTCGAGCGCGGTCAGTTTACCTAACCACACGTTTACTGGGCAGGCTTAGTCCTCTAAGCGGTTAACCAGTATTGTGCACATTCTTTCGCCAGAAACTGAAAACTGCCCTTCTTGAATCAGCGGAAGGGAGAGAATGACCGTAGAAAATATTTCATGATCAATCTCCACGGAAGAATGTTGCCGACCTCGGCGGGGGTTGAACCCGCGACCTCCTGGTCTCCAGTCGGACGGCGCATCCAACTGAGCCACCGAGGCCGGCTCTCTTTGATGTCTTGAAACGTAAGGTGTTAGGTAATTGTATCGATTCCTGGTCACTGCCTTCCTTTCTATGGATACATTTTCAGGGGAGATAAATGTTTCAGATTTGTTTTATATCTCTTGTAAAAAGGATCTACTCTAAAAGGAAAGAATTTGCTCCCTTTTGGAGCAAATTCTTTCCTTTTAGAGTAGATTCATTTTTAGAAGGGAACATGTGTACAGGATAGCAAACACTAAATCACAAAACTAGGCTTTCTTCTAAAATGGAAACTCCATCAAGTGTATACAGGTTTCTTACGATAACTTTCAGCCAGCAATTGTTGCACAAGAATCCAGAGAATGCTACTCTCTTTATACTTGTGGTATGTATTCGTATTTGTCTCGAAGACTCTTTTTTGGGACTGCGCTTAGTTAACCGAAACGTTCTCGGTTACTGCTAAGAAAGCAACCTTTCTGTTCAGATGTGTCATGTTCGGTGGCCGGTAGCGACTATCCTCAAAGCATTCGCAAGCCGTCGTATGGCACTACCAAAATGGTGTACTATGCGAGTAAAATTTATGCATGCTTGTTAGTAACTAATGATTATTGATATAGTTTATACTAACATCAAGTTTCGTCCACGAGAATAACGGCTAAGCTCTAACAGGAGGTCACAAAGACGGATTTACAATTATCGTTCAGAAATTTCAGAAGATGAGAAACAGTTTTTGAAAAACTCCCGCGAGGGATTTACTAAACACAGACTAGGTCTCAACACAATATACTGACTTTAATTTCATACCTGCAATGGCATCTACTTCAGCGACATCCAGATCACTGCTAACCAATCTCCACTCAAGGCCTGCCCAGTTAGATCTGAAGTCGGGAAAGTGGTGAGCTGGACTAGGATACGTAAATGTAAAGAGAGTGTCTCCTACTGTATGGGTGTCCCAGAAGTCATGTTTACTCTGGTCGTTACATGTGGGTATGTCGTAACAAGCAGCTGTTAACAAAATTATATTCTCTTATTTATTGTTTGCTATACGGATCATTACGAAAACAAACCTATTCAAATATACTGAAAATTTTACAACCAAAAAATGAAAAAAATTCAGATAAAAATTCTGATATTTTTCTTATTTGTGTTCAAAAACATAGATTATGGGTACTCGTTAGAACCGCCTCGCCGAGGCGGTTCTAATGAGTACCCATAATCTATGTTTTTGAACACAAATAAGAAAAATTATTCATACCACTGTAAACCCCAGTTTTACTATTTAAAAGTGGGGTTCAAGGGGGTCAACATAATATAGACATGTTTTCGTGATGTGAATCTTTCCAAATAAGAAACAATAATATTACATATAATATTTCAGGCGTACAAAAATACAAGATTGCGCATCCACGCAGTCTAATTAAGGTCTGCATTGTTCGTTATTATTAAACTTTAATTTTAAAGATTCTATCAGCGAAGAGCGTAGACGATTATCAGACAACGCGGATGTGCAGGCTGATCTGCGTATCTACGCTGCTCGTATATGATAAGATTGTTTTCAGTTTGTGTGCAGATAAATCGATTGAAATACTTCAGCTTATTACGCGCGATTCTCTGTTAACTTTATGAGCCTATAAATGAAATTAAATTGAAAACTAGAAACTTGAGATTGTAAAACACTATGCCGCCAACTAAATAATTGTTTCGATAAATGACCAATTTTGAGATATCTTGTACATACAATGGACGAACAAAGTAAAGGCAACGTACCTTCTTATGTTTTTTTATAGTTTGTAAATTGATGAATACTCATCGGGTCGAACCTAGAGAAAAAATGTCTCAAAACATATGCACAATAAGAATGATCATTTTACTCTCCCTCCAGTGCAGCCTGGTACGATCAACTTAAGTAGTCAGTGTTATATGCGCAAACAGTAAATGCCATATCAGTAGTCGAAGATTTCACCCCTATGGATTCTTATATGATACTTCAGGGTAAAATTTGACAGTATTTGGCCTGGGACATTCAGTTTTGTCGCTGTTAGTGTTTTATCTGTGAACCGAATTGTTACGTATGACAGCATATGTGGAAAAGCATGTAGAAAGTTTGGGGCCTCAGTTACTTACTGAGCGCCTAGCAAAGACTCTCGTCAGACTAGATGGATGCCAAGGCTGATCTGAGTCTTCGCTGTCAGCATGTAGAAAGTTTGGGGCCTCAGTTACTTACTGAGCGCCTAGCAAAGACTCTCGTTAGACTGAGTGGATACCATGTATGTAGAAAGTCTGGGGCCTCAGTTACATACGGAGCGCCTAGCAAAGACTCTCGTCAGACTGGATGGATGCCAAGGCTGATCTGAGTCTTCGCTGATTCGCACGATTAAAGATTGCGTCCTCAGCTACTTACTGAGCGCCTAGCAAAGACTCTTGTCTGACTGGATGGATGCCAAGGCTGATCAGAGTCTTCGCTGTCAGCATGTAAAAAGTTTGGGGCCTAAGTTACTTACTGAGCGCCTAGCAAAGACTCTCGTCAGACTGGATGGATGCCAAGGCTGATCTGAGTCTTCGCTGTCAGCATGTAGAAAGTTTGGGGCCTCAGTAACTTACTGAACGCCTAGCAAAGACTCTCGTCAGACTGGATGGATGCCAAGGCTGATCTGAGTCTTTGCTGTCAGCATGTAGGAAAGTTTGGGGCCTCAGTAACCTTCTGAGCGCCTAGCAAAGACTCTCGTCAGATTGGATGGATGCCGAGGCTGATCTGAGTCTTCGCTGTCAGCATGTAGAAAGTTTGGGGCCTCAGTTACTTACTGAGCGCCTAGCAAAGACTCTTGTCAGACTGGATGGATGCCAAGGCTGATCAGTGTCTTCGTTGTCAGCATAATCAAAGCTTGGGTCCTCAGCTACTTACTAAGCGCCTAGCAAAGACTCTTGTCAGACTGGATGGATGCCAAGGCTGATCAGAGTTTTCGCTGTCAGCATGCAGAAAGTTTGGGACCTCAGCTACTTACTGAGCCCCTAGCAAAGACTCTCGTCAGACTGGATGGATGCCAAGGCTGATCAGAGTTTTCGCTGTCAGCATGTAGAAAGTTTGGGGCCTCAGTTACTTACTGAGCGCCTAGCTAAGACTCTCGTCAGACTGAGTGGATACCAAGGCTGATCTGAGTTTTCGCTGTCAGCATGTAGAAAGTTTGGGGCCTCAGTTACTTACTGAGCGCCTAGCAAAGGCTCTCGTCAGACTGGATGGATGCCAAGGCTGATCTGAGTCTTTGCTGTCAGCATGTAGAAAGTTTGGGGCCTCAGTTACTTACTGAGCGCCTAGCAAAGACTTTCGTTAGACTGAGTGGATACCGAGGCTGATCTGAGTCTTCCCTGCCAGCATGTAGAACGTTTGGGGCCTCAGTTACTTACTGAGCGCCTAGCAAAGACTCTCGTCAGACTGGATGGATGCCAAAGCTGATCTGAGTCTTCGCTGTCAGCATGTAGAAAGTTTGGGGCCTGAGTTACTTATTGAGCGCCTAGCAAAAACTCTCGTAAGACTGAGTGGAGACCAAGGCTGATCTGATTCTTTGCTGTCAGCATGTAGAAAGTCTGGGGCCTCAGTTACTTACTGAGCGCCTAGCAAAGACTCTCGTCAGACTGAGTGGATACCAAGGCTGACCTGAGTCTTCGCTGTCAGCATGTAGAAAGTTTGGGGCCTCAGTTACTTACTGAGCGCCTAGCAAAGACTCTCGTCAGACTGAGTGGATACCATGTATGTAGAAAGTCTGGGGCCTCAGTTACTTACAGAGCGCCTAGCAAAGACTCTCGTCAGACTGAGTGGATACCAAGGCTGATCTGAGTCTTCGCTGTCAGCATGTAGAAAGTTTGGGGCCTGAGTTACTTACTCAGCGCCTAGCAAAGACTCTTGTCTGACTGGATGGATGCCAAGGCTGACCAGAGTCTTCGTTGTCAGTATGATAAAAGCTTGGGTCCTCAGCTACTTACTGAGCGCCTAGCAAAGACTCTTGTCTGACTTGATGGATGCCAAGGCTGATCAGAGTTTTCGCTGTCAGCATGTAGAAAGTTTGGGGCCTCAGTTACTTACTGAGCCCCTAGCAAAGACTCTCGTCAGACTGGATGGATGCCAAGGCTGACCAGAGTCTTCGCTGTCAGCATGTAGAAAGTTTGGGGCCTCAGTTACTTACTGAGCGCCTAGCAAAAAGACTCTCGTCAGACTGAGTGGATACCAAGGCTGATCTGAGTCATCGCTGTCAGCATGTAGAAATTTGGGGCCTCAGTTACTTACTGAACGCCTAGCAAAGACTCTCGTCAGACTGAGTGGATATCAAGGCTGATCTGAGTCTTCGCAGTCAGCATGAGGAAAGTTTGGGGCCTCAGTTACTTACTGAGCGCCTAGCAAAGACTCTTGTCAGACTGGATGGATGTCAAGGCTGATCTGAGTCTTCGCTGTCAGCAAGTAGAAAGTTTGGGGCCTCATTTACTTACTGAGCGCCTAGCAAAGACTCTCGTCAGACTGAGTGGAGACCAAGGCTGATCTGAGTCTTCGCTGTCAGCATGTAGAAAATTTGGGGCCACAGTTACTTACTAAGCGCCTAGCAAAGACTCTCGTTAGACTGAGTGGATACCAAGGCTGATCTGAGTCTTCGCTGTCAGCATGTAGAAAGTTTGGGGCCTCAGTTACTTACTGAGCACCTAGCAAAGACTCTCGTTAGACTGAGTGGATACCAAGGCTGATCTGAGTCTTCGCTGTCAGCATGTAGAAAGTATGGGGCCTCAGTTACTTACTGAGCGCCTAGCAAAGACTCTCGTTAGACTGAGTGGATACCAAGGCTGATCTGAGTCTTCGCTGTCAGCATGTAGAAAGTTTGGGGCCTCAGTTACTTACTGAGCACCTAGCAAAGACTCTCGTTAGACTGAGTGGATACCAAGGCTGATCTGAGTCTTCGCTGTCAGCATGTAGAAAGTATGGGGCCTCAGTTACTTACTGAGCGCCTAGCAAAGACTCTCGTCAGTCTGAGTGGATACCAAGGCTGATCTGAGTCTTCGCTGTCAGCATGTAGATAGTTTTGGGCCTTAGTTACTTACTGAGCGCCTAGCAAAGACTCTTGTCAGACTGGATGGATGCCAAGGCTTATCTGAGTCTTCGCTGTCAGCATATAGAAAGTTTGGGGCCTCAGTTACTTACTGAGCGCCTAGCAAAGACTCTCGTCAGACTGGATGGATACCAAGGCTGATCTGAGTCTTCACTGTCAGCATGTAGAAAGTTTGGGGCCTCAGTTACTTACTGAGCGCCTAGCAAAGACTCTCGTCAGAGAGGATGGATGCCAAGGCTGATCTGAGTCTTCGCTGTCAGCATGTAGAAAGTTGGTGGCCTCAGTTACTTACTGAGCGCCTAGCAAAGACTCTCGTCAGACTGGATGGATACCAAGGCTGATCTGATTCTTCACTGGGCGCACACCCATTTTGTTGGTTTTGTCATGAGGCTTATTTTACTTTTTATGGGCTCTTAATTCTCTTTCAGGTGCGGTAACTCTGGCCAAGTTATATTTGCTTTTCTTCTGAAAATGTGTCAACTTTAACCCTTAAAACGCCAAGAAAATCTGCATCTGAAAATGTCGTCTGTTTATGTCGTCTGCTGAATATTCTTGCAAACTTTTCAAAGCCATTTTTTGCATACCGGCAAACAGTGTGGACCCTGATCAGGCAGTCTGATCTGGGTCCACACTGTTTGCTAAAATGACTTTTAAAATCACAAGCAGATGACTAAGCAGACGACTCGTTAGACAAAAGAAAATTGTTGCTTTCCTTGGTGGTAAACCTCATTTTAGAAGGCATTGGTGTGCAGCAAAGCAAAATAGGAAATTAAATCAAGTAGTCTCTCTTGTAAACAACGGTTTACAGCTTTAAGGGTATCTAGGCCACTTTCATTGAAGTTGAGCACATAATGAAACATACTCAGTGTAATAGTCATTGTTATACAGATACCGGAGTCCCGTCTGTCTGCTATACAGAGCACTATATCATTAAACACATACGAATACTCTGATGTGAGGTCCTGATTCACATAGATATAGCCGTTGCCTGAAATATAGATATAAAGCAAATAGTAACGAATATGTCCAATATCACTGAACACACACGAATACTCTAAAGAGATATGGCCTTGCCTGAAACACAGAGTTGTGTTTTGTGCTTAGGTTTTACGGCCCAGTCAACCCAATGGGGTCATGTCGAGCGCGGTCAGTTTACCTAACCACACGTTTACTGGGAAGGCTTAGTCCTCTAAGCGGTTAACCAGTACTGTGCACATTCTTTCGCCAGAAACTGACAACTGCCCTTCTTGCATCAGCGGAAGGGAGAGAATGACCGTAGAAAATATTTCATGATCAATCTCCACGAAAGAGTGTTGCCGACCTCGGCGGGGGTTGAACCCGCGACCTCCTGGTCTCCAGTCGGACGGCGCATCCAACTGAGCCACCGAGGCCACCTGAAACACAGAGATAAGGTACATTAATATGGAACATGTCCAATATCACTTAACACATACGAATACTTTGAGGCGAGGCCCTGAGTCACACAGATGTCACCGTTGCCTGAAATAAAGAGATAAAGTAAATAATAACGGACATGTCCAATGTCACTGAATACATACGGATACTCTGAGGAAATGTCCTGTGCCACATAGATGTAGCTCTTGCCTTAAACATAGAGATAAAGTAAAATAGTGTCGAACATATCTGATATCACTAAATACATACGAATACTCTAAGGAGAGGTCCTGAGTCACATAGATGTAACCATTGTCGGAAACATACAGATAAGGTACATTAATATGGAACATGTCGAATATGTCCAATAACACTTAACACATACGAAAACCCTGAGGCGAGACCCTGAGTCACACAGAGGTCACCGTTGCCTGAAATAAAGAGATAAAGTTAAATAACAATGAACATGTCCAATATCACTGAATACATAGGAATACTCCTTTGTCTGTAACATATAGATAAGGTGAAATAATATTGAACATATCCAATATCACTGAATACATACGACTTCTCTAAGGAGAGGTCCTGAGCCACATTTGTTTTGTATCTTTTGTAAAAAGAATCTTCTCTAAAAGGAAAGAATTTGCTCCCTATGGGAGCAAATTCTTTCCTTTAAGAGTAGATTCCTTTACAGAAGGGAACATGTGTAAGTAGTATAGTACAGGATAGTGAACAGAAAGTCACAAAAGCTGGTTTCTTTGTAAAACATAGATATAAAAGTTGCCTGAAACAAAAATAAACATACGTTTGCGGACGTAAGCGAAATTCTGTTTCAGTCGGTTTGTTTTGTTTTAATGTTTGGCTCTGTTTCAGGAGATAAGGGTGTTGCTTCGCCTTAGTAAAACTTGTTTAACCACCATCCCCCACCCCACAGTATTTTGCTTTTCTACTGAGAGTTCCAAGCCGGCTCCTTTGTTGCAATTCTTCTTTTTTCGTGCGTCGATGGTTTCATGTATGGCGTATGTTTTTTCTTTGTTTGCTCTTCATCTCTCCTCCTTCCTGTTTTGACTCGCCAACGGAGAGGCTATATTTCGTCATCATACACATATCTATACGATTTTGACCCCCTTAAACTCCACTTTTATATAGTAAAACTGGAGTTTACAGGAGTAATTACATTATTTTTCTTATTTCTGCTCAAAAACATAGATTGTGGGAACTCGTTAGAACCGCTCGTCGAGGCGGTTCTAATGAGTACCCACAATCTATGTTTTGAGCAGAAATATGAAAACTATCAGAATTTTTAGCCGAAATTTTTCATGTTTTGGTGGTAAAATTTTCAGTATATTTGAATAGGCGTGTTTTCGCAATGGTGACTGTGGCATTTCCTGGGTATCTTTGCTTTTGTTTTCACTGTGTATATGTAATATATTTTCTGTTCCTTTTTGATAATCAAGCTCTTTCGGAGATTGTTAGAAAATTATATGAGTGTCATGATCAAGTCTTACTCATCACGAAAACATACCTATATAATTTTGATCCCCTTAAACCTCATTTTTATATAGTAAAACTGGGGTTTACAGGGGTATACACTAGTTTTCTTATTTCTGCTCAAAACATAGATTTGGTACTCGTTAGAACCGCTTCGACGAAGCGGTTCTAACGAGTACCCACAATCTATGTTTTGAGCAGAAACATGAATTATATCAGAATTTTTTATCTGAATTTTTATCAATGTTTTGGTAGTGAAATTTTTAGTATATTTGAATAGGCGTGTTTTTGTAATATAACCGAAACTAGTTAGGCTGGTCCAAAACACGTGACATTTTAGTTGTGTTTAGTTATGTGAATGTGTTCATTGCTCTCAAAGGTCATTATTTTTAGAATATCTTGACTACAACTGGTGTAAGTGTCGCCGTGGGTAGGTCGTCTCTCTGTTCTTACTATAGTCTAGTTTATATTTTACGGCTTTTTGTGATCACAGAGTTTGAAACATTATATGAGGATCACTGATGAGGCACAATTGACCGAAACCAACTGGTCTGGTCCAGAAAACTTAAGCTGTTTTAGTTTTGTAGGTGTGTTCGTAACTCTCAAGGACCATTTCTTTCAGAATCTATTCATCTTCACTATCCATGGTGTTAATGCCGTGTAGCAGCCGTAAACGTGTCCTTGTACAACACTAAGTGTCTATCTTCTGCTTATTTGTCATCCATGAGCTAATTCTGGGAGGTTTTTTTTGAAATTTTACACGAGGGTTACTAATGTGACCTTATTGGCCAAGACTAGCCAGACTGGCCCCGAAAACATAAAATTTCAGATGTTTTCAGTTTAATTGTGAGTACCATACATGTACTAAAATTAGCATCACGAAAACATGCCTATATAATTTTGATCCCCTTAAACCTCACTTTTATATAGTAAAACTGGGGTTTACAGGGGTATACATTATTTTTCTTATTTCTGCTCAAAACATAGATCGTGGGTACTCGTTAGAACCGCCTCGATAGCTTGTATTTGAGTCGCAAAGTGAGAAAACGTATCTTCTGACATGTGCGCTCAAAGAAGACTAAAATCAGCCTGCGCAATCACGCAGTCTTATCAGAGTCTATGTTGTGCGCATGATAAGCGTTTGCATCCTTGGTTATTCGACGTAGTCGTGTAAGCTCATCGTCACGAATATGCCATACAATCGAAAAGAATCTGCACAACGACCTTTTCTGTTATTACCGTAAAGGTCACGCCATCTTAGTCATTGTACATTATGCTTTGAAAAGTGTTTTCAAGATCACGGTAAAACTGCGAGGTTAGGACAAACCTAAACAGGAAAATACTAAAAAATAAAAACAGGATACTTATAATTCTTTTCGAACGATACTGTATTTGTCCTTCCATACGCACATTATTGAGTTATGTTTATTTTTAGCTGTAACAAAAAAGTAGCTGCTTAGCAATATATAATTAGTTTTCGGGCGGTGGCGAAACAGCCCCAATAGCTCAGTCGAGAGAGGGTTCACCTACAACGCAGAAGGTTGCGGGTTCGAAACCCAGGTTTTTTTTTTTTTTTTTTTTTTTTAAGAATCTGTCCTGTTCCCTTTTTTCATTGTTATAAGTATGTAAATATACTTTCGTTCCTACGTCGTGTGTCTGTTTTTTACAGATATTACTTGTCTAAAATGCGCCCAAATTCTGATCAGTCTATGCGAATGCTGCACATGTGACGATGATGTTCGTAGGTACGTTTCTTGAAGTGGCTACTGAATTTTTTCAGTGACTATTAGACAGACATCCATTTTTCCAGTATAAAGAGATGACGGTTTCTGTTTTTCTGTTGTGTGTGCTAGAGTTAAATTGCTCGTCTGCTACCCCTATTTTGAAGTCGAATTCCGGTTTAAAATTTGCAGACATCTAGATTTCTCCGTCTATATTTCCTGTAACAAATGTTTCTCAGCACTTAATTGATCACGTACTTTGATATAGAAACAAAAAGTTATAGAATCGCAAACTAAATATGATTTCTAAAGAATTCAACAACATAAGCGGTCAATATCTGGCGACTTGTGTTTGGTACCTCTCCCTTTTACATGGTCAAATATATTACCGTATTTACCATATGTATTCGGACAGACAGGCCTGAGCAAACAGTATAGACCCAGATGACGCGGCGTCTCATCTGGGTCTACACTGTTTGCCACTCATCCAGCAATTTTTAGACACAACATCGGGTAGTAAATTGTATTGGTTCAAATTTTAGATGATATATGGTAAGGAGTTGAGGTGTCCGAATACTTAGGGTAAATACGGTAAGATATTGATTTTAGACACTCTCTCTAAATGTGGTTTAGATTTTGAATTGCAATAACGAAACTCACCGACTGCTCTCGTGTGTCACCGAATTTCGATTTTTTTTTATTACATTATATATATTATAGACTATAGTGTAAGAAGACATGAACAGCAGAACGTGAAATATGGCTGAATGTATATTTTGTCGACCGGTTACACAACTAACGTCATTTCCGTAAATAATTGTTAAAAGCGACATCGCAATTGACCTTACTGACGTCATGTACCTCCATATTGTTTCATTATTGACTTTTCATAGTTCCAGATAAGAAGGAATACCCACATAATTTCTCCACGAAAACATATGTTGTTGTACTCATAGTAGCGCCTTAGCAAGGCGCTTCTAATGAATACCTACAACATATGTTTTCGTGGAGAAATAAAACATCAATACTTTTTAGTTGAATAAAGTGCCTTATCTGGAGCTATCTTCCATCACAAAAACACACCTGTATAATTTTGACCCCCTTAAACCCCACTTTTATATACAGTCGACTCTCGTTATCTCGACCTCGCTTATCTCGAATAACCGCTTATTTCGAGGTAAAATCTGGCCCCTGTTTTAACATGGAAATATAACAGAAGGTTACAAAATATTGTGGAAAAGAGGAGAAATTGCTCCTAAGAAGCAATTTCTCCTCTTTTCCACAATATTTTTATATATCTCTAACGTCAGACGTCAAATTACATATTCATTTGTAAAATGTGGTTGTTCGATTTATTTTTTCCTCAATTCTACAAATCTGATATGTCGAGCTGCGGATATCTCGAAGTATTTCAGAGAGTCCCTTGGACTTCGAGATAACAAGAGTCGACTGTAGTAAAACTGGGATTTACAGGGGTATACATTATTTTTCTTACTTCTGCTCAAAAACACAGATTGTGTAGGTACTCGTTAGAAACGCCTCGTCTTTGTTAGATAAAGATGGGTATTTTGAGATAATTCAGGGTTAAACTTCTCCATAAAAGTGTCAGTGTATTCTTTAGAATCGCCTCGGTGAAGCGATTCTACAACAAATGCTTTATAGAGAATTATCCCATAAAGATCATAGAATACCAACCGTATCAGCTTCTCTGCAATGATTTCATAGAATTTATCGATTAACAGTTTCCAAGGGCAGACGCTGTTTTTCTGGGCCCAGTTGTTCAAAGCGTCATTAGCTTAACGAGCTCGTTAAGGGTCATTTCGTTAACTATTTTAGCGGATTCAATATACAATATTCTGATATTTTTTGCTAAAAAATGTGAGTAGCTGCAAAAGCTACTCACATATTTTCAGCAAAAAATTTCAGCATATTTGCGTATCACTTGATGTAAATTTCAACAAATCGTTAACTAACGACATCGTTAGTTTTGAACAACTGGGCCCTGATGGTACGGTAATGTTGGCAACTTTTACCAAGTAGCAAAACATGCAAGTCTGTACAGGAGTGTAAACAAAAAAAAAAGTAGTCCGGCACACTACAATGAAAAATAACATCGACTTATTTTTCACTAGTGAAAATATCATATTCTTTCCCCAGTGAAAATACCATTTCTATTCATTTTGGATATACATTGATAACACTGCTAAGTATAAAATTAAATACCTGTATTCAGATAGAAGAGTCTCTCCCCTGTTCTGGAAATGCCTGGATAATCCCATGGGGTGAATTTCGAGTCATCGACGATGGAATACCTAATGTAGTCACTCCCGACACTCAGATCTGAGTCAGAATATCTGATTCTGTTGACGTAACTTCCGGTACTGTAGCCAGAACTTGAGATGGACACAGAAGTACCCTCTGGAATTGAATAGCTTTGTTTTATTATTCTGGTCTCGTCAGGCGAGTCGGATCAGTGTCGACCGATTCAAAAGTGGTGAAATGCAAAATTCGGACATGGTTCATACCACTGTCAAGCATTTGGCTATTTGACTAAATAATCATCAACAGCTATCAGTAACTGCTGCTTAAAATCTGAGTTTATTTTCTTAATAATAAAGATGTCCAGCAAGACCCTCAACATTACGAAAACATACCTATTCAAATATACTGAAAATTTTACCACCAAAAAAATGAAAATTTTCAGATGAAAAATTCTGATATTTTTCATATTTCTGCTCAAAACATCGATTGTGGGTACTCGTTAGAACCGCCTCGATGAGGCGGTTCTAACGAGTACCCACAATCTATGTTTTGAACAGAAATAAGAAAAATAATGTATACCCCTGTAAACCCCACTTTTACTGTATAAAAGTGGGGTTTAAGGGGGTCAAAATAATATAGGCATGTTTCTGTGATGATCACACAGCCGATGAACAGCAAAAGTAAACAAACAGCGGTATATGTTACATCCCAATAAAAAGCCCCCTCTTACAAAAAGGAGGTAATTGAAAAATCTCTTTCTTCGCTATTACTGTCTTTTGACATCACTTTGAAAGAGGTTCTTTTTTTTTTTTTTTTTTTTTTTTTTTTTTTTTTTTGCTTGGCGTTTTATTTGAAATGAAAAGATTTTGTTCTGATTGATGATATCTTATCAGAAACAATTTGTCTTTTCTGTTTCTGTGTTTTGTTCTCATACATTTAACATTTAACTTAAAATTAAATTTACCACCAAAAACTGGTCTGACCTATGCAATTTCTATACTAAACTGATTTTTTGGAGTTTTCGTCTATGAAAATATTTTACTTTTCTTTGCTGAATTTGAATTATTGATGTTTCACAACAATAATGTAAAATAATTCAGAAAAAAATGGAAATTGTTGAAAAATCTGCCTCCAAGTTACCTACCCTACATATTTCTGCATAATGTTTTTTTTTCTATGGGGAAAAAGTGAAAATATTTGATTTTCTAAAAACTAACGACTAGAATAATTTTTTTTGTGCATAGGCAATTACGACAAATGGTTTTGCATTAAATCATGACAAAAGTTTGCAAATTTACTTCTGTGTAAAGCTCCTAACAAAATACGACTTTCTGAAAGATGTCGAATGCACAGTGAATATATAACAAAATGTAGTCTCAAACATGTACCTGCAGCGGTCTCAGATCAGCCTGCAGCAATACGCAGACTGATCTACATCTTTGATGACGTTCATGAATCCTCGTTACAACGACAGCATTTGTTCCTAAAGACTTTGCCATTAAAATCAATTTGCTGTTGTACAGAATACTAAATGAGCAGATTGGTATGTAATAAAGGTCTTCTTTTGTTAGTACTTCCCCATAGGACATATGTTTTGGATATTTGTTAGAATCGCCACATTGAGGCGATTCTAACAAATATCCAAATCATATGTTTCTTTAAGTATTAAATACAATATTCTTGCGTAATTTGTGACTAATTGTTACCTCTGAAACGAAGGTTTCGTGACAGACAAATATCGTTATAACGAATTGTGTCGTTGTATCGAGTGTCGGTATAAAGAGGGTTGTCTGTATATGTATGAAATAACATTTCCCTCATGGCGCGGCCCTGTGAAGTGAAAATGTCTTGTCGCCTAGGACATAGGCACGCATGCGCACAGCAGACTCAATCAAACCGAGTCTCCGATTTTCATGATTTTGTTTGTTCTTTGTTTCCAAAGGAAATTCTTTTTGACTTTTACATTTTCTCTACTGCAGCTTGTGTTGTGCGGTGTTGCGACCATAAAAAGTCTCCCCGTACATCATTATAGTGCAGGTTATATTTTATTTCCTTTGGGATCATTGAACAGTATGCGAATCAAAGAGTCACCATTGTCAAGCGAATCTGATCAGAGCATTTGCTGGCCGCTTACAGGACCACCGGATCCTGTAGCATATATCACAGTAAAATAAAGGCCCTACTGAGGTAGTGCGCATGCGCAGGATTATCTGAATCTCTATAAATCGATTTTATGTTCGAATATTTCCTTAAGGATCCACACTTATGCGTAGTACAGCGAGCAAATGTCTTCAAATCGTCTCCTTTATTACAATATATTGATAAACTTTCAGCGTGTAACTCGTTTAACAATGATTTTATCTCCCTTCTATGAAGAAGTTTTGCTTTAAGGTGGAAGCCAACAAAACTCAATATTGGGGTTAGAGACAAAAGCTGTACATCAGTGAAAAGATTTATCTTTCTAAAGAACATTTCTGCTTTCAATTTGTGCCTCATAATAAATCCGTCATTTTTATCACGTCATAAAATCGACATGGTTTTCGCGTTTTTTAGTCATTATTTATCCGCATAAAATACTTATTTTTTGGCAATAAATTTACAAGGAACTGGCATTCTGAATTTAGCTTTTCACCAATCTGTTTGTAATAACATGCACTACGAATTGATTTAAGTTGTTTTCTGCATATTAGTTATCGCCAGAAAGTAAATTCTGAGAAAATTATTAAATCTTCCCTTTTTCTTTTTAACGCTAAATTGTACGAAATCTAGCTCGAAGCTCTTTTTAAATATTTCCAAATTGTTCATTGTATAGAAAATTGTCAATAAACGTCCCATAGTGCATTCTACCAGAAGATGAACGCAATGTCAAAGACATCATTTCCTTGGTATATATAGAAAACTGACATTTTCCTGTGATACTTTAAAATATAGAACAAGTTTTTACACACTTTTTTCGTCCTTCTCGAGAACGTTTCTACTAACATTTTGTGTGTCGTAATAAATCCGTCATTGTTTTGCAAAAGGCATGGTTTGTGTGTTTTTTGAACTCATTGAACAGTCGCATAGAATGATTTCTGAAAGGATGATCTTGCTAATATGCTAACTCAGTGTTTGATCGCTAGAAAATGTGAATCTGAACAGATTCCGAATTTGAACATTTTTTGTCTTTCATTCAAGATTGCTCGAAATCTAGTCTGAAGACACCATCTACTTTTCAGATTATCTCAAATTAATTTCAAGTCAAAACTGATTCGTGAAACACAAGGTATAAGTCACCGGCCTACTTTTTTCAGAAATTGTAATTTTGCAACTGTACCCCATATTGCACAACGCCATGTCGTACGTAGCATATCATTCATTACGAAAACACGCCTATTCAAATATATAAAAAATTTTACCTCCAAAAACATAAAATTTTCAGATAAAAAAAAATCTGATATTTTTCATATTTCAGCTCAAAACATAGATTGTGGGTACTCGTTAGAGCCGCCTCGGCGAGGCAGTTCTAACGAGCACCCACAATCTATGTTTTTGAGCAGAAATAATAAAAATAATGCAGCCCCTGTAAACCCCAGTTTTTTTTACTATATAAGAGTGGGGTTTAAGGGGTCAATATTATATAGGCGTGTTTTCGTGATGAAAGCAATTTTGAGAGTTACCATACAGTACGTGAACGTCACCCGTGAAACCAATGTAAAATGGGCATTAATACGTCTGGTCTCTTTTTTTGAAGAAAAAGTTCGGTGACCTATGATGTTTTATTTATAAATCTCTTCCGAATTGAATTTGTTTGGAAATAATTTATAAAGATAATATTATCTTCGAGCTAGATGTCGCGCAATTTAGTTTTAAATGTGAAAAAGGTAGCAATTCAAACTTTTTCAGAGTTTACTTTTCTGGCGATAACTTATTTTCTGAACATATATGCAAAATGCAACTTAGATCAATTCGTAGGGCATGTTATTACAAACAGTTTGGTGTAAAAATACATTCAGAATGTCAGTTTCTTGTAAAATTATTTAAAAAAAAAAGTACGTACTTTTATGCGGATAAATAATGACGTCAAAAATGCGAAAATTATGTCGATTTCTTGACATTATCAAAACGATGGATGTATTATGAGGCGCAAACAGAAAACAGAAACTTTTTTCTTGAAAGATTGATTTTTTCACTGATGTACAGTTTGTGTCTCTAACCCTTATGTTGAGTTTTTTTTTGCCGGCCTCCACCTTAAAAGGAAAAAAATGCTTCCCTTCGGAGCAATTTCTTTTCATTTAGAGTAGATCCCTTTTTCAGCGGGACCTTGGTGTCTCCCTTTCAGGGTTAAATTCTCTCAGTTCATCCAAGTGTGAATTATCAGCTTCCGTCCTTCCACAACTTGATTAAATGTCTGTGGGATGTACCTTCGCTCAGTATCCACGTCCTTTAAATGCCCTTTAATAAGCACCAGTAGTGACTGCTGCATTAAGGCTAAATCATTCACTGCACTTGGTGTTTAGTGTTATGTGGTGGCCGTAAAACGTTTACCCGCACTTCTCTTAAGTGTAGTTAATACACGCATGTCCTTTGGGATCCCCGAGATCATATGATGCATTTGAAAATGAGCTAGCGTATGACCAAACCTACAATACGACGTGCAACCAGCAAAGACTCAGATCAGCCTGCGCATCCGCGCAATCTGAATGAGTCTTTGCTGATCGCAAGTGCCGCCTACAGCTTCCAGGTTATCCAAAGAGGGATGGACGAAAACTCTTGCCATACTGAGTGGATGTATAGGCTGATCTGAGTCTTTGCTGCCAATGACTAGGAGATGTGAGTAGTGTTGCATGTTAGAATTCTGTTCATTAAAAGACTCAGAAATTGCACTCAATATAGTCAAAGTAAGCACTGTTTGCTTTTAGAATCATTGATATTTCAGAATCTGCGAACAAATAGCTAGAGCCTCGGTCCGACGTAACATTCCATTACGAAAACATTCCTATTCAAATACACTGAAAATTTTACCATCAGAAAATGAAAATTTTCAGATAAAAAAATTCTGATATTTTTCATATTTCTGCTCAAATTATAGATTGTGGGTACTCGTTAGAACCGCCTCGCCGAGGCGGTTCTAACGAGTATCCACAATCTATGTTTTGAGCCGAAATAAGAAAAATAATGTATACCCCTGTAAACCCCATTTTTACTATATAAAAGTGGGGTTTAAGGGGGTCAAAATTATATAGGTATGTTTTCGTGATGCCATCATTGCATTTCTTAAGTGGAATCTTCGATCTTGAATCTGGTCAGAAAATTGTTCCAAATAGGGTCAGTCAAAAATCAAAATAGAATGACAAACTGACAAACTGACAAACTGTGGATCTTTGCTATGAGCCGCCTCATCAGGATCTACATAGTTTGCAAAAAAATGATTTGGTCTGCATTGCTGAAAGGGTGAAGAGGAAAGAATACACTTTCAAGGATATAGATATATATAGTAATGATCCTGGGCCGGAATTCTTTGTTAAAGTTTGTTTAAATCTTAAAATAATAATAATTATATTTCCAAGCTTCAGTATCCTGTGGATCCAGAGAATTGTATATAATGAGTGCGCTAGAGCATCAAACATATACCCTATCCGACGGATCATTCGGAGAAATCAAGCATAATACTGCTCCATGAAACTTGTTCTTAACAAGCGTTGTAGTGCAGTGGTTATGTCTCCTGACTCTGAAGGGCTAAGCGCTGCCGTCGTAGCCGGCGTGAGTTCGAACCTCACTCAGTCCAGTGTTTTTTCATATTTCTCCCTATACACTTTTATCTGAAAGTACTTGCATCAGTAATGATCCTGGGCCGGAATTCTTTGTTGAAGTTTGTTTAAATCTTAGAATAACATATATATACCCCGATGTCCTGGTATCTGGGAACATTTCTTTGATTACTAGACTAGGTTCCAAAGTTCCAATATCCAGTATATAATGTTCCCACAAATCAGGTACTTACGGAATAAACCCTATATGAATTTATATTAATATATATATATATAAACAATAACATGATAACGTGATAATGCCTAAGAATATATCACTCCCACTCGAAACTGGTCGTACCCTAGTGACCAATTAAAGGAACAGTTGAGAATACCGCAAAATAAAGAAGACACAATATAAAGGAAAGATTAACATAACCTTTCAAAGATATCGAAGATATCATGACTGATGGGTAAGTTTTCGTCTGATCTTACTCATTTCTGCTACATGTAGTACGGGTTTACCTTGCAGCCAGATAGATGGTGGACTGTTATCTGTAGCCTTTAGTTTAAAGGTTGTCTCTATGTAACCGTTCGTCTCATAACCGGTCTTCCAACAACCCACACCAATGGTCTCAGTTTGTCCGTTGTTTAAACAGTAAGCATCACTGCATGTAGGCCCACATCCTGCATTTGTACACGCCCTCTTCTTGACATTTTTACCTTAAAAACAGTTTTTTAACACTAAAAATGTAGCATTAATTTTTTATATCAAATTTTTGTTTTGTTTGCTTATTTTTAATGTGTGTCTAGAGGATTCGTTCAGGAGTATTGGATGATAATTTTTGGATTTCTCTAGTTCTCTATAAAACATATTTTGAATACTCATTAGAAGCGCCTCGACAGACGTATGAAGTAAGATGTTAGAAGTCAGGACTAAGAAGTTAAATTATTCTGTATGTTTGTTGTTCAACTGTTTGTCTGCCTGTTTGCCCAAATATATCTGAGTTTATTTGCAAAATTATATACACGCATGACCCTAATTTGTCCGTCTGCTTATCTAGCTGTCTGACTGGCCCTCTGCTTAGTTGCCTGTCTGTCTGTCGAAGTTATTTTGAAATACTTTATACACACATTGTACTATCTTGTCTGCCTGTCTTTACAATTACCTTTTCAAATCTAGGCATTTTCTGCATGCGTTTAATAAATTACCATGGCTGTGTCTGTACCTGCCCCGTTGTATGTTTTGTTGTCATTATCTATATGCCTGTATGTATTACGTTTACAGTTGAATGTCCCTCGTGTAGAAATCAGATGTAAGAAACAAGAACTAAGATGTGAAAAGGAAGAAGTCCCTATCCGACTCATAGTTTGGAGCATAATTTTCCTTGAAGCAGAATACGGATTAATGAAAAAAATATAGATAAGGTCACACACACACACACACACACACACACACACACACACACACACACACACACACACACACACACACACACACACACATTTGTTCCCCGTAGATACTTTCTGTAGAACTCAATGATTCTGGCAGCGGACAGTGAAGCCCCTGATCAGACTACGCGCCCGTGCCATCTGATCTTGACCTTCGCTGTTTGTGCATACTGCATATGTTTATTTTCGCTTGGCGCGGCTCATATAAACGTTAATAACATGTAACTTGTGTCACGAGTAAAATACTGTTCAGACTTTACGTCGAATTAATCTTTCAGTGAGCATGTCTGGTCCTTTTGCAAGACTGTCTAGTTCTTTGATTAAAGTTTTTCTTTGAGAGAATAACACAGACCCTGGTTAGACTGCACATATGCCATGTAAGTAAGTAAGTTGGCTTCTAAAGAGGGTGGCTCATCTTCCATGAACAGACAAGTGCAATATGATATACAGGTATGAAAATGGAAGAGTGATTAGAATGATACTGATGGAGCTAAACCATTTCTCGCGAAAAATCCATCAAGAAAACACGCCTATATAATGTTGCCTCCTTAAACCCCACTTTATATAGTAAAAAACTGTTTGCAGTCAGCTGCAGTATTATGTGAAGTCTGTGAAACAAGCTTTTATTTTAAATGTTCCAAGGTACCTCAGCTTGTATACAAAGTTTATATAGAGGAAAGTACTGATGCTAAGATTGCACCAGTTATGACATTGATGATAGAAAAGATTAAGACAGCCAACTCGTCTCACATATTGGCAGAGGTCTCTGGGTTTATGACCCTAAAATAAACCAAATAATCAGTCTAGGCAAGCATCAACCTGTAGAACTTGCTAATAAAAATATCAGAGGAATGATGGTGAAATTTGCTGACAAATCGAAGAAAAGAGAAGAAGTGATAAAATTAGTTTGAACTTAAAAATACGAGAATTGATGGCTTCGAAAAAGTATCAGTAGCAAGGGACTTAACGCAAGCTCAAAGGGATGATGAGAAAACAATGCGTAATGACATTAAAGATGAATTTGAAAGGCGTATAAAAGATGGGGAGCTTGACATCGAGGTGAAAGGCATCGCATAATTTATAAAAAGAAGGACTCAGACAGTGGGTGATTAGTTCATTATTCTGTAGGGGAAAACGACAGTTGTAACTGTGGCTTCAATACCCTTTTAATAAAGATTTTAAATCTTTTAATCGTGCAACTAGGACAAATTTTACTGGTTTTAATTGTGATAAAGGTAAGTCATTTTCAAAAGTTATGATGAAACAATGTAATTCGCTGATGAATAGATGGGGAACTGTCAGATTTGATCAGCCAAAACGAGCCAAAAATCACACTTTTTTCAGAGATATTGCCAAAGAATTTGAAAAGCCCAGTTGACAGATGTACACTAGGTTTGCCAAATTATGAACTATATGTATCTTTACTGGACTATGGTCGAGGAGTTGCGACTTATATGCATGAATCATTATCTGCAATTTTAGTGGAAACTTTATCAACTGGCAATTTCCAGGAACCTGTATGGTGCTGTTGTAAATTGGACAATAATGACTGCTCATTAAGTCGTAAATATTCCCCCACACCCCGCCACCCCCCCCCCCCCCCCTCCACCCCCCACAAAAAAAAAAAAAAAAAAAAAAAAAAAAAAGATTTGTACTTAACACAATATGTTACACAGCCTACAAGATTTCATGACAATCAAGGTGACAGCTGCCTAGACCTGATTATTTTTCAAGTAAAAAATTCATGATTGATTTATTGAGGTATCCACCGCGATTAGGTGACAGTGACTACTTAGTTTTACTGCTCAACTATGTATGTTATATTCAATCGGTTACCATAGGCTCTCCGAAATATAATTTTTAAGCGTGACTATGTAGCTATGAGTGAGGTCCTTGATAAGTAGTATAGGGCGTCGGACGCCCTATACTACTTTGATAGTATGGTTTAGGATTTTAACATGGACTGTACTACAGAACTATTTTGGAACAATTTGTAGACATACTGAATGGCAATATTGAAAAGGGTATTTCTAAGTAATCTCACTCATATTCATACAAGAAACCGTGGATGAATAGAGAAACAGCAGAGACTGTCGACAAGAAACGAAGGGCATAGATTAAACTGAGAAACTGTATAACTGATACTAACATTTCCGCATGTAAGAAGAGTCGTAATGAAGCTACCAATGCCATCAGGACTGCTGAGCATATGCTTAAAAGTAACAGACGAACCTAAACTCTTCTCGAGTTATTTTGTCAAAATGTAAGACAAAAAATAGAGTATGTGACTTTTAGTAACAAGATTGAACTTTAACTAATTCGAGAAAGGAAAAGGTTGAAGTACTAATTGAATTTTTCGTCATTGTCTTGTCATTTATCCCCAATATTTCCCAGTAGAGCTCTTGAACACAAACTTGAAATACAGTCGACTCCCGTTATCTCGAATTCCAAGGGACTCACTGAAACACTTCGAGATATCCGTACTTCGACATATCAGAGTTGAGAGAATGAGGAAAACAATAAATTGAACAATCACATTTAACAAATGAATATGTAATTTGACTCTTGAAGTTAGAAATATACATATAAAATAATGTGGAAAAGAGGAGTCTCCTCTTTTCCACATTATTTTGTTACCTGTTGTCATAGTTTCATGTTAAAACAGGGACCAAATTTTCACTTCCAGATAAGCGGTAATTCGAAATAAGCGAGTTCGAGATAACGAGGTTCGACTGTATTTATCATTATCTCGGCTGATGTTATGAAAATATTAAGCGCATCGTAGGCATATGAGTCAGCTCGTCCAGACGGACTCCATTGTAAATGTCTTCTCGGACTAAAAGACAGTTTATGTGTTCAGTTGACTTGTATTTTTAACAAATCACTTGAGTCAGGGAGGTACCAGCTAAGGCTGGCTAATCAGAGCTGAAAAGATAATGGATTATCAGTCCTGCCATTGTAATCGATAATCGATTAGTAATCACTGTAAATTTGGTAATAATTTTACATTTCTGAGCATGACTCTTACCATATGTTATACTTTATTGTATTTATTTGATCAGACAGGCCTGAGCAAACAATGTAAACCCAGATGAGACGCCGCAAACGCACTACGTCTACACTGTTTGCTACTCATTCAGCCATTTTAGACACAACAGTGGGTAGTAAATTGTACTTGTTCAAATTTTAGATAAAGTATGGTAAGGAGTTGAGGTGTCTGAACTCTAGGGTAAATAGGTCAAGTAATAGACACAGAAATCAAATGATCGATTATTTGCAAATCTGTATCGATAATAATTTTTGTGGAATTCATCGATCGATTAATCGATTATCCGATTAATTGTGCCAGCCTTAGTACCAATCCAATGGAGAAGAGCTCATGTCAAGGTCATGTCGAGGGTTGAGCGCAAGACTGGCGTAAGTCAGATGGTTGTTTTTCCCCAAACCTAATCTCCTCACCATGAAGGAGTTATGAAGATTACAACAATTCTTTCTGTAAACAATGAAAATTTAGGTGCCATTGCTCGTATGAGCAATGGCACCTAAATTTGCATTGTTTACAAAGGGGTCCAAGTTGCCCCTAAACAAGGGTTTCAAAAATATGTTTGAGTTACCATAGTCTTGCGCTCAACCCTCGATGTATCACATATTAAAAAACAAAAAGACCAAAAGCAACCGAGAATTATCGTTCTGCCAGTTTAACAAGTGTGGTTTGTAAACCCATGGAGTCATTGGTTAGAGACAAGTTAATATCACATATCAAAAATAACAAACTTTTTTTCAGAACCTCAGTCCAGGTTCATAATTTGGTGTCCGTGCGCAACGCAGCTTTTAAGTGTGCTTGAAGAATGGTCGAAGGCCTTAGATTGTAAAGAAAGCGAGGCGTGGTATACCTTGATTTTCGAAAGGCCTTCGACACGGTTCCACATGTCAGACTGATGAGGAAGAAACACTGACAAGACACAACGGCCGCCGGGTCGGCAACATTCTTTAGCCACACTTATCATGGGTAGGTTTAGTCCTCTATGCGGTTAACCAGTATTTGTGCACATTACTTCGCAGAAACTGACAACTGCCCTTCTTGAATGAGTGGAAGGGAGAGTATGACCTCAGAAAATATTTCATGACCGATTTCCACGAAAGAATGTTGTCTTGCCGGCTAGAACCAAAACATACTTTCAAGAAACTCTTGAATGCCTTTCTTCAAATGCCGGAACGAAACTAGATTTTGGGCGATGAAGGTCTGATCTTTTAGAGTAAAAAGAAAAATTCAAGAAAAGTCTCATTATTACCTGGAGTAAAAGATTTGAGGTGCAACGTCAGGAAACATACCTTCAGACATACATGTGCGCCCAACGAAGATTTAGATCAGCCTTCACATTCGTACAGTCATATCAGAATCATAACTGGGCGCATTTTAGATAGCCATGGATTCTTCATGTGGAAAACAAAAATTCTAGGCGCAATTGTTCAAAGTGTCATTAGCTTAATGAGCTCGTTAGTGGTCAAAATATTAATCGTTCTAGTAAGTACAATATCTAATTCACAGGTATTTTTTGCTGAAAAAATGTGGGTAGCTTTTGCAAATGCAAAAGCTACTCACATTTTTTCAGCAAAAATATTAGCGCATATGCCATATTTAATGATCAAAGTTTTAACGATAGGTTAACTAACGGCATCGTTAGTTTTAAACATATAGGCCCTGATCAGGCTGCGTTGTGTGGACGTGTCAGTAGGTTCGTTTTCGTACGTTGCGATTCATCTGTATCTTACCACTAGTAAAGAACATGTTCGTGTTGCTTGTGAGCCCGCAGTTGTCACACGCCACAGTGTAATAACAATGGTAGTAATACAACACTGATCTGGAATTAAAAAACACAATTCTAATGCGACGTCTGATTGGATAACGTCAAAAATTTGCGACGGTATATTTAGGGGATAACTGCATTCAAATTTGTCATTTGGGGAGGTAAATCGGCGGTTTTACGGTCGGAAATTTCGTTTTACGGCGAGGCGTCAGCGGAGCCGTAAAACGTAATTTGCGGCCGTAAAACCGCCGATTTACCTCCCCAAATGACAATTTTGAATGCAGTTATCCCCATTCTAATGCATTTATTCATTTTTTTTTCTGTTGAAAAAATGTACTCTTTGCACAAATCGACATGTGCTGTGAGCTGCGTAAAACTAAATGCCAGCCAATGTAAAAGCGACGTTACGTGATGACGTCGGATTTCCGACAGTATATCGCAGATTCTAACACTCCTCGCCTATATAGCCAATGGTTAAACTCAGTGATATATTATGCAATAAATCACTGGGCGGAAACGCGCGACGCTATCTGGCGCCTTTCTGACGTCATTTCGTCACGCTGCTGACGTCAGTCTTAGTTTCTACAACGCTAGACTGTGTAACGTCATCTTTCTCACTTCAGCAACGTAAGAAATGCATGTAAACGTCAGCGTTACAGTCAAAACTTTTGGCGGGATTTCTTTATTCGATGGCGGAAAGTTTGAAAAATCTAAAGGATACAACTACCTTTTCGTCGTTTTCTATGTGTTAGAATTGAAATAGATCAGCTCTTGTGCGTGATTTGTTGAGTAATAAATCACAGTTTGTCGGTCAGTTGTAAGAAGATAAATCACTCGCGCTCCGCGCTCGTGATTTGATCTACTTTACAACTGACCTCCAAACAGTGATTTATTACTCAACAAATCACTGCTAGAGCTGATCTATTTCTTAAATATACCGTCGCAAATTTTTGACGTTATCCAATCAGACGTCGCGTTACATACGCAAGTGCATTAGAATTAGGGGATAACTGCATTCAAATTTGGCATTTGGGGAGGTAAATCGGCGGTTTTACGGTCGGAAATTTCGTTTTACGGCGACGCGTCAGCGGAGCCGTAAAACGTAATTTGCGACCGTAAAACCGCCGATTTACCTCCCCAAATGACAAATTTGATGCAGTTATCCCCATTCTAATGCATTTATTCATTTTTTTCTATTGAAAAAATGTACTATTTGCACAAAACGACAAGTGCTGTGAACTGCGTAAAACCAAATGCCAGCCAATGAGAAACGACGTTATGTGATGACGTCGGATTTGCGACAGTATATCGCAGATTCTAATGCACTTGCGTATGTAACGCGACGTCTGATTTGGTAACGTCAAAAATTTGCGACGGTATATTCTGCGATATACTGTCGGAAATCCGACGTCATCACGTAACGTCGCTTCTCATTGGCTGGCACTTGGTTATACTGCAGCTCACAGCACTTGTCGCTTCGTGCAAATAGTACAATTTTTTAACAGAAAAATGAATAAATGCATTAGAATGGGGATAACTGCATTCAAATTTGTCATTTAGGGAGGTAAATCGGCGGTTTTACGGTCGCAAATTACGTTTTACGGCTCCGCTGACGCGTCGCCGTAAAACATAATTTCCGACCGTAAAACCGCCGATTTACCTCCCCAAATGACAAATTTAAATACAGTTATCCCTTAAATATACCGTCGCAAATTTTTGACGTTATCCAATCAGACGTCGCGTTACATACGCGAGTGCATTAGAATCTGCGATATACCGTCGGAAATCCGACGTCATCGCGTAATGTCACTTCTTATTGGCTGACATTTGGTTTTACGCAGCTCACAGCACTTTTCGCTTTGTGCAAATAGTACATTTTTTCAACAGAAAAAAATGAATAAATGCATGAGAATGGGGATAACTGCATTTAAATTTGTCATTTGACGCGTCGCCGTAAAGCGAAATTTCCGACCATAAAACCGCCGATTTACCTCCCCCACTGACAAATTTAAATGCAGCTATCCCCTATTTTTTTAAACGATAGCGCAAAACGGCTACTTAACATATATTCGAATTACAAAGTCTCAGATCACAGACGCCTGGTTTAAAAAAAATGACTGATTTAATACAGTATAAAACATATAAACGACTATAA
Source organism: Anodontia alba (assembly GCA_964016985.1). NCBI lineage: Eukaryota > Metazoa > Mollusca > Bivalvia > Lucinida > Lucinidae > Anodontia > Anodontia alba. The sequence goes on from OZ024829.1 coordinate 3,711,060, forward strand.
CACAATTTCATAATAAGGGGACTGAAAACACTTGGAAGATTTTCTGAAAGTCTCACAAGGGGGATAACTCCTACAACCTCCCCTTTGCATTCCTGCACACCAAAGAATAAAAGCAGATACCCAGAAAAGTACAATTACAAAACACAACCCCATCTAGCCCGCCGAGGCAGCAGAGGAAGGAGAGATGAGTAACAAATAAGGTCAACACCATCGTCACATATGGATAAACGTCAAAAAGATTGCCTTTGGAAACAATACGGATTAGAAAATGGGAGGTTCTGTTTTATTGAGACTCTTCATAAGCAGTGATGAAGTTTGCAACACTTCTTACGCCCTCTAGCGCATACAATCATTTTCAAATACAGTGAACCCTCGTAACACGTCTTCAAATACAGTGAACCATCGTTATAACGACAGCATTAGTTCACAAAGATGTTTCCATTTAAACGACTTTGTTGTTGTAAAGAATACTTAATGGACAGAATGATATGTAAGAAAGGCCTTGTTTTATTTTAATTTCTCATAGAACATATGTTTTGGATATTTGTTAGAATCGCCTCAGTGAGGCGATTCTAACAAATATCCAAAACACATGTTGCTTGAAATTTTAATGAAAATTCGTTGCTTGAAATTTTAATGAAAATTCGTTGCTTGAAATTTTAATGAAAATTCGTTGCTTGAAATTTTAATGAAAATTCGCTGCTTGAAATTTTAATGAAAATTCGTTGCTTGAAATTTTAATGAAAATTCGTTGCTTGAAATATTAATGCAAAATCCTTGCATGATTTCTCATTAACTGCCACCCCCATGAGCAAAGGTTTCGTGACATTCAAATTGTCATTATAACGAATTATGCGTTGTATCGAGTATCGGTATAAAGAGGGTCCAATGTATACCACAATGGGCCAAATGATCGCAAAGACGTACAGAGAAAGAAGAGCCTCAACAGAAGAACCGTCTTAAAACGGTCAGTAGGAAAAACTACTGGGGGCGAGGTGGGGGGTGGGGGTGGTGGTTGAGTCGGTTAAACTAGTTTCACTCGCGCGAAACCTCGCCCTTAATTCTACTCCAAATTACATCTGTGAATCATCACAGTAAAACACATATAATAAAAACCCCTTGGATGAAACAAAGCATATGACTCAATAGCGATGTAACGCAAGAACACAAGAAAACCACAAACAGGACCACAATGAGCCCGACCACAGACACTGACAGTCAGGCGCCGACCATCTGAAACAGATTCAGGAGGGAGCCGTCATTTAGTCAGAGGACTTTCTGAATGTATAGACTACGTCGCCATATAATTAAGGTTTGGACCAAACCCCCTCTAAAAGGGGGTCTGTTCTAAAGGGAAACAGGTTATGAGTTGGATATAGTCACTCTGTACCATACCGTATATTTTCAGACAGGCAATATTCTAAGGTAACAAATTAAAACACGTTAGAACTCTGACATTTGGTGCTTGTAGCGAGTTACATGCAACCAAAACTTTATTTCTACAGTCGTGGTGTAATGAATAGCACCATGTTTTGACAAGTAAGCGTGAGCCTGAGAATAATTTCCATAACTATTTCCAGAAGAAATAGCATCTTTCTAATTTGACCAACTTGTAAAAATTCGAAATGCCTCAGCTTCTGTTATTAAACAGGTAACGTAGACTATTCTAGGCTTTTACCGTCTCCTCATGGTCCTAATATCTTCTAATTTATGGCATTCAATTCGGGATGTAACGCTGCAATCACCTGCTGAAGTATTCGCACTTGCTGACGGCTCCTAACGTTTCGTCCTAGACTGTCTAATTGATGCTCAGTAGACGGCATATCGAGGTTTCTAGTTGGTCAAGGCAGGATTGTACAGAAAGTCTTGTTATATGCGTGCTTTGTGCGCATGTGCAGTATCTTGTGGGAATCTCAGACTGTACATCCTAGCAAGTGGTACAGTCAAACCTCTTTATACTGACACTCGATACAACGACAGAATTTATTATAAGGCCAATTTGAATGTCAGAAAACCTTCGCTAAAGACGTAACAGTTAATGAGAAATTATGCAAGAATATTGCATTAAAACTTCATGTAACATATGTTTCGGATATTTTGGTAGAATCAGCTCACTGAGGCGATTCATACAAATATCAAAAATATATGCTCTATGAGGAAATAAGAATAAAACAAGGCCTTTCTTACATATTATTCTGTTCATTAAGGTGGAAGACAACAAAACTCAATATTTGGGTTAGAGACAAAAACTGTACATCAGTGAAAAATTCAGTCTTTCTACAGAACGTTTCTGCTTTCAGTATGTGCCTCATAATAATCCTTTTTTTTTATAACATCACGAAATCGACATGGTTTTCGCGTTTTGACGTCATTATTTATCCGCACAAAAGTACATATTTTTTTGCAATAACTTTATAAGGAACTGGCGTTCTGAATTTATTTTTACACCAAACTGATTGTAGCAACACGCCCTACGAATTGATCTAAGTTGTATTTTGCATATAAGTTCAGAAAATAAGTTATCGCCAGAAATATGAATCCTGAAAAAATTACGAATTCCTACCTTTTTCACATTTAAAGCTAAATTGCGCGAAATCTAGCTCGAAGACAATAATATTTTTTTTTAAATTATTTCCAAGCAAATTCAATTCGGAAGAGATTTATAAATAAAAATCTAGTAGGTTACCGAACTAAATCTTTCAATAAAAGAGATTTTATAACCCTACCCCATGACGTTTTAACGTTTTTACGTCGGTTTCACAGTTGACGTTAACGATATATATGGTAGCTCTCATTATTGTTTAATGAAATATAAAAGAAAGTTTGAAAAGCGGAAAAAAAAGAGACGATGCTTTCTCTGAATAAATCAAAGACGCTGATTTTATTTCACCAAAATGCGTTTTAAGAATCCGGACAGGTACCTGTAATGCTGAAAAAGAAAAAAAAAATGTCGATTAACTCTTGCGGCCCGGGTAAAAAAGGTATTTTATGCCGACAGAGTTTCATTAAAAATCGTCAATCAGTGTACATGTTTGTTCTCCGTCACATTTTATTTCGATTGCGAATGTGGTTTGAAACGTCTTTTTTGTTTTTGTTGACTTTTAGTCTTTTTTGGTTGACCATTACGCTGAGATTTCATTTCGTGAAATGGGTCTTGGAACTGTATGGCTCAACACTTATAATATCCCGCTACACAATAGTGGCGGAGCATAATGGTTTCACGTTGGTCGTCCGTGTGTCCGTCCGTCCCTCCGTATTTTCGTTTCCAGACGATAACTTAAGCAATTTCAATGGATTTTCATCACACTTCAAGTTGGTGTAGGCATTAATACTATGGAAAGCTGATCTGGGATTGTTAATGGCAAAGGTTAGTCGGTTATATTCAGAAAGAGTTGAGCTCCACTGGAATTGGGCGGCACGATAGATGCTGAATCCACCATTTTCTCTCATGGAGACTCAAATCGAGTATGTTGTTTTCAAATTGTGGATGCCGAATGTTCAAAGGATCTCTTTTCGTGTTTATTTTGAGATTACAGCAGTTGTGTTTGTGCTGTTTGGTGGTCATGAAAAGTACCCACGTATACTATACATTTTAGCCGTGTAGTTAGTCATCAATTATCTATAGAATGTCTGTTGAAATATCGGACACGCCCTTCACAGCTAAAATAATTTCACTTTACATTTTTATTGTGTTGCTCTTTATAAATGATATTACATTTTCCGGTCCTTTGAAACTGTAGGTTTTAACATATAATGTGAACAGAGTTGCACTAAACTCGGGGCTAGGCAGCGTATGGGATCGGATTTTACGGTTCTTCAACACAATTCGGTCGCCATGGTCAATTAGTCTAGTCACACTGTTCCTGGACAGGTTTTCCAACCACTGACTGAGTGAAGAAAATCCACTAATTGATCAAATGATCATATAAATTCTCGCCGCCTTTCAAGATTTAGATTTTGTTTTAATAATTGTGTTATTTCGATAAAAAAGAGTGAATATACGAATTAGCCACCGCATGACAGAACCAACAATTTCACGTGCGCCAAGCGAAGACTTGGATCAGCTTGGGTATCTATCCAGTCTGATCAACATCTCCGCAGTCCGCATGAAAGCAGATTGGGCCCTTAGCTACACATTGCGTGCACAGCAAAGACTCTAATCAGACTAAGAGGATGCCCAATTTGATCCGAGTCTTCGCTAGGCGCATAGACTAAATTGTTAGTTTGTCATGGACAGGCTTAGTTTTGCTCAAAAACATAGATTATGGTACTCGTTAGAACCGCCTCGGCGAGGCGGTTCTAACGAGTACCCACAATCTATGTTTTGAGTAGAAATATGAAAAATATCAGAGTTTTTTATCTGAAAATTTTCAGTTTTTGGAGGTGAAATTTTCTATATATTTGAATGGGCGTGTTTTCGTAATGAGAATTTTTATCTGAAAATTTAGTGGTGAAATTTTCAATACATTTGAATAGGCGTGTTTTCATATTGAACTACATTGCTGGCATATGATGGGTTTCAATGAAACCGAAACTCTGAATTTAGTTCTTAAAATTATGTGCTCTTTGTTTCTAAGGGCAACCTGTATTTCGTGGTTGTGTCCAACTAAACTGTAAAAGGTAAATGGTATGCCTGGCCATCACAAAACAAGGAGTATTGATTCATGTACATTCATACGGAAGTTTCATTTTATTATAATTTTGGTTTCTGTCTATCCCAGTTTGCCGTTCGACAAGAAGTCTGTGGAAGGGCAAATGATTTGTCGAAGGACAAACCAGTGGCTAAAGGACTAATAGATCTGATCTGTTATACCGTACGAAAATCAAAATCTGCCTGTAGAATTAGTTCCGTTCCCTTTTCCAAATGAAATGGTGAATTCTGACAAACTTCGGTTCATGAGAAATATTTCTTGTATAAAACCTTTATTAAACTGCACTATTGAAATATTGAGTCTGGTAAAATAAAGTCTGGTAAATAAAGACAGTTTTATGTCCCTTTTCATACATGGTCAATAATGGCACCATCCAAACACAAAGTTTCATTATGGAAAAACGGTTCACAAACTGAATCTTTACGGTAACGACAATCAATCAGTTTTGCTTTTTTTATCGAATGTTTACAATCGACCCAAAAACAACCTTTCCTTAAGGTTGTTATCTACATTATTATCATTGACCAATGAAATCAAACCGCGCGTTAGACGGACTTACTAAATGTTCACAATATGGAACCCCACAACTTGTGGTCTCCGAACCGAACTCTTTTCTGAAACCTGGACTAGGCTAAGCCGCTTTGTGCTGGGACATTGGCAAATAGTGCAGATCCAAATCAGACAACACAGAAAGCGGTTTCTGGTCAGGGTCTGCACTGTTTGCATTAATTACTCATTCTTCGTTTTCCCAGCCAACATTAAGAGACAATCACCCACCAGTGTTGTCAGTGCTTTGATTTTCAATTTAATTACCGTCATATCAGAACGAAATTTAATTATCCGACATGCATTCAAAACTGCGAGCGATCGCGCGTATGTGCGACAGACTAGTACCTAGCTGTACACGATGAAGATGTATAAAATGCGTGTATATAAACATACATCAATCGCATGTGAGCGCTTACTATTTGGAACTCATCTAAGGTAACATATATGGCTCTACACGTTCTTTTAGTCTGGTAAACCTTTACTTCAAGCATTGCGTCATCGGGGCAGGCAACTACTGTTTGATGACGTTTCCATTTCCATGCCGATGGCTGATATTCAAGAAATGCAGAGGCGGCCTCATTTGCACTGCATGATGTATACTCTGAGGCAATAAAAAATATACAGATTCTTATTCTGGAAAACCTTTTAATGGATAAATTTGTTCGTTAAAATGTTTCATTGTCTTATTTATTTAACGTCTAGCTTTGCAATAAATAAATAAATAAATAAATAAAAAAAAAAAATAAATAAAAAAATAAAATAAAAATAGAGTTATAAATTATGGAGTTATGGCCCCTTAATTATGAACAGTATTCCATTCAGAAATGGTTTCCAATAAGATAAATGGCATTTCACATTCTGTAGATGTCTTACACAAATGTCTATGAGTAAAACCACATCATTATTTTCTCCGAAATCCCCATCATACGGCTTCAAACCTAATTTGAATGTCTACCTGTCCCAAATTATCACCCTCTGAATGGAAAATGTAGGGAATTGAAAGGGTCTCTATCTCAATCAGTGTCAGACTTGGAACTTTTGAAACTTGTTGCTTGCATTAGCGTCTTTGTGATAAATTTAGATAAAACTCCTTAAACTGTTCATTGAAAAGAAGATTGTCAATAAACGGTCCATAGAAACTCAGTGTATTCTACGAGTACCAGAAGGTGTCTGTAATGTCAAAATCATTGTTTCCTTGGTACAGAAAAATGACTTTTTACTATGTGGTACTTTAAGATATAGAACATGTCCTTACAGATTTTTCAGTTTGTGTGTCATAATAAATCCGTCATTTTTGATACCATTATGAAAACACGCCTATTCAAATATATAGAAAATTTCACCTCCAAAAACTGAAAATTTTCAGATAAAAAAACTGATATTTTTCATATTTCTGCTAAAAGCATAGGTTGTGCGTACTTGTTAGAACAGCCTATGGCGAGGCGGTTCATACGAGTACCCACAATCTATGTTTTTGAGCAGAAATACGAAAAATAATTAATACCCTGTAAACCCCAGTTTTACTATATAAAAGTGGGGTTTAAGGGGGTCAAAATTATATAGCCTTGTTTTCGTGATGGTCATGAAAAGGGTATGGTTTGGATTGATATGCAGCATGAAATGATTTCTGAAAGGACGTTCTTGCTAATATGCTCACTCATATGTTCGCTAGAAAATGTGAATTAGAAATTTTTTTAGAATTTGTACATTTTTGTCTTTAAGGCAACATTGCTCGAAATCTAGTCTGAAGACACCATCTGCTTGTCAGATTATCTCAAATTATTTTCAATTCAAAACAGGTTTGTAAAAAAGATATAAGCTACCGGCCTACTTTTTTCAGAAATAGTAATATTGCAACTGTACCCCAAGTTGCACAACGTCCTGTCGTACGTACATGTAGCGTATAATTAACACAAAAATGAGAGCTACCATATATTACGTTAACGTCACCCATGACGCCGATGTAAAGTGGACGTTAGGACGTCCGGGGGGTAGGGTTATAAAATCTATTTTCCTGAAAAAAGTAGTTCGGTGACCTACTAGTTGTTATTTATAAATCTCTTCAGAATTGAATTTGCTTGAAAATAATTAAAAAAAAATAATATCGTGTTCGAGCTAGATTTCGCGCTATTTAGCTTTAAATGTGAAAAAGGTAGGAATTCGTAATTTTTCCAGAATTCACTTTTTCGGCGAAAATTTATTTTCTGAACATACATGCAAAATACAATTTAGATCAATTCGTAGGGCATGTAATTACAAGCAGTTTGCTGTAAAATTAAATTCAAAATGTCAGTTCCTTGTAAAGTTATTGCAAAAATATGTACTTTTCTGCGGGTAAATAATGACGTCAAAAACGCGAAAACCATGTCGATTTCGTGACGTTATAAAAACGAAGGATTTATTACGAGGCACAAACTGAAAGCAGAAACGTTCTTTAGAAAGACTGAACTTTTCACTGACAACCCTCTTTATACCGACACTCGATACAACGACACAATGCGTTATAACGACAATTTGACGGTCAATAAACCTCCGTTTAAGAGGTAACAATTAGGAACAAGTTATGCAAAAATATTGTACTTAATACTTTAAAGAAACATATGTTTTGGATATTCGTTAGAATCGCCTCAATGAGGCAATTCTAACAAATATCCAAAACATATGTCTATGAGGAAATATGAACAAAAGAAGACCTTTCTTACATATCAATCTGCTCATTTAGCATTCTGTACAACAGCAAATTCATTTTGAGTCGTTGTATCGAGTGTCGGAATAAAGAGGGCTGTCTGTATGAAACCACAGACACACAAACAAAGAAACAGATTGAATCATCATGCCATTTAGCCCTTGTCCACCTTTGGTGTTCTCAAGCTCATTCATGACGCAAATTTCGATGATTTCGCGTGATTCAGCTATTTTAGGACATCTAACTACAAGACCAAAAAGACGTAAGCGGTTCCGACCTCTCTGTGGAGTTGCGACCATTGCCGTATGTCACTAGTTATTAACGGCCAAAATCGATATCTGAAGGACGTCAGTCTGAGGTACCGGTCATCATTGTTTGGAAAATAAAAGTGAACTCAAGAAATGCTATAATCACAAAGTACAGCCTTCCCAAGGCAACGAAAGAAGGAGAGATGAGGAATAAATAGGGACACCAAAACGCTGCATGTGAAACAACAGACGCAAAAACAAAGAATGTCTAATTGGACGTAGAGAATGAGGTGCATCACTTACACGTCCCGTGGTTTGAAATCGTAGTCAAGTACGGCAAATGTTCCAGCAGAGAGCATACCAATGGCTCTGTCTCTTACATAACCCTGTAGTATAGGCACCGTACTGGTAAGAATAAGAACAGAAGTACACATGTATAGTCAAAACTCCATGTAGGGTTGTTTAGATTTGTCGGTTTCCTCTTCCTCTTTAGGTGTGGGAAGGGCTGCGGTTTGTGATTGTGGCACTCCCTGGACTTTTCTCTTACCTCTTTGGAATAATTGCATAGAAAATATACTGAACGATATCAAACAAGCGGCGAGTTTGCTCATCAATGCCATACTTATATTTCAACTGATTTCGTATGCAAAAGTTTTTTTTTTTACAAACTGGCATAAGCGAACAGTGCAGATCCAGATCAGACTTTACAGAAGCAGTCTGGTCTGGGTCGACACAGTTTACTATTCCACTAGGTATTTCAACAAACAACTTGCATAGAAAGCAAACCTGAGGCTAAAAATTTATGTAATGACGTGTTCGAATCTTTCGAACATTTATCATACTTTGACAGACTGAAAAGTGGTCAGTTTTCATTTTAGTTGGCTATATTTCTCATACCTACCGGCAACTGGTGCGCGTCGAAGGCAATAGACTCCCCCCAAAAAGGAATCCCCCTTCAAAATACAAGGACGTGTAATATTCACATCGATAACTGGAACATGTACTGCGGACGTAACAGTCGGCGTCAATATTACCCCAAACCGTCACCTCACTATCGTAATTCTCGTGTAAATAAACTGTCCCAGGATTATTCTTGAATGCGCCAGCATCTGGAAGAAAAAAAAATGAGCGGGCACATGAAAAAAGGACCATATGGTTTTTCGGTTTGTGGCTCTTCAAATGCGCATGCGCAGTCCCCTATTCATTACGAAAACACGCCTATTCAAATACATAGAAAATTTTACCTCCAAAAACCTGAAAATTTTCAGATAAAAATTTCCGATATTTTTCATATTTCTGCACAAAACATAGATTGTGGGTACTCATTAGAACCGCCTCGGCGAGGCGGTTCTAACGAGTACCCACAATCTATGTTTTGAGCAGAAATAAGAAAAATAATGACTACCCCTGTAAACCCCAGTTTTACTATATAAAAGTGGGGTTTAAGGGGGTCAAAATTATATAGGCATGTTTACGTGATGTTAGGCTACAGACATCCGTAGTTTGCCTGGTTTCCTTAAGGTCTTTAATACATGTCTGCGAACTGCAAAGACTCTGGAGAGACTGCGCCTATGCACAGGCTGGTCGCCTATGTTATAAGTGCCATTTTCTTATATGCTGTCTCAAATTGTATCAATGTAACGCTTAACAAGCTGGGTTCAATTTTCAGTAGACGACATTTTGAAATCTTTCTCTTATTTTTCCCAGAAAACAGGCTTTGAGAAATTTCAAATACAAAGGAAGGCAACGAGCAGGAATTGATACAATAACCTACCACCTTCCGTCCAAAAACGGGTAAGAGAAAAGTCCAGGAAATGCCACAATCACAAACCGCAGCCCTTCCCAGACACCAAGAGGAAGCGAAAACCAACAAAACCAAACAAGCACAAATCAAGCAAACGTACGAAAAGCACTAAGATTAGCTCTCTCTTCCCCAAGAGAGGTAATCGCAATGCTAAAAGGACTGAAAAACACAAAAACAAAATAACACAACAAATCGACTCGTAGAATAAACCACAAAGCAACAAAGAGTAAGACTAACACCGGGATCACTGCCTTAGAACGGCCAGTAGAGTAAACCACTGGGGGATTTAAAGCACTTTTACAGCTAGCCAACTTCACCTTGGGTCCCGATGCCACTCTTAATCACAAGTAAAACAGAAAGCAAAATAGGCAGCTGTTGAAGGTGACCAAAATGCTAGCATCACAAAACAGCTAGTGAAACAGAAAGCAAAGTTGGCAGATATTGAAGACGGTGACCACAATGCTAGCATCACAACACATACAGAAAAAAACAGAAAGAGCTACAAAGAGTAAGAACAACACCAGGACCACCGCCTTAGAACGGTCAGTAGAAAAAAAAACGAGAAGTTTAAAGCACTTTTACAGCTAGCCAATTTCACCCTGGGTCCCGATGCAAAAAAAGGTTAGAGAAAAGTCCAGGGAGTGCCACAATCACAAACCGCAGCCCTTCCCAGACCCCAAGAGGAAGAGGAAACCGACAAATCTAAACAAGCACAAACCGAACAAACGTACGAAAAGCACTAAGATTAGCTCTCTCTTCCCCAAGCGAGGTAATCGCAATACTAAAAGAACTCAAAAACACAAGAACAAAATGACACACGGAAAGACATACAACAAACGCCTCGTAGAATAAACCACAAAGCAACAAAGAGTAAGACTAACACCGAGACCACCGCCTTAGAACGGTCGGTAGATACATAAAAATTCGGTTCGCATAAAGGCTCCCAACTCAGTCAATGCATCAAAGCGAAAACATAAAAATCAAATTAATCACTATAATAAACAAAGACGAGTACTCATGGCTAATTCTACTGTATGCCAGAGTAAATAAAAACCAATAGTTGAACCACGGCGGGCCAAGCCAAAAACATATCGTCAAGCCCCAACCCACTGGTTAAAGTTTTACGAAGAGGCCGTCATTGAGTCTGAGGCCCGAACCGCCGTCGTGCAATTAACGAGTGAAGCACAGCCATCAACAATGACTGGATTGTTAACTAGGCATGCAGTCTGCCGCATAATACAGTCGAACCTCGTTATCTCGAACTCGCTTATTTCAAATTACCGCTTATCTCGAAGTGAAAATCTGGTCCCTGTTTAAACATGAAACTATGACAACAGGTAACAAAATAATGTGGAAAAAAGGAGAAATTGCTCCTCAGAAGCAATTTCTCCTCTTTTCAACATTATTATATATATATATATATATATATATATATATATATATATATATATATATATATATATATATATATATATATATATATATATATATATATATATATATATATGTGGCAAAAGAAGTTAGGGATATTTGTATGTATGGTGAAATAAAAGGAAACTAAGACATATCTGAAATCTGAAATTGATATATTTGATTACATCATTTCATTTACAGACAAAAATCCATCCGTTGGAGTGTGTAGTACTAGATGTGAATGAGAACATTTGTATGGAAGATCACTAGGGTCACCAATAAAACCTCACAAATTTGTCAATATCGCGTATGTCCACCTGTTGCATCTATGCAGGCCACAAAACGACGACGCATACTCCTGATGAGTCTGGCAATCTGTAGCTGGGGTATCCTCCTCCACTCCTGCAAGGCTGCGCCCAAAGCTTGGAGCGTTCTTGGTCGTGGAACTCTCTGTCGTACACGCTGGCCGAGAATGTCCCAAACATGCTCGATTGGCGACTAGTCAGGGGATCGAGCAGGCCAATCGAGATGATCCACATTGTTCTGCTATAGAAACTGCTGTAATATCCTCGCTCGATGAGGTCTTGCGTTGTCATCCTGCAGCACCACGTGGTGTTGTTGAACAAAAGGCAGAACAACCGGCTGTAGCACTTCATTGATGAAGCGTTAACCTGTCAGAGTTCCGTTAAGCACAAGCAGCTCTGTACGGGAACGAACAGATATGCCGCCCCATACCATAAGACTTCCTCCTCCATACCAGTCATGTTCAACAATGGCACAGTTCGCGTACCTCTCACCTCTGCGACGCCAAACGCGACGTCGTCTGTCAAGCATAACCAGCAGAAACCGTGACTCGTCGGTAAAGAGTACAGTCGCCCATTGTTGGTTAGTCCATCGATGATGATGCCTTGTCCATGCTAGCCTGGCTTGTCTATGTCTTTGGGAAAGTGGCACCCCAACGTAAGGTCGCCGAGCTCTAAGTCCAGCGCTGTGAAGTCGATTCTGCACGGTTTGAACAGACACTCTTGTTCCAGTTCTTGAGAGACGTTCGCGCAGTTGTTCGGCGCTTACTGATCGTGATCTCAAGGCTGACGTACGCAGGAACCGATCCTTGCCCACTTCGACGTCGATCTAACGTGCTGTTGGTTTGTGCCAACCGAGTTCGTAGGCGGCTGATCACATTCTGTGAAACACCCAAACGTCTAGCAACTTCGACTTGCCTCATGCCAGTTCGAGCATTCAAATAGCGAGCGTCGTTTGGCAGATGTCGACGTTGTGGCATTTTAACGCTAGTAGAACAGATGTTGTCAAAAGTAAAGCAACAGATTTGTTAACCAGAAATTTGTTCACTTTTGAAAGGATTAGCGCTCAAATTCAGGTGATGAGCAAAGTTAACCGGTGAAAATTGAGCATTGTGTATTTGTGACATTTTTCACTCAACCCTACTGTTGTATTGTGCATGTTTTTTTTTCTGTACGAGAGAGTGAACTGATTTCAGTTCTACAAAATTTATTGTTATTGAATACACTTTATTATTACACCATAATATAATAGATTGGATTAATACCTGTTATACATTTCACTCAAAAATAAAAATATCCCTAATTTTTTTTGCCACGTATATATTTCTAACTTCAGGAGTCAAATTACATATTCATTTGCTAAATGTCGTTGTTCAGTTTATTGTTTTCCTCACGCTCTCAACTCTGATATGTCGAAGTACGGATATCTCGAAGTTTTTCAGTGAGTCCCTTGGAATTCGAGATAACGGGAGTCGACTGTATCCAGGCTATAGCCAATTCTTTTATAACGGTTAATTAGTTTTCTGAATTGCTCCGAAAAGTTAGATTTTTCACAGGTTTTCTAAATCTGTACACTAAGTCACTGTAAAATTCTGGTTCCGATGTACCTTGTTGCAGAAGTGTTTTCAGACTGACGCTATATTTTTCTACCAGGCACTGTGTCTGCGATAAAATTTCGGAAACGCCTTACGAAGGTTAAATAACGATAGCACTGTCTAAGAATTTTGGCAGGAAGGGTTTATTACGGCAGTTAAAGTCATTAAAATTTGAAGAAACTCTGGCGAATCTAATAAGTTGAGATATGTATACCCTATATGAGGTACGCCGGGGGACATCGCTATTCAGAAATGGGAAATTGACTGTATCAAAATCAAAATCGTCCCGTTTATCATAAATTTTAATGGAAATTTTACCATTAGATATACATAGATTCAAATCCAAAAAAGGTGCTTCGGTATCGGAAGAATTTGCTCTATTTAATTGGAGTTCTGTAGGGTATATGCGCTCTACCAAGACACCAAAGGGAATGAAGGACGCACTGAAAGCAACGGCACCACTATCAAAACACTACAAGCAGAAAGCCAAAAGGACAGTTTCTTTCCCCAAAATCGGCCAAACGGCTATCCAAAATAAAATAAATTACCAGGACATACGTGCAAAGACATGCAATGACAAAAATAGTAAAATTTGACTGGGGGGGGGGGGGGGGGCGGGGGGGGGGGCGCGGGGGGGGGGGGGGGGGCTGGGGTTTATATCGATTTTACGTGGCCAAAACCATCGCCTTTAGTTCTGCCATTGTATATACAAGACATTTGTTTGTTCAGCCCGCGTGAAGGGTTTCTAACTCATCAATGCAACATCTCCGAAAACATAAATATCAAAAACGAATACAGAGATGAAACAACGATAGGGACTCGACAGCAAAAAATAAATGAAATGCTGAAGCAAAAGAAAACCAACAGTTGGACTCCAGTGGGCCCAACCAGAGCCAGAGCATCAGGCACCAACCGACTTACTTTAAAGTCTTTAGGCCAGAGCCGTCATAGAGTGTGAGGCCGGACCCGCCGGCGTGAAACCAAAGAGGAAAGCAAAGTTATTAACCGTAATTGGGTTAACTACCATACATGCAGTCTGTCGTATTTCATTTATGCTGTACCCAATCTTTATATATCGAAAAGTGGTTTCACGACATTTAGTGTTAAAATCATTTCAAGCATATATTTTTTTCTGAATTTATATATTAAGTAACCATAAAATTAGGCCTTGTTACAGAAGAAATTTAAGTCCAACATTGTAGTTTGAAATTAAATCGAAATGACGTCTATAAAATTTAGGGAAGGCTTGCAGAATTTAGGTACCGATAAGCTTGATTTAGAATTTTAGCAGTTAATAATTATTTCGAGTGTTGAAGTCAGTAACATGACTAGACACTCTGGCGAACCGAATTAGTTGCGATATATAAACACTGTAGGATGAACGACGAGGATCATTCCATACAAGTAAGGAAGCTTTATAATCTTAAAATCAAAATCCTCACGTTTATTATAAATTTGATATGAAATAAACCCATCTAAAATAGACAAGAAAAAATCCAAAAACTGGGCTGAAGTTTCAGAAGAATTTGCTTTACTTAATTGAAGCTCTAAAGAATAAATTTGACGAATCAAACCATCGAGGTACTTATTTTCAATATTTAATAAATCATCAAACTCTAAAAGCTTCAATAACTTCAGATTGCTTTACTTCAGAAAGAGACGCCATGAAATCTCTTTCATAACAGAACAAAAACAAATCAGCCACAAGCAGTGAGCAATTCGCACCTATCAGAATACCCGCAATTTGTCTAAGTAGCTTTTGTATCAAATCTTATATATATATTGTCAAGTAGAAAGGTGAGAGCTTCACACACTTTCTGACATGACCAAAAGGTATAATTTCTATGGTTTTCGGAAGTGAAAAAAGCATTACTTCCGTTACATGCAAGATAGAGGAAGCTTTCCTACGAAATGTCCATTCAGTTAAATGATAAAGTTTTTCTTTTATAAGATCATGAGGTAGTGTAGTGTAAAGCATGGAAAATCATACGTAAAAAACAACTTGACGAACTTCTGGATTCTAGTTTATTCAAAACTTCATTCGAATATGGACCAAAACAGATTCTTACCTGATCTTTCATAGACCTTGTCGCAATATCTTATCACATACTTTCTGATTGCAGTTAGAAAAGAAGTCAACAATTTAGAAAGTTCAGTGATGGTACAAGGGTTAAATAATCAAAAAGAGTTGCCCTAATTCTCCAAGTGTTTACAACACATCCAAATTCTTGGTCGTTTGCCAGCATGTGTAAAAGATGCAACCACGGTGTGAATCTTCATGTCATCACAAAAACATCTATATAATTTTGACCCCCTTAAAACCCACTACTATATAGTAAAACTGGGGTTTACAGGGGTATACATTATTTTTCTTATTTCTGCTCAAAAACATAGATTGTGGTACTCGTTAGAACCGCCTCGCCAAAGCGGTTCTAACGAGTACCTACAATCCATGTTTTGAGCAGAAATGTGAAAAATATCAGAGTTTTTTTGCTTGAAAACTTTCAGGTTTTGGAGATGAAGTTTTCTATATATCTGAATAGGCGTGTTTTCGTAAATATTTGGTTTCTGGAGTTCGAAGTGGTCGTTAAAAAATGTCTCTTCGGTGCGGTGTTACTGACAGTGACTGAGATCAGCAGGAAATGTTTTAACTTGAAAATAAATAAATACATTACGAAAACACGCCTATTCAAATATTAGACATCACGAAAACAAGTCTATATAATTTTGACCCCCTTAAACCCCACTTTTATATAGTAAAACTGGGGTTACAGGGGTATACATTATTTTTCTTATTTCCGCTCAAAACATAGATTGTGGGTACTCGTTAGAACCGCCTCGTCGAGGCGGTTTTAACGACTACCCACAATCTATGTTTTGAGCAGAAATATGAAAAATATCAGAGTTTTTTATCCGAAAATTTTCATTTTTTGGTGGTAAAAGTTTCAGTATATTTTTATAGGCGTGTTTTCGTAATGAAATTTCACCTCCAAAAACTGAAATTTTTCACATAAAAAAACTCTGACATTTTTCATATTTCTGCTCGAAACATAAATTGTGGGTACTTCTTAGAACCATCTCACCAAGGCGGTTCTAACGAGTACCCATAATTTATGCTTTTGTGCAGAAATAAGAAAAATAATGTATTACCCTGCAAACCCCAGATTTACTATATAAAAGTGGGGTTTAAGGGGGTCAAAATTATATAGGTATGTTTTCTTGATGCTATAAATAAAACAACAACAAAAAGCAACCAAACAAAAACCCGAACAAAAATACTGCTCTGCTTTTTCTGCTGAACTGAATCATAGGCTTAGTTTTCTTACCCTGTATGTATAAAGAATATAAATGTAGATACTTAGGAAAATCCCATCACGTAAACATGCGTATATAATTTTGACCCCCTCAAACCCCACTTTTATATAGTAAAACTGGGGTTTACGAGGGATATAAATTATTTTTCTTATTTCTGCTCAAAACATAGATTGTGGGTACTCGTTAGAACCGCCTCGCCGAAATATGAAAAAAATATTAGAGTTTTTTATCTGAATGTTTCAGTTTTTGGAGGTAAAATTTCCTATATATTTGAATAGGCGTGTTTTCGTAATGCACAATCATGAAGCACCATTACGAAAACACGCCTATTCAAATATATTGAAAATTTTACAACCAAAAAAGGGAAAATTTTCAAATAAAAAATTCTGATATTTTTCATATTCCTGCTCAAAACATAGATTGTGGGTACTCGTTAGAACCGCCTCATCGAGGCGGTTCTAACGAGTACCCACAATCTATGTTTTTTCAACAAAATAAGAAAAATAATGTATATCCCTGTAAACCTCAGTTTTACTATATAAAAGTGGGGTTTAAGGGGGTCAAAATTATATAGGCGTGTTTTCGTGATGAACCTTCCCCAGGCACCAAAAGAAGGAGAGATAAGAAACAAATAATGGGAAAACAAATGCCAGGTATGAAACCGTCGACGCACAAACAAAGGGGAACTACGATATGATTTATCCGCATAGTGGTCAAGGACCAATGGACAAACTTACTACATTTGATCGAAAAAGTACAAGCATTTAATTGCGATCAAAATTTAAACAATTCAGGAACTGTCTGCCCACGGATTATGTAAATTCCGTAAAAATGCCTGTGTCACATCACATTGAAATTTATTTTCTTTTAAAGAACGTACAGATAAGGAACAGCAAAAAACGAAATAACTCTTCTATCACTTACAAATTATGTAGTGATTTTTCCGGCACGTACATAAGTGATCCAAAATTACCAAATTATGAGTAAAGGTACCCAGGAAATGCTCAAATCGCGCAGTAAATCCTTCATGAGGCACCAAAGGTATTGAGAGATGAGGAACAAATAATGACAAAGCAAATATCACATATAAACCATCGATGCATAAACAGAGACAAAATGTAACAGAGGACCGCCTCGTAACTGTCAGAAGGAAAACTATGGGGAGGGGGAGGGCGGGGGGAGGAGTGGGGCGGGGGCGAAGCGGGCTTCGCGCGAAACCCCTGCAGCTTCAAATTACAAATATATGTGTTCGGTCCATATAGAGGTCCTATCATATCGCAGTGAAACACATATAATCAAAACACCGTGGTGAAAGAAGACAAGGTGCTCAAAGCTTGCTAAGATCATCCTAGGAAGGTAACACATGTTATATTCAAATCAAATTCAAACTCAGGCTTCAAAACAGTAAATTTGTAATATACTGAAAGGAAAAAGAAACGCAGGGTAGAGTTTTTTTCTTTTTATTTTAACGATTTTTTACGGTGATTACTATAGTCATACACTTTTACAGATTGTCCTGTGAATGTGAACCGCGGGTATACGAGTCTTTGGTCAATGTGCTATCTACCCAGTGTGTGAAATCATTCAACCGTGCACTACACAGTGCATTGCACGGACAATACGGAAAGCCAAAATTTTGTGCAAAACAAGCATGTTTAAACCTTCAGCACAAGATTTCCTCACACCATTTGGTACACGTCAACGATACACAACGCTCTTCGATTCTTTTACCGATTTTTCTTTTCATTTTTACGCTACTTTGAACTTTTTTTCAATCATGGTACGATTGACTGATGTTCAGAGGGGTAGGGCAATTGCGTTGCTGATGCAGGGTCAGAGGCAACAGCAAGGTGCCAATCATTTTGGGGTTAACATCTCAACAATTGAACGTCTTGTTAGACGTTTAAGGGAGACAGGGCATTTAGCAGACCGACCGCGGTCTGGGCGTCCATGCGTGACGTCGCGACGTCAAGACAGGACAATCCGTCTGGCACATTTGCGGAATCGTCATCTCACTGCTACCGAAACTGCCCTTAATACAGTAGATACGCATAATCGACAAATTTCTCCGAAGACTGTTGGAAGTCGATTGCGTGAGATTGGTCTTCGAGCTCGTCGTCCATACGTTGGTCTGCCTCTGACCCAGGCACGTAGGTTGCGTCGTATGGCGTGGTTGACGGCGCATGCGCCCAGGCTATTTCCGATGAGGCAGTGGAGACGAGTTCTTTTTACGGACGAGTCTAGGTTCACTCTCTATCGCGCAGATGGTCGACGTCGTGTGTACCGACGTCGCGGAGAACGCTTTGCCGACGCCTGTGTTGTCGAACGGGATCGGTTTGGGGATGGCTCCGTTATGGTCTGGGGAGGCATTGCTCACGGGATAAAATCACAGTTGATTATTGTTGCGGGCAATATGACCGCAGTAAGGTATAGGGATGAGATCTTGCGTCCTGTTGCAGTCCCGCTTGTGCAACTACGTAATCTGATTCTGCAGCAGGACAATGCCCGACCACATGTTGCCCGAGTTTGTCAGGATTTCCTGGCAAACAATATCGCACCACTAGCATGGCCACCGTACAGTCCAGATTCGACCCCAATAGAGCACATGTGGGATGAGCTGGACAGAAGGGTTAGGAAGCGCCGAAATCCCCCCGCAACTCTCGCACAACTAAGGAATGCGTTGATCGATGAATGGAATAACATCCCGATGCGAATTGTCAATGCTTTGGTTAACTCTATCCAACGGAGAATTAGGGCAGCAACGGCAGCAAGAGGGGGGCACACCCGATAATGATTTTCAGTTTGATTTTGATTTCAAGATTTGCGGGGTAGCTACCAATGAACTTCAATAACTCAAGATTTGTTGATAACAAACCAATGAAATTTGGAACTTTTGTTCCATACATGTACTGTTTTGTAATCATAGTAAAATATTTAACAAACTTTTTCAAACTTGAATGAAATTTAGGAATAAAATTTACCCTGCGTTTCTTTTTCCTTTCAGTATATTTTGTTTTGTAATGTGTACCCGTGCAAGATTTGTTACACTATCATTTAATGAAGAATAGAAGGTGTGGATAACGTAACACACACACACACACACACACACACACACACACACACACACACACATATATATATATATATATATATATATATATATATATGCCTTTATTAGTATCAATTTACAGTTCATCACGAAAACACGCCTATATAATTTTGACCCCCTTAAACCCCACTTTTATATAGTAAAACTGGGGTTGACAGTAGTATACATTATTTTTCCTTATTTTTGCTCATAAACATAGATTGTGGGTACTCGTTAGAACCGCCTCGCCGAGGCGGTTCTAACGAGTACAAACAATCTATGTTTTGAACAGAAATATGAAAAATATCAGAATTTTTTATCTGAAATTTTTCAGGTTTTGGAGGTGAAATTTTCTACATATTTGAATAGGCGTGTTTTCGTAATGTATGTTTTGGTTTGAGCATATATCATTTTGATTTTTATTTATCATGTAACAAACATTATAACAAGAACAAATGTTAAGAGACTGAACTGAAATCAACAGGCTTATAGCATTTCTGTTTACAAAAAAAGTAGTAGAAGGTACAGGCAAGTATTTTTTTATGTTTTAAGAATAAGAATAAGCTCTAAAATACATTATGGTCAAAAGGAAAATGTTTGAATTTCTCTGGATCGAAGTGTCGTACAATATATATATATAAGAGAGAGAGAGAGAGAGAGAGAGAGAGAGAGAGAGAGAGAGAGAGAGAGAGAGAGATTATTTCCTTGATTTAACATATACACGTTATTGCCAAAATTTCTGCGAAATAATTAGATTATTTGCAAACGCACATGTATTTTCCTTTATCCAACAATTAGCAGACAGAAATATCTGAGAGAGAGAGAGAGAGAGAGAGAGAGAGAGAGAGAGAGAGAGAGAGAGAGAGAGAGAGATTTTCTATGCTTGAACATATACATGTTAATGCTAAAATGTTTGCAAAATGAGAGTATTTCTATGACATATCCATGATAGCTAAAGTTTCTGCGAAATTATTAAACTATTTTTGAACTCAGACTTTCTTTATCTATTAAAGTTAGCAATTAGCAGAAAGAAATGTCAGAGAGAGAGAGACACAGAGAGAGAGAGAGAGTGAGAGAGAGAGAGAGAGAGTTTCTTTTTATGGCTGAACATATTCGTTTTTGCTAAAATTTCTTCGAAATTATTAAATTGTTTGAAAACGCTCAATTTCTTTATATATTTTAGCTAGCAACTAGCACCGTGAAATATCATACAGAGAGAGAGAGAGAGAGAGAGAGAGAGAGAGAGAGAGAGAGAGAGAGAGAGAGAGAGAGACTCTTTCTATGATTGGACATATCCGTTATTGCTAAAAATACTGCGAAATTATTAAAAAGAGATTTTCGCAAACGCACAAGAATTGACTCGAAACGTACGCATTACAAAAATTCTGTTCATGTTTGCTAACACTGATATTATTGGGCAATAGTTTTCACATAGATTTTACCAATTGAATAGGTAAAACATATAAAAAAACTAGAAGAGCCCTACTAAATGCCCCCGCTACTGCCAGTTTTGGCTCTGAGATTTATCAGTTGACCATCTTCAGTCATATGGGCTTCATGCACATGCTCTACATGTATTCTTGCCATGATGCAGTCTTCAATTTTGACCTTGAAATATGTAAGAGGAATTGCAAACACATGAACTCTGCCATGGCATTGATATGGCAAAATTATAAAATAAATCAAGGGCATGTAATTCTTGTAATAATAGTTTAATCAGAGTTCTCTGTTTTGTGTTGAGGTTTTACGGCCCAGTCAACCCAATGGGGTCATGTCGAGCGCGGTCAGCTTACCTAACCACACGTTTACTGGGCAGGCTTAGTCCTCTAATCGGTTAACCGGTATTGTGCACATTCTTTCGCCAGAAACTGACAACTGCCCTTCTTGAATCAGCGGAAGAGAGAGAATGACCGTAGAAAATATTTCATGATATATCTCCACGAAAGAATGTTGCTGACCTCGGCGGGGGTTGACCTACGACCTCCTGGTCTCCAGTCGGACGGCGCATCCAACTGAGCCACCGAGGCCGGCTTTTAGGGTTCTCTGACCTTCAAGCATATGCTAAACCGATACCTTTTCTGTAGTGCAAGTTTCAAACCACAGCCATGAAAACTACAGGTTGCAGAGTCATGAACTCTACTATGCAATGTAAATATGGCAATTTTTAAGTAAATGAAGGGTATGTAACTAAAGCAATGAAACATTATCAAAGTCCTGTGACCTTTATGCACATGTCCCGTCTATATTCTTACTTTGCTGCAAGTTTCAAATCATTATCTTGAAAACTGTAGAAGTTGCAGAGAAAGGAGACCTACTTTGCATTGTATATAAGGCAAACTGTCTTAGTAAATCCACGGCATCACGAAAACGTACCTATATAATTTTGACCCTTTTGAACCCCACTTTTATATAGAAAAACTGGGGTTTACAGGGGTATACATTATTTTTCTTATTTTTGCTCAAAACATATATTGTGGGTACTCGTTAGAACCGCCTCGGTTGCTCAACCGAGGCGGTTCTAACAAGTACCCACAATCTATGTTTTGAGCAGAAATATGAAAAAATATCAGATTTTTTGTCTAAAAATTTTCTGTTTTTGGAGGTGAAAATTTCAATATATTTGAATAGTGTTTTCGTAATGGTATGTAACTTTAGCAATATTAACTCAATCAGAGTTCAATGACATTTATGCACATGCCCTGATATATTGTTACTTTGCTGCACGTTTCAAATCATTATCTTGAAAACTGTAGAAGTTAAGGAGAAGGCAAAATTTCTAAGTAAATCCAGGGTGTGAAACTCTACTAATAAAACTTTGATCAGAGTTATGTAACCTTTATGCATATACCCAGCCTATATTCATACTTTGCTGTAATTTTGAAATCATTATCTTGAAAACTGTATGAGAAGTTGCGAAGACTCGAACCCAACTATGCCATATGTATAACGCAGAATTTCGAAGAAAACCCAGGGTAACTCTAGCAATAAAAATTTGATCAGTTCTGTGACCCTTTATGCACATGTCCAGCCGATATTCTTACTTCACTATAAGTTGCAAATCATTACCTTGAAACTGTCAAAGTTGTGGAGACACGAACCTTACTATGCCAAGTTATAAGGCAAACTGTCTAAGTAAATCAAGGGTACATAACTCTACCATTAATAAATAGCTCAGAGTTTTGTGACCTGTACGCACATGCTCATTCTTTATGCTTACTATGATGCAAGTTTCAAACCATTAGCTTGAAAACTGTTTGAGGAGTTGCAGGAACATGAACAGTACTATAAAGTGTGACTGACGGGACGCACGTCCGCACGGACGGACGTATGACAGTGGGTTGAAGTATATGCCCTCTACCACTTCGTGGCGAAAGCATAAAAACAATAACTAAAAATACGGTCATTTGAAAGAATCAGTGGCGTTAGCTTAGTGCATTCTGTTATATCTTTTTATTAAAAGAAATTTTTTTCCACTATGATTATTATTACAATATATAATATTTCATACAATATTTAGAAACCTGTTTAGAGAATGTTTTAAAAGATTATTAATTTTCTAACAATACCGAGGACACATAATTTAGAAAAGAAACCAAAGTCTCTCAAAATGAACGTCTGCTGAAAAATTGAAAGAAATACTTCTTTAGGTGATTTTAAACAAAATCAACTATCGCTAAGGTCCACGACCCGCCTCTTGTGCATATTATCGTGTATACAAATTTTGTCAAAACATCCCATACGGTTGAAGACTAACGGGCGATTTCCATACTTTTACATTTCTGGCCTCGGCGTTGCATCGGTCATTGGAAGCAAGGTATTTGAAAAACAAATCCATTGGCTACATATTGTCAATGTTAATACAATATTTTTCATCAAAATACCCTGTGTGGTTGAAGACCTACGGCGATTTCCATATTTTCACATTTTAGGCCTCGGCGTTGTCCGGGCAGTGAAAACTGCCATTTGGCAAACACATGGGTTAGATCTTGTCGGTATAAATCTGTGTTCAAGCATCTATCAAAGTATTTGAACGATTCAAGAGTTATGCCTATTTTTGCTAAATGACCACGAACGGACGGACGGAAGTATGGACGAACCAGGAGCGGATTTAGAGGGGGTTCGAGGGTTCGACTGAACCCACCTTTGACTAAAAGTTTCATTTTCATGGAAAATTTTGGAGAAATTTGATAAAGATGGTATACTATATTTACCCTAAATATTCACACCCCTGACTCTTTACCTTATACTTCTCTTCAGCAAGCCATTTAACCACCTATGAATTTATGTACAGTTGCTGGGTCATGGAGTGGCAAACAGTGTAGACCCTGATCAGACGCCGCGTTCTGCGGCGTCTGATCTGCGTCTACACTGTTTGCCTAGACCTGGCTTTCCGAATACCTAGAGTAAATACGATAAATTTATCAAATTGAAACCCATCAGAAATCAACCTTGATTCGCCCTTGCTAATTTACATTACATGTCAGATATAGGGCACACTCCGAAAGTCGACCTTAGTCGGCCACTCTAGTTCTCTGCGGGTCGTGTAATGTTACTTCTTATAATATCACAATGATTGTGTTAAAGGCATGGTTGCAAGCGTTATGAGAAACCTGCTGTGTACACAATAAGTGCACGACCTTAGTCATTGTCAGGAACCAATTAATACATAAGTAATAACATGCAGTCGACTCTCGTTATCTCGACTTCGTTTATCTCGAATAACCGCTTATCTCGAAGTGAAAATCTGGTCCCAATTTTTACATGAAAATCTAACAACAGGTAACAGAATATTGTGGAAAAGAGGAGAAATTGCTTAGGAGCAATTTCTCCTCTTTTCCACAATATTTTCAATATATCTCTAATTTCAGGAGTCAAATTACATATTCATTCGTGAAATATGGTTGTTAGATATATTTTTTTCCTCAATTCTGCAAATCTGATATGTCGAGGTACGGGTATCTCGAATAATTTCAGACAGTCCCTTGGACTTCGAGATAACGGGAGTCGATTGTAGTTTTATTGCTTGCACCTGTGGTCATAAATATAATTTAGAAAGAAAGAATGAGAGAAAGAAAGAAATAATATGTATGGAATACCATACATTTACCTGATGCCTGTGATAACTCACTGAATATGAAACATATACCTTTCAACATACTATTTTTGACAACCTCTGCACGAATTTTTATCTGAAATACTTTGCTACATACTTTTCATAAAATGAAAGCGATTAAATAACCATTTCATTTGAGAAGTTATAAAACAATTTTGATGCAGAATATAAGCCAATATGCATTTAAATTAAACTCGTGGGGGGGAGGGGGGGGGGGTGGTAACTTAGGGGTAATTTTGGTACGGTGTGCGAGCCAGTACTTCAAAACCTACCCCATTCATATACCTGGCCTTTGAAAAAACGGACCCATTCATATACTTGATCATCCAAAATGTTGACCTATTCATATACTGCCCTTTGATTTTTTGTACCCATTTTTGCTGGTTGTTACACAAATATCACAGTCAATTCATGTGATACCAAGAGGATAAGCAGCCTCGAAAAACTTCTGAGCGAAAAATATGTGCATATACCAGGATGTAAGAAAAATGGGGCCTTTCACATAGGAATCCAGAAAAATCGGGCCATTCATATACTATTTTTTGGAAAAAGGGGGCCAATCATATACCTGGCAGCGCTGAAAAAGGGGGGTATTCGGTACGCACATCCCCACTATGCCATATATAGGAAGTTACCCCCCACGAGGGTTGAAAGCCCCGCTGCTGCCGATACTGCCAGTTTTGCTTTGTAGCTTGAATAGCCCGAACAAAAAGCAAAAAGAAGTGTGATTTTATTAACAATTCTAAGTAACTGAAGGGTATGTAATTCTAGCGATGAAAATGTGATCAGAGTTCTGCGACCTTCATGCATATGCCCTGCCTATATTCTTACTTTGCTGCACGTTTCTAACCATTATCTTGAACACTATAGAATTTGCTGAGGCACAGCCCTACTATGTTATGTGTATGCGGCAAAAAAGTAAATCCAGGGTATGTAACTCTAGCAATAAAAATTTGATCAGAGTTCTGCGACCTTCATGCATATGTCCTGCTTATATTCTTACTTTGCTGCACGTTTCAAACCATTATCTTGAAAAACTGTAGAATTTGCGGAGACACAGCCCTACTATATATGTCATGTGTATGCGGCAAAAAAAATAAATCCAGGGTATGTAACTCTAGCAATAAAAATTTGATAGAGTTCTGCGACCTTCATGCACATGTCCTGCCTATATTCTTACTTTGCTGCACGTTTCAAACCATTATCTTGAAAACTGTAGAATTTGCGGAGACACAGCCCTAATATGTCATGTGTATGCGGCAAAAAAGTAATCCAGGGTATGTAACTCTAGCAATAAAAATTTGTTCTGTGACCTTTATGCAAATGCCCAACCTATATTGATAGACACACGGACGGACAGACACATAAACGTATGACGGAGGATAAAACTATATGCCTTCCTCCATTTCGTGGCTGGGGCATAAAAAGAACTTTAAAAACTGCAATGACTAAAGAAGAGCCATATTATCTTTTTAATTATTATTATTATTAGTTTCTTCTTTTGGGAATGTTTGTGTGTTTGTGCAAACCTGAGAACTTCTGTTTTCCATTGAGATCTTCTCCTTATGGTATAGTGTGTGTGTGTGTGTGTGTGTGTGTGTGTGTGTGTGTGTGTGTGTGTGTGTAAAAAGAAGGGAGTGGGGGTTTGAGTGTAGGAAGCAATTAAGCTCTTCAGACAGACTGGGTTTATAAATTGCTAATTGGTGTTTTTCAGCATTACGTTTTGTATTAGAGAATAAAATACTTATTTCATCATTTCCTTAAATGGGACACTGTTACACTGCATGCATGTGCACGCTGATCCGTGTCAACTATATCTGTATAACGCGCACTTTTTGTGTACTGTGGTACGAGGCACCATGTAAATCATGCATGTACATGTATCTATCCACACAGTTTGATCAAGCTATTCTTTGTTCTCTCACAGACTTCTTAATATATTATAGAACGACAACATGGAAAAATGGTTCTTGTGCTAGCTGCGGGCAATGAAGAACCCGAGTATCATATGCATTTGTGCAGTCTGTTCAGGATTTTCATTCCCCGGCTACAGAATTATACTGTTTAATATACAGTTGACTCTCGTTATCTCGAACTAGCTTATCTCGAATAACCGCTTATCTCGAAGTGAAAATCTGGTCCCTGCCTAAACATGAAAATCTAACAACAGGTAAAAAATATTGTGGAAAAGAGGAGAAAATTCTCCTCTTTTTCACAATATTTTCAATATATCTCTAACTTCATGAGTCCAATTACATATAAATTTGCTATATGTAGTTATACGAATTATTTTTTCCTCAATTCTGCAAATCTGACATGTCGAAGTACGGATATCTCGAAGTATTTCAGAGAGTCCCTTGGAATTCGAGATAACGGGAGTCGACTGTATTGGTGAACAGAAAATACCCTTCTCAGACTACAAAGATGTGCAGGAAGATATCGGTTTTCGCCCTGTGTCTGTTGAATTTGGCATAATGATGCTTTTCGCATGTTGGAGCTTATATCATGGTGATGGAGAAAAATACTTAAAAAATGTATAAGAACCCGATAAGAGCTCGTGATTCTAAGAATCGCCACCCACCCTAAATGTTATTAACACATTTGTTTTTGTTGTTTTGGCAAAATACATGTTTAAAACAATAACTAACTATTTACTTATTACGAGGCAGAATATTTACAGAACCGAAGTGCCATCTCATCTTATTTGGATTATCATGATGTCCCTCAATTATTTCATTTTCAGTGTAATTCACAAGTAAGCTCGCTAGCCGCACGACTGTCCGAAACACATACGAATATTCGTGATCACACACACACACACACACACACACACACACACACACACACACACACACACACACACACACACACACACACACACACACACACACACACACACACACACACACACACAAGTTGGATGGTAAGAAAATACTCTTATACGTAGATCGTCACTGCTTCTTGTTTTCCAATGATAGAGATTTACAGATGAACAGCGTATACGCCTCTTCTGTTAGCAGTCTCAGCCAATTTTCAGATTTAAATGAAATGTATCAAAGCTTCTGTGAAAAAAAAATATAAAATATGTATTACTATTGTTTAGGTGAAAATCAAATAGACTAGAATAGTTTAGACAATGTTACTTTTCTGGGTAAAATGGAGGCAAAGTTAATTATGTTTGCATGTGCCTTATCCCAAAAAGAACGGCAACGTGGCGAGATGAAGAGTACTTCTGTCGCGGTCAGCCGAGGTGCTAATTTCCCGCTCGCAGCCGGACTCCGATATCCTGCTGATAGCTTACTGCTTCTTGTTATCTGTGTAAATGGCATAAAACTTTGACTTAAAAATTGCCTAATGTGTCTTCATAAGCAGTCTCCACTAATTTAAATTTCTTTTAATAAAACGTGCTATTCAATTTTAAATAGCTTTCTTATCCAAATAATAGCGAGCACAGCTCGCGACGCTCGAAGCGCGTACGTCGCGAACGAAGTGAGCTCTACGGTAGGGAATATGATCAAGGAAAAGTAACATACAACGATATATGCTTTCATCAGAAATCGCTCTGACCAATTTTGTTCCCGTTTTCTTCCCGGAAGTTGTCACCGGAAGTTGACAGTACTGGAGCGGACTTGATACTAATAAGCGTCACGAAGTGACAAGAAACGAGTGTCAATAAGTGTCACGAACATATATTGCTGATTATTTTTATTATTTATTATTGATTTACATATATTTTTTATATACTGACAGTCATTCTTTAACGAAGCTGTGAAGGACTTTTGAAGAGACTTCAGATAGGTCTGTGCTGTGCTCGCATTTAGGCTAAGCCTATTTTCATATTAGCAGTAATAATAATAGCGAGCACAGCTCGCGACGCGCCTAGCGTGTCGCGAACGAAGTGAGCTCTACGGTAGAGAATATGATCAAGGAAAAGTAACATACAACAATATATACTTTCAGCAGTAATCGATCTGACCAATTTTCTTCCATTTTTTTCTTCCCGGAAGTTGCACCGGAAGTTGGAGGACTTGATTATGGGTCTCACTAATAAGCGTCACGAAGTGACCAAACGAGTGTCAGTAAGTGTCACGAACATATTTTGTTGATTATTTTTATTATTTATTATTGATTTACATAATATTTTTATATACTGATATTCATTCTTTAATGATGCTGTGAAAGGCTTTTGAAGAGTGCAGATATAGGTCTGTGCTGTGCTCGCATTTAGGCTAAGCCTATTTTCATATTAATCATAATAGCGAGCATAGCCCGCGACGCGAAGTGAGCTCTACGGTAGGGAATATGATCAAGGAAAAGTAACATACAACGATATATACTTTCAGCAGAAATCGCTCTGACCAATTTTCTTCCCGTTTTCTTCCCGGAAGTTGTCACCGGAAGTTGACAGGACTGGAGCAGATTTGATACTAATAAGCGTTATGAAGTGACAAGAAATGAGTGTCAATAATTGTCACGAACACATATTGCTGATTATTTTTATTATTTATTATTGATTTACATATAACAACAACAACAACAACAACAATAATAATAATAATAATAATAATAATAATAATAATAATAATAATAATAATAAATCAAAGAAATTACTAATGCAACGTTATTTCTGCGTGACGATATCTAAAGCTTATTTTAAGTCGTGTAAAACATTTGTTTTTTGTTGTTGTTGTTGTTTTTGTTTTTTTTTTAAAGCAAAATGTGTTTATTTTCTTAAATTTAAAATGTTAGCGCAATCTCCTTTAACACAGTGTGCCTATACAGTCAATGCAGAAAATAATGATAATAAAAAAATACATGTTTTAATTTGCAACAAGTCACGGCGGAAGCGCGCGACGCTATATGGCGCCGTTCAGACGTCATTTGGAAACTTTGTGAACGTCAATATTTTGTTTAAAGGCGTTGGACGGTGTAACATCGTTTTTCTTGCGAGAACATCTTAAGAAATGCATATTAACCTAAGCGTTACAATCAAAACTTTTGGTGGGATTTCTTAACGCGACGGATGAAAGTTGGCAGAACCTGAAGAATACGTCAATTACTTTTTCGTCGTTTTTTACGCGTTGGAATCGAAATAGATCAGCTCTTGTGGGTGATTTGTTAAGCAATAAATCATAGTTTATCAGTCAGTTATTAGTAGATAAATCACTCGCTCGGGATCTGATTTTCTTTACAACTGACCTCAGGACAGTGATTTATCACTCAGCAAGTCATTGCTAGAATTGACCTATTTCTTAAAGGGTAACGCAGCCTTAAAAGGCATTGTATTTTAAAGTAAAGCACTTTAAAAACAATGAATTGTGACACAAATTTGATCGAAATCGATTGATATTTAAGTAAGTTATAGACAATTGAATATTTTAACTTTGGTGGAATGGGTGCCGCCATTTTGAATATTTAATGAGATTTCATAAAAATTAAAATGCGTTTCGTAAAGGTATTTTTTTTTTTTTTTTTTTTTTTTTTTTTTTATAAAGTTGGTTTATTTTGGGGGAAATGAATGCGTGTCACTAGAATTAAAGGATTATAAAAAATATGTAGCAAAATTATTCTTAAAACCCTTTATAATTTAGTTTTGCATATTTAATTTGGGCTGTTTGACGTCATAAAGCCTACAATATGGCGGCATCCATGAAAGTCATTTTAAACATATTCAAACCACCATAACTTCCTAATTTCTAGGTCGATTTTGAAAACTCTTGCATCAAAATAAATGGCTTGTTAAGCACTTTACTCCAAGATATACTTAATATTGTGTTCCCCTTAAAATGAACGTCAGTTAATAACGTTCTCTTTTTGCTGACGTTATAATGACGTCATACGCATATTGCTTAGGCGTAACGTACACACTCCATTTCTTTGGCTGTTCCAGATCTGACGTTAAGAAAACTTTAACCTCGTATATAATTTAAAAAAAAAAAAAAAATGTCACAAATATAGGTAGAATATTACCGATATTCCGATATTTTCATGAACATGATAATACAATGTATAAGAGATGAAATTCAGCATTTTTTAGCTTCCACTGAATGATGAGAAACCTCATTATTTTAATCTCTTAGGAAAGGGCTTCACGAACATTCAAATAGTCCAGTGTTTTTCACCCTCCAGTGCAAGCTAAAAATCTGAATTTCAGTTCTTATTATTATCCACACTTATTCAAATTTACTTTATTAGTCATCAAAAATGGTCAGATTTGGTTTTAATGACGTCGTTTCAATTTTGTGTGCCTTCTGGGTAATGCTTTTATTAGCGCGTATTCTTGAAATTGGCTGGCCGAATAATATTAGAGTGCTTAGCTTTTAACTTGCTGATTTTAAATATCAGCACATATTTAAAAAATATTTCGTAGAAAACTAGACTTATTTCCATTCAAACTGAACACGAACTATCAGTTCCTATTTTCTGTTAAAACTAAGAAACATATCACGTATTTGTCGTCAACGGTAACGCTATACCGTATTTGCCTCAAAGCGTTTGGCTGGATTGGCCTAGGTAAACAGCATAGACCTAGATCTAACGCCACAGAACGTGCGTCTAACCAGGGACTACACTATTTGCCACTCATACAGTAGTTTAGATACATCAACAGCTAGTACAATGGCTTTATCAAAATTAATTACTACAGACAAATCGATGGTAATTGGAAAAGAGGGTAAAATGGTTAATATGAATTAACCCTTAAACTGCCAGTCACAACAATTGTCGTCTGCT